>RDPX01000015.1:1217687-1233517 GCA_003991215.1 Morbakka virulenta
TTATTTTCCGAAGTGGGGTCTTGAGTGGTTTGTTGGAAGCCACGTTTCCCGGTTCAAAGCGCGTTTTACCAGGTAATTTTGTCGCGTGGCATCCACAAAATGGGGACTGGAAATCGTTTGCCTCGCATCTTGGTGTGCGAGCCAAATACTAAGATTGCGCTTTCTTACGGAACATTTTCAATGTAAGTAAACCTGAAATGACAAACTGCCTTTTAAAAATTTCTCACGTCAGCCGTAAAAGCAGTCGCCGCTTACATTTACGGACTACACAACCGTGCACGAACCCAAAGAAAAATATGGCAATTATTGCAAATGACCAGCGTCATATTTCACTTAAAAAGGGCAGGGTCACATAAATACATTTTAAAATGGTGTAATGACTTCTCTCAGTTCCAAATGATTCCCCTGGCCCTCGTTCCACATTTACATTTGGTAAACAAATACTTGCTCGCTAATATTCAATTATTTTAAGGAACCCTGCAGCACTAGATGGTAAACAAAAGTAATCTCTCAAATGCATACTGCCACTCTCATGTTGAGCCACTACAAACCAACGGCACATAGAAAGAACTCAAGGGTAGTTGGTATGTGCGGAATTTACATTAGTAGGTAAATTAAAACTATTTTTAAAAATTCTCGTATTTTTTCAGGCCTAAAAATAATATGCATGCCTTGCTACCCGGAAAAAACAATCACCAGATTTTTGTTCTGAAAACTCTGGGAAACCAGATTGATTTAGTACAGGTTGCCAATAAAACAAGTTAAATTCTCGCTTAGTGCATCAACCTCGAAATATGGTCACTCTGTCGTTCGTAGTAGTTTCTAGCAACTTTAATAATTGGGTTTTTTTCCTATTATTGTGGTGGGCCAAGAGAATGCTGGGTTCACAACAATCTCCCAAGAAAGCCAAAATCATAGAAGAAACCATTATAATCATGATCTATTCGTTTCGTATTTGGTCATTCATTGCTTGGAGCATTTTCCCTGTACATATTGATTTTTTTTATATTTACAAAGTATTAACATAAAATTCATCTGCAGAACTCGAAATATTTACCCAAATGTTCCACTAAAATAACGTCTAATCTATTCCTTTGCTAAATGATCTAAGAATTCTGACAGATCACCCAGATCCACCATTTCAATGTCAAGATCGCCAGATGACTGGTTTTCAGATGTTTCCAAGTCTTGCAAAAATTCAAGTAAAATTTCCTCGCTCAGCAAGTCCTTCTCGAAAACCGATTCATTACCCATAATAAAATCAGACGGACACGCACAGTTGTCACTGGGTAAGTTCGTGTTACAAAAACACAGTCCATTTCCAAAGTCTTTATATATCGTTGGTGGATTTTTCAGAAACGAAGGCCACGTATCCTTGCCAGAGTTAGAATGTTTAGACGTATCACAATTCGTCGTAGCATAAGCATCTTCCCTCGGATTTACATCCTCGTCATATTCTGAAATACTTCTGGCACGTGCAGTAGTTATCTGTGCAGGCACAACTGCGGGAATAGGCCCAGTCAACGCACTACTAGTTTTCGTGCATGTCGTCTTGAGAGGTAATTGAAGATATTGCAGAACTTGTTGATGAATAACGATCTCTGGCAGCTTCATTGTTGTCAGTGTTTTTCCTTGGCACGACAAGTTATACGTTTCCCATTCAGTTGGCACAAATTCCTTTCCCAAAGTTTTTTCAATTCTAAAAATGTCGATTTCCAAATGTGGTCCAATCTTAACGAGATGATTTTCCTTTAAGTGAAAAGAAATATAAAAGTGTCCTTGTATGACTCCTCCGATATGACAAACTTCCAACAACAAGCTTTTCTGCGTCTTCGCTGAACGATTTGCTTTGTGGTCAATTGGCAGCTCAGTTTATATTTGTTTTGCAGCAGAGGTTCATTGCAACGTCATCCCCCTTGTTGGTCCTTGACAGTTATCAAGGCAATTCTGTGTGGGTCTCGTTTCTTTCTTTATCAATCGCAACACGTTAACATCTCAGTTGCTCACAAATGAGTTGGCGGCATAATTACGTATTGTTTTGTTGCCAGAGGAATTTGGCGGGGACATTAGCCCTTTGGAATTTCCGTGTTGAAAGACAGTACAGGGGTTTTGTTTGCAAAGAACACTGACTAAACAGCTATCTCTCATGTTCATCCATTTGGACGGAAAAGAGTCGGAAATTGTCAACATTTATTCAATTATTCAAATTCGATCCTCCTCTATTGTTGTTTCATATCAAAACTTGAGAGGTCATGTGGCTCTGTTAAAAACCTCTGTTTTTAAGATTAATATCTTGTGGTTCATTCTTGTAATTTCATAAACCCGCTGAGCTTCAGCAAAGATTAAATAACGCAAAGAATTCAGATGGAACATGCTACTTTCATAGTACACATTGCGTAATCAGCTATTTTTATAAAAAACATAAATGCCCATTGCTTTGTATCCTGAAGCAAAATAAACTGAATGAAGTCTGTTGTTGGGCTTGACCATTAGGTCAAGCCAGGAGATCACGTATTTTTATCACCTTGCTGAATCGTTATTCAAAAGAAATTTCATGTGACTCTTTGGTAAATAAAGGCCTTTGTCACATTTCTCTTGTCAGCAATTTTTGTTGTGCACACTCATTCCATTGTGCTGGTATTTAAAGAGATGATGTAAATATTGTGCTGTGTGTATGGCTAGGCAGTTGGACAATAACACAACTATTTAAAAATATCGGCGTCAACCTGCGTCAGCCACAACGATATCAGAACCTGCTGTTAACGTCTTCAATTATTTTCTATAGGAAGATCGTAAAATACAATCGAAGTTAAATTAAACGCGTTTTACTTCAGACTGATTAAAATCGTAACAAATGAACAAATTTTCTTGGGTACGTTTGATGAACAACGTTAAAAAAGCCAGAAATCCAAGGACAGAAAAATCCTGGAGGTCATAATGTGTGGAGGGGTCTTTCTTCAATTTTTCTTGGAAACCGAATTTATTTGTGTGAAAGGGTACTTGGCATTCAATATAAAAATTGGTATTTTGAGTATGTGGGGTGTTTCCGGCCGAAAGAAACATGTCACATGGGAATGAGCTTATTGAAACGTCTTTGTAAACTCAATATCTATAGTTCACATATGCCCGAATTAAATCTAATTTAGGATGGTTCGTGTTTTGAACTTTTTTATGTGGTTAAGATCCTTACAAGGGATTAAGCCACTCAAATGTAAGGAACTGTGAAGTAAACACAGGGAAAAACAGTTAAGCCAAAAGATAAAAGTTGACCTCAAACATGAAATATTCAATTCAAAAAGAGTTCCACAAACTAGTCGTCCAAGAAAAAAAAATACTTTTACAGAACTGGGTGTTAACGTTAGGTGAAAACAAGTTTCATCAATATTTACCGCCCTAAGGAGTGGCTCAATAAAAGCACGTGCATTGTATCAGCAGCATGTTGAGTTTGGAAATAAAAATTATTTCCTTTGGACTCTCTTTTAACACAGTTTCTTTCTTTAATTGCCTTTAATCTTCAATATGTTTGAATATTTACTAAAGCAATTTCTGTAATAATAATAATAATAATAATAATAATAATAATGGTGATGATCATGGTTATATTTAAAGGAATTTTTGCGTGAAATATTGATTAACTGTAGGGTAATGCACATTGTCAAAACGGGTTTAATGCCATATTTTTCTATTTTTGGCACCTAGAGCAGCTTGCTAAGTAAAATAGTGTGTATGTGTAAATGTATCTGTGTGTAGCCTGTGAGCGTGTCTGTGTATATATAAACCTGACACCATACTACCCCGTGCCATGATGTGCTTGTTCGCAAATCATATGCCGTGAATAATGATCTTTACTAGAATACTAACTTCCCATTGGACCATGGAGGCTTTAGTGATGGAAGTAGGTACATTTTAAGAAGTAAAAGGCGTTAGACAAGTACCGTTGAGGCAGGAGACCAGAGAGAGAAAGTATCCATAATGCACAGACGCTATTATTACGGCGAATATCATTCCTCAAAAATATCTATGAAACTGTTTTTTCATTTGTAGAGAACATTTGTAGGCCCAGTCAATGCACACCTAGTGTATTGACTCGACCTATTCCTGCAATTGTGCGTGCCTGTAATGTTACAACTACTGCATGCGTCAAAAGTTGTTCTTTCAAATGACAAGGGTGCAAGTTCCAGAGACGATCATTATGCAATGTCGAATTACGACACGTCGAAACTTTAGAGCTCCAGCAAAGATACGCGGCCTTTGGTTGCAACAAATCTGCTGACTGTACACAAAGAAATCGCAACTGGACTTAACGTCATTTACGTCTGACAAATTCACTGCAAGTACAAGTAATTTTGTTAGGTGAATGCACTGATATAACTCCCAGTATAGTTAATTTTACCTGTATTAATTTTGGCAATTGTTTTCAGTCATGCAGATTAAAATGCGTCTGAGGGATCGTGTATGGACACCCATTTGAAATTGGGCAGATAAGTGCATAAAGTATCAAAGAGTCCTGAATGCTTACGTTGAACTCAGATTTATGTTTTGTTTCTTCTTCAAGCAAGTTACGTATTGATTCCGGGAGTCTAAAATTCAAATTAAGATTATCAACGCTCTGACGCAAAGTGTCTTTCAATAACTGTTGATTATGGAATACCTGTCTAAGGTTGCTTGCTTAAGGAAATGTGTGTGAGTGTGTGTTATTTCAACAATGCTTCACTTCCCAAATGCTTAGCCCTGTAACATAGGAAACAAAGTAATGTACAAGACTGCAGAAACGCCAGATCTTTAATTCAATATTTATTATAATTAGTGCCCACGTTCTATTTGCCGCCCTCATTATTAGTTGCTCAGGGCGGTAATTAGAATTTAATGACGAATTAAAGATCAACAACTGATGTTATTATATTTTGTATTTTATATCAGTCACTTGTTCTTTTTAAATATTAAGGTCAAAGGTAAACCATCGTTAAAATTTATCGTGAGGGTTTTTTTTCGTTTTAAAATTTATGACTTTTGAAAGAAATTATAATCGCCCGCGATACGCACCAATTTTTTTTTTTATTTGAAAAACGCCTTGGTACTTACCTGTAAATATAAAAATACGTTACACTGACCCTGCTGGCGAGCCACATCTTTTGCATATGCATTTTTTACTTTTGTTTTTGTTGTTGTCATCATACATGTTGAATGGTTTATCGTTAAATATCTGCAATACACTTTCTTCTAATAAGTGGAATTAGTGGCAGAGGCAAGGCCTACAATTTATAAGGACCTGCCCTTGTCCCAACCTGGCTGACTGATTGAGGATGTCCGTGATTCGAAAGTGCGTTAAAATGCACAGCAAAAAGTTTCTGGCAATGTTGGTAACAGGTCCTGCGTTAGGTTTAACTTCCTAGCCAACGGCTGGGAAGTATTTAGGCAAATACAAGACGTGATTCTAATTGCAACCTTTTTGCTGTACTGTATTTGTTTTCAAACATAGCATGAAAAAGAAGTTGAGTAATTTATGATAAGCCAGAGTACTGAGGGAGAGGATTTGTACCCGAAAGAAAATAAAGTAAAAATATAAGTCGTAATGAATCGGATTGAAACTGATGCCTGTGGTTTTTATGGCCATATGTTCCACTACCTGAGCCAACTGCTCTACTTTCTTAACCACATAAATTTTGCAAGCGAGATCAAATAGATAAGGCTGCAAAAATAGCCTGACCAAGGACGTAACGCTGATAGCTCCAGTTGTAGATATTAAAAAATACTAATGACCATTTTGCATTGAAAATCGTAATTAAAAGTTACTTTCTTCTCGGCTTGGGCAGTTCTATACACCATATTTATCAGTTCTTTCCAATTTTTTTCTACCTTGTGCTAGTTGTTTCAAATTGCCAGGTCATCATTTGTTCTAAGCTTTAACCCCCTACTCATACAATTCACTTGAAAAAATCAAAACATGCAACAGTCTTGCTTCATTCAGGGGATCAATGGAAAGAAATCTGTGGTTTTCCTCTCGTCATCACAGTGCATTGGAAGCTCTCATTCAAAGTTTGGACTGTTTTGGGGGTTTTTTCTGGAAGTTTGTCGGGAATTTTATATTTCTTAATGTTTCTCCAAAGACCGTCGCTTTGTACTAAATCAGATGATTCTTCAAAGTTACAAAGTGGATGTTTAGGATAGTACTCATTGTGTGCTACATTTTCTGCCCTTTTCCAGTCACTGTACTGCATTTTGCTCTCACTGTATATCCCCTTTCTCCCTCTATCTTTTCCCTCTCTCCCTCTATCGCTCTCTTCCTCACTCGCATTCCCAGACAGATAGACAGACAGACAGACAAGTAGACGTGTGCTCAGTCAATATGTATGACGCATTGGCAGGCCAATCCGGAAGAATGTGCAGGAATGTTTTTACTGAAGACTTAAATACCGATTTCTGAGGTCCTGGTGTGGCGTTTGTGTAATCTGCATGGGAATTGGTTCCGCTTGTTTCATCCAGGAAATTACTGATATTCAGGTAAACGTTACAAACATTTTTAAACGTTATCAACAAGCAAAACAAATGTCTATTTCAAGGCACAACCGTGTGAGGAATCATTTTACTGCGCCGTTTGTCTGGCTGTTTAACTTCGTACTTAAAGAGGCGAAAAGGCTTCCGAATATATTTGAAGTTGAATTGCCGCACAGTAGGGGTTACATTTCTAATTGCTACTAATTCCGTTCCAGACTACAATGCTCCAGAACAATTTGTTTTCATGATTATGTAAAAATGATTATGTACATCATAAATTATATAAATTATTTATTATTAATTATAAATGTTAGTATATTCATTACATGTATATGGATACACAAATGTGTACAGTTACAAACACGTCACACTTGCACTGTCAACGGGGAGTGTGTGTTTACATAACTTAACTTTAGATATTGGAGTTAATTATTTTTATTAAACGTATCGTTTGCTTTTTATGATACACACTCATTGCTCCCTGTTAGCTGAATTGAATTCCTCTGCCACATTTTTCGTATTCCCGTGTTTATTCATGCCATCAGTTTCATACAATTGGTGTAAAAAAATTTATTTGTTTCGTACAACAGAGGTGTTTCCCGTATTTTCTGGGACTTTTAGAGTGGACACTCAGCCATGAAAAGCATATTTCTGTAACTACCCAATCATCTCCATTAAATATGCGTAAGCCAATCTTGTTGTTGACCGAATGCCCAAGCTGCCCTTCCCTGATATCGAACGGCTTTCACATGTAAAAAACACCACCCCTATATATTTTGGCAAATTTTGTTAACCATTATTTGAAGTAGCTAGCGGTGCCCTTGAACCATAACAATCGTGTAAACTCAAGTGGGCTGTGTTTTTCCAGTTTAATCCAACTTGTAGAATTTTAGCCACTTCAACATTTTGCAGCTAATTCGATTGAATTTTGTATTTTAGAAGACGCGTTGCCTTTTCTGTTCTTTCAATTAGCGCCCTTAGATATTAGAATAAGAAACCAGTTCTTTTTTCTTTGGGCGATTTTGAGCAAGTATCCGGACTCAGGAATTAGTCGAATGTAAGAGACTGGAAGTTGAATTCTGCAACCTGAAACCCGGTACAGCACTTTTCTAACAATTAACTTTTCCCATACACTCTTGTCATATCTTCAAGATATAAAGTCATGTTTTGGTTTTTATCGTCACCGTTAAAAGAGTTCATGTAAACTATGACAATGTCAACGCTAACGTAATGCGGTGGTAATTTTGTGGCTTCAAACGCTTAAAGGGCTTCCCGTGTATAGACATCCAACCATGAATAGATTCTTCACCCATCATCAGGCTAATGATGGGAGAAGTATATCTCGAAACTTTGCTCAGAAAAGTCTTCCGGTTCATGACCTGATGAAGCTCTGACATCTGTCAGTGGCACCGTTTAAACTTTTGTTGCGCATGCCTACTGCTCTCATTCTCAAGAATAGGCCAGCAGAGTGACCTCACAAAACCGGAAAGGTCTCAACTCACGTAATATCGGACTTTAATCCACTGACAGTCAGACTTGTTTCGAATCTCAGGGACCCGGGAAAGCAAAACATCAACAGGATGTTGTTGACACACAATGCTGGTAGTATTTTCAGTCAAGTCTTTTACTCTTTTTTTTTTGTATCCTACACAAGGATGAAAGAGTTCTCAGACATTAGATCTTTCACAGACGAATGAATGGCAGTTTTTATGATAATCTTAATTCTCTCTGAGGGTGCCTGTCAATGATAGTGAATGTATTTTAGTAGTCCGAGTTTCCTTTTGACATGTGAACAGTTGGTTCAGTCAATGCCGGTCCAAGTTCAAAGTTAAAGGCCATTTATTTTTAGCAGTTAATAATTGCAAGATCGGTATTTTTCCGTACCACACACGAGGTTTCATATGTCCTTTTCCATCAGGTATTTTTTACACCATATTTTCAGAAGTGATGAAAGACGACATTTTGACCTACATTGCCTTACGATCTTTCTGTTGAATTGAAAAAGACTTTGCAAGGTAGAATTTCATCACTTCAAACGACAGGGATTGAAAGACACCCGCTGAGATGTTTCATATATTTTACTTCACTAAAATTCAGCAGCCTGCGGCCACTGTTTACACTTGCCCCTTTCCACGTGCCCTGTGGAGTTACAGCCAGAAATTCTATTTATTCTCTTGCAGATTTACTTGTTGTTCAAGTATCACTTGGAAAACACGTGTTGTTCGTCTTGGTCTAATATTTTTAATTAACGGTTCAACTAACACGAACGAAGAGAATACATGCCCTGATTTTATCATCCGTTGGGTGTCATTTGAAATATTACATGTAACAATGGCAAATCAAATGATATTTTTGGAATTACATGCAGACAGATCCGTACCACATTTGAAAATAGTCCCACTAAATATTAGTCCCCAAGTAAAAAAATATTGGAGAATTCTTACATGCCCTATATTAATATCTCAAAATTAATAAGTTTTTTGCCTGACATTCTGTTAAATTTTCTGCTACTGTTGCAACGACAATGGTACTGTAATAAGACCATGGGAAGAACCGTTGCATGCCACATGGTTTATGACTTGCGAGATTACTTCTTGGAACACAGGAGAGCATCACCATCTGTGATCTAACAAACCCAATGACGACCACACTATTTCCTTGCCAAAAGTGAATCCGTCCCAGATCAGCAATTGTGTTGAAAACAAAACAAATAAAATTGTAATCTTACCAGCCTTATTTATTTCAAAATTTGTACATGTTGTTAAACACACACCTCAAGCGAAAATCCATTTTGTATTCTTATTACAACGAGGAATGAATTGGCACACCAATAGACAAAAATCTTACATAATGTTAATCCTGGCTATTTATGTTAATTAAAGAATCACTGTACCTATCACAACAGGAATGGGTTTTATCGGCAATAATTTCCTTTCTTGCAGACGAAAGGATTAATATGAAGCTTAAAAACACCCTTTTACCCGATTCGCTTAATCTTTGAAAAGTACTCGAATGACATACAGTATGACAATATGGCTTAAAACGAAAGAATGAGGTACAGTAGATTTATATGTAGAAAATATGAATATGTATATATATATATATATATATATATTCGATCCAGACTGATTAACTGCACCTTACACATAGTATCGTTGATAAAAAGGTCGGTACAGCAATGCAATTTAACTTTGTTTTGTCTTGGCCCCTAAGTTGAGGTCCAACTAAAGATTTATCATCTATTTGGAGCCCCTTGTTTTTAAGAATAGATCCATATTGTATTTTATGACGTAATAAACGTTTTATCATATCGTGAATGAAGAATAACAGATGGAATACAATTTATTTGTATATTCCGTTTCCACTCGTCTCGATTTTCCGTTAATTTCGCCGATACTACCTTTCGTTCTTTGTTTGCTTTATATGTTTTGATGACACCTCAGTGCATGTTGTATTTTGTTTGCTTTTTTACCTCACTGCTATACATTATATATATATATATATACACATAAGGTAAAACACGAAAAATAAGAACTGTGATTGCAACTAATAGTTTCACGATATTTCAATCATCAGGCAATAATGTAATAATAATATAACTTCGCTCTGCGAATCTTCGTATCGAGCACTGTCTTTTGCATTATTCAATGAAGGTATTTTTATATATATATATATATATATATATATATATATATATATATATATATATATATATATATATATATATATATAATATGAGTTTGATTATCGAAAGATTATTGTGGAAAAGCAGAAATGTGAACAATGTAAATATATGTGTGCAACGAACTGGATTCGAAGCAGAGGCTGTGGCTATCATGGCCACTTGCCCTACCACATGCCCTTCACGCGATCATTTTTGCAACCATATCTTCACATTGTGTGCACTGTTCTTTCCCCGAATCTCTCTCGTTGGACATTCCATCCTTATCATGCATGTAAGTCTGAGGCTCCCACAGAACGACGAATTCAAGCTCAGATCAACTGATCCCACTTACATGGAGGACAAGAAATTATGAAAATCTTTTAAAATATTTTCACAAAATGATTATTCTTATTCATTGTGGCCCCTCCTGAAGCGGTTTCACTACTTCTAATTCAAGGTGTCATAAGTTCTAATTCCCTGGGTTCCGTGGAAAGCTATTATTGTAATGCTCTTTCTCTTAAGTTCACTTATTTATTGTTTATGTATGCCCTCTATTTCACAAGTAATAACACCGATAAAGAATTTAAAAGTATAATATTAATGAGGATAACTACAATGAAGAATTAAGCAATTGAATTTGACAATTTTTGCACCAGGCTAATAGCTTATGAAACGTTATGTTAAAAAAGGTAAAAAGTTAATTAAGTACATTTTGGCATTACGATTAATTACTTAGATTATCTTCATTTGTTTGAGAGGTTAAGGTCTTATCTGTACCTTGTAGTTTGAAGGACATACTAAATTTCACATGTTACAACAGCTCTGCAGAAACTATTCATTGTGGTAGGGTAGCCTGGGAATTAGTACAGAGATATGGCCCGCAAATATAAAAAATATGTCTTAGTTCGTTTAACTCGATTATACTGGCTCTGCATGGCCAGGTCAATGGATATCATCGGTTGCCTTGGCCGTGGATCTTTCAAAAGTGAGCACTGGGAACTTTTGGAAAGAGAGAAGCGGTGATGCCACAAATATCGGAAAAGTTCAATTACGGTTTTACCGTTTCCAGTTATTTATACACCCTTTCAATCCAATCGATCGTGTGCTGACAGATCGTTACTGAAAGTTTATATTTTGCGTTGTGATTTGTTTCATTAGGGCAACTTTCTGCAACGCTTGGCACATATCTTATCGGGGATTTTCGTAGAATGGCTTTAAACGGACTGTTTAGTCATAAATTCCCATTGGTTGGCAGTACGAAGAACCGAGTGGAACAGCCAACATATTTGAGTTTTCTGAAATGAGTTGGCTTGTACTCCATCTGTCAAGTGCGTTGAGAAAGCAAAAAATGTTCAAGGAAGTTTTCATTTTCTAATCACCTAGATTTTTGAGGAATACTTTGGACGCAAATCACTTTGATTTATAAATGCGTCATCTGGTCATCATACATGCTTTCGCCTGCCTCATGACAATGGATTCAGAAGACGTCTTGAGACCCCTGACAATCGTGTTTGCTGTTCGTCCTTGGAGGGAAACTAGCTTGGGAACATCAGCTGTTGCTGAAAAAATAATAGTCAAATATATTTTTTCATTCCCTGGATATCGAACAACACACTTGCAAAAACTAGGTCAAAAATTAGTTACAATTCATCCATATTTTCAACGCAAGGGGGCTTACCAACTTGCATATACCTGGTAGCATTTCCGTAACGTTCAGTAAAGAGTTTCGTGGACTCATAAATTAATAATCAGATCGACTTCATCAATGGTCATATTAATTGTCTTCCTTATCGCTTAAAATGTACAATTCAGGAAACCAACTTTCTAAAACGTTAATGCCTGAAAACAAATAAAACATATTCTAATTTGGTACGGATATGAATATGTGGTTATCTAACTTTTGCTGACGTGCCTAAGTTTGAAAAAAGCCTAATTTGTAGGGTTCAATTATTGATTCCGGGGGGAAGGGGTTATTTTTAACACCGCATTAACTTTTACAATTACGGTAAGAAATTTTAGAGTGGTAACAACAGCCTCTGGTTAGTAATCTTTATCCCTCTCTATTATGAATGAGTTTTTATAGTCATCAAAAGAGCGAGATGGTTCAAAATGTGCAATGCTCTTCAACATCAAAGTTGATGAAGGGTGGTTTTAAACGATGGGAGCATACAAGGCTCTGAGAACCCTATTTCTTTTAAATCTGCCGCCCCTGCACCTTCGGCAGAACACCAAAGGAAAAGAAGCCTGGTACACATTAACCGTTTTATTGATTTGTCGGTAAAATTTCTGGCTATTGAATAACTTAGAGAGGAATCAATGATAGGTGGGTACTATCATGAACATGTTCCACCTCCAAGTTATCACAGTCAGTCGTTAAACAGAGTAATGACACGTTACGTGACGCGATGTTATTTCTAATTGAAAATTATAATTGCTTTTAGAGAATAAATAATACCTGACGATTGTTTAGACATTACTTTGGCATAAACCCCATTGATTCATTGTCTTGGAAAGTAGATAACAAATTCAAGGCTCATTGTGGTCTTCCACTTGAATTATGGTTTCGTGCTAGGTCATTATATATAGATATATTGTTTGTTGAGTAATTTATTCAAGTCTGCTTGTACAATTTGTTTACTAATTTTTGGTATTCACTCAGGTTTTTGTGATCTTCTCCAAATTAAATGAATTTTTCGAAAACAACCACAAAAGAAGACAAATATCATCCCAAAATAAATAATATATTAAAGGTATTAATCCTAAGAATCACAACCCAGCTGGTATCTTGAAAACACTACTGATTATTCCCTAGTGTCCAATGAACATTTCCAATGACTATTTCACCTACGCCTGGGACTCTCATTAACCATAAACCATGTTCCAATTACATCAGTTGGTATGGAAAAAACCACTGTTTACAAAATAATTACTTGGGTATTCCAAAAATTTGACAAACCCACAGTACTTTGTTAAACCACAATTATCAAAAAGGATCAGTTGAA
Source organism: Morbakka virulenta (assembly GCA_003991215.1). Classification (NCBI taxonomy): domain Eukaryota; kingdom Metazoa; phylum Cnidaria; class Cubozoa; order Carybdeida; family Carukiidae; genus Morbakka; species Morbakka virulenta. The sequence continues at coordinate 1,230,849 of RDPX01000015.1, forward strand.
ATCCGTCTTTAATTGCCTGTCCAGAGGCTCCTGCCCAGTGTAATTAGGTTTTAAATTTGATCAAGTGTTCTAAAAATAGCTTTCCACGCAACATGTAATTCCACAAAAGGCTCCTCTTCTGCAACAGCTGTTGTTTTTCAACCTGCAAACACTTTTTACATTTGAATATCTGGGGCACAGGTTACAGATACACAAAAACAAAGACCAACAAGGAGACCTGTGCATAGTTACACGCCCATGCAACTGTAACGGTAAATCTGCTCCTCAGTTTGGAAATAAAGTTGCGATGCAGAGCAAGTTTAATAACGAACGGACCAAAGACTCCTTTGCATTGCATCTATTAAGAGATTGGCGATCCAGGCTCTCCATTTAGTCTTGCCATCAGATATCCTCCAAAAGGTTACAGAAAATTGACAGCTACTGGTTGCCCAAGAATTTAAACTTTAAGAAAATGTTCTCTGTCGCCCTCACTCCCTTTTAGCGACACTTTTTTTTTTACTTTTGTGACCTAAAAATTGTCTTGCTTTTTCGAACTGTTTTATTTCAATGCCTTCTGCATTGGCTTCTTTCAGAAGACATTCGTTTGATTTCCTTTTATTCCGTGAGTCTCAGCGAACCTTATTTGGAGATCCAAGGCAGCACGCGAAAGTTAGTTTTGAGTCTGATTGTCGGTTTTTTGGGAAAAAGCCCTCAGAGCGGTGTTGCCATTACCCCTTTACTTTATGGGAGCTCATTTAGAAAATGAAACTTTCTGTTCCACATTTTTATCGGGTTTTGTTTCCCTTTTTCACATAACTTTTTGCATGAAATATGCCGATTCAAAATTCCTGCATTTATTTATAAGAAATGTATGACCAGTATTAAATTAGAGCCTCAGTAAATATTGTTATTTTACTACTGTTTAGTAGAGCGAATAAATTTTAACTTTTTCTACCCAACTGGCAACCCGCACTAATTACAGGGCGTGCCAAATTAGACAACGGTATATGGTCATCCATGAAGTTAATCGTGTTAAGGTGCTGTGAACTGGTGCTTGACGTTATCCCCATCTGCCTGTTTTGAATGTGCCCACACTGAGCTTCCACTGCCTCGTTTCAGCGTTTTGAAAATCAAAAAGAAAGACACACTTAAGGATTTCTGTTGGAATTTTATCATTAATTGTGGTGGACGTGATCTGTGATTTTAACATGCAGAACGTGGGCGAAGAGATCCAATTTTCAGTTCACACAAGTGTTTTTGTTTTCATCACCGTTTGATGAAGTATTTCACAATCAATGCTCAACTTATCACCCGCTTCCTTTGTTTCAGAACTTTAGTTTCAGATTTTTTTTACTTTTAATTTTTTAATTTTCCCGACGGCAAAACCACTTTGATATAGTTTCGGGTTCTGTCATAATCTTATTGAAAATAACTGCAATCCTATCATGGGCAGAAGAAAGAGAGAGTCTAGCAAAATGTTTGGCACTTTATCTATTATTATTATTATTATTATTATTATTATTATTTTCTTCTTTAAGCTTATGCTCTGGCTGATCTTATTACCGTGATACTCTTACTAGGCGGGTCATAACAAATGACCAAGGGCTAACAAGGGGCCTTCTCCTTCATTACATTTCCAATACTTTTCTTAGGATTCTGGCCGTTCTTGTTAAGGCAGTTTTTTGCACATCTACAATATTACATGGAATACCAATCTTCTCAAACCACTTCTCAAATCCTTTTGTTACACGTCCAAGGGCTCCTATTACTACTGACACTACTTAGACTTTCTTCATTTTCCAAAGTCATGCTACTTCTCTTTTCAAGTCCTGGTATTTTTCAACTTTTCTTTTTCCTTTTCCTCTACCCTTCTATCCACAGGCACTGCAATATCCACAGTGATACAACTTCTCTTTTTCTTATCAATTAAGACAATGTCTGGCCTCCTCGCCTCTATTAAATTGTCACACTGTATATTGATATCCCAAAGAAGTTTGACATCATCATTTTCGATACTCCCCTCGGGAGTGTGTTGATACCACTTTTCTTGATGCTCCAGACCATTTTTCCCCAAAGATCCCAACTTTTTCTTGGCAACATTGTCGTGTCTTCTCTTGTATTCTTTTTCTGCAAGCTTTTCACATCCACTAACTATGTGGTGTACTGTCTCTTCTACAAGTAGAATTGTTGTCACTTTTATCAATTCCTTACTTGATATACTTTGTTGTAATAGCCTGCTCTTGGGCGGCACAAACAAGAGCCTCCGTTTCACTTTTAAGTTTATTTTTGGACAACCAATACCACATTTTCTCTTTGTCAACATTTTCAGTACAACCTCTAATGAATTGTCCATACATCTCCTTTTCCATCCATTTTTGCTTAAGCCCTTCAGACTTTTGCATTTTAAATTCTTTGGTGGTAATCGTGCCTTCAGTAACAATAGTTCCGGACCAACTCACACCTTTCATGAGATTTTCTTCTGATTTTAAAACGTTATAACCCAAACTATTTTCTTCCCCTCTGACTACAAGCTCAACCTCACTCAGCCCTCTTCCACCTTACTCAGCCCTCTTCCACCTTCTCCCCTCTTCATATACAACCTGTCAACATCACTCTAAGGATGTGATGCTCGGTAGGTTGTCATCGTTTCCCTAGTCTTTATGTCTATCCTTTTCAATTCACTTTGTTTC
>RDPX01000015.1:1234264-1248779 GCA_003991215.1 Morbakka virulenta
ACTTACACTAAATTCTTTCTTTCCCCAGTCATAACCTGCCTTCACTTTCCATAGAACCCACGACATTGGGATCATTATTATTATTATTATTATTATTATTATTATTATTATTATTATTATTATCATTATTATTAACACGGCTGGATTAATTTTAAGTGTAGGGGTTATCCAAAATTAATTTTTATTGCTATACCTGAATAATGGAAGAGGGGGGTTTCTAGAGTGAATGAACAGGGTTTCTTTTCTCTCCCCCTTGATTCCCCTCGTCTTCACTTCCCCTCATCCTCACTTCTACTCATCCTCACTTCCGCTCCCCTTCATTACCCCACCCTCACACATTACCTCTACCCTACAACAGTGATGTTAAACGATATAATTTTTTAAAGTCAACTTTTGTCAGTGGCTATCGTTCAATTATACAAGTATGGTTGTCTTGGGGTTCGTGAGTTTTTAAAGGAATACAGAAAGCATTATAAAACTGGTGTTCACCAAGTAAAGATCGCAACAATATGAAATCTCAAGATACGTCATCAGCAATTAATAACAGTGACTGGTGAAACAAGAACATAACCTGTACTTTGAGACGACAAAGTGAGGACCCCAGAGATCTCAGAGGTCATAAACGAACATTCAGAGCAGTTATAACTGATAACGTTGACGAAATTAACGACCTGAAAACTCCCAGATGGCCTCGATGATGACAAAGAGCCGACCATTAATTATAATGGGTCCCCTAACTTCCTGTGTTTTGTGTGTGAAATTCAAAGTATTGCATTGACCTTTTTGTGTGTGCTGCTCACTTGGTTGCGCGCCCGGTTATCTTGCAATTTTTATATGGGCTGTGTGAATTAGAGGAACATTAAAAAGGCGTACCCTTCATTTTTTAAGAAAACTCCTATTGGAAGTTAAAAACATAATTTCTACTACTACTACTACTACTACTACTACTACTACTACTACTACTACTACTACTACTACTACTACAGCTAATATTATTATTATTTTTATTATTATTATCTTAATATTATCGTCTTATTTTCTATCAGCCCATAATTACTAACATTTTGAACGAACTAAACCATTGTTACCTTCATGCACCCATAGTTCTTCTACGTCATTTAATCATCCTTTATTGCTATTATGTTCAATGCACGTTGACTATATTTGACTCCAGAATCTCGAAGCTTCATCATCATTTAGCTTTTCGCTTGCCAGGGAGCTCGCTTCATCCAGTTCTTCATAAACACCTTTCTGGCTAAAAGAGAACATGGCATTCTGATGAAATTGTTTGTTTCTCTGTTAAATCAATTAATCTTTGTGCCTCCCGACTTAATAATTTGTTTTAGCATTTTTACAGTGTACTTTGAACCTACCTCTAATAGTTTCTTTTTTCTCCAAAAGCGAGTTTCAAGACTTCAGTTTTATATTAGCCTTTGAGGTCTCTTCAATCTCACTGATGTCTTTAAATCTGTTAGCCAAATTAAATCTGTGAGTCGTGGGATGACGACCGGGCCTGCGCTTCCCACCCACAGGACACCTGCCAAACGAGGTACCTTCACATGAAGTTCTGGTACCATATACGCCGTTATTTCTTGTATTATTTTTTTGCATTTTCACTTAAGACCTATTATTTATTTAAGGTTTTCCTTCCCTAGCACTGAGAGTTTGATATCAGCAACTCTGATACCGTCCTGCTTAAACACCATCGCACACATTCCAGTATAGATTCCAATATTGTTTGCATCATCGAGCTGTGGATATCAATGTATTTGATTTGTGACTTGTACAATGGAATTGCACATGGTATTTCAAACGATGATTTCGATCTCTGCTTTTTTTTTGTGCATGGGTCATGCAAAAATGGTGGTAGACCTGTATCCTTTCCAATTTCAAGCTCGTTAGAAATAAATAATTTGTAGCCCGCAAGCAGTACTGGTAATTCCACAGGGCTGTAGATTGGTGCCAAACAGCCAACATTATTCCCATGGTCGTCTTACTTGTTCCAAGCAAGGGTTAAAATCGAGCTTTCGTACTTCAAGTTCAACTATTGCTTAGGGTTGGAACTATCAACACTCCCATCACTGTTGTTCGACTCCAAACTTTAATAGAGTTGACTTGCACTTGTCAGAGGTAAAACCTTCACTGGTGAAAATGGCCTCTTGAACTTTGTCAACTCTTCTCAGTCTTATCATCGCTGATCACGTTGTCCACCTAGAAATAATTTCAGATTTCATTTGAAGCCCCTCAATATTTGGCTTCAACGCTGCCAAGCTAGAATTCAATGGCCTCATCAAGCAAGAATGGAGATTGAACCAATCCAAAAATTGCCCTTCTGAAGCAGTACCCTGTCACTTCTTCGGATTGTTTTTCTTTGATCCAGTGGAAACGAATGCTATCTCGATCAGTAGGATGTATGCGAACTTGAAGAAATGCTTTCTTCAACCCACCAATGTGTGCAATGGGTTTCAACCTGTTCCCGACCAAGACACTCTCTCTACAGAAGATTCTGTAACCGAGGTCCCGTTTCCAAATATTCGTTAAACAGACTCACTTCATTTGGCTTGCAAGACGTATCATAAACTTTGTGAACCTTTATGGTTTTGGGAGTATCCCAGATCACTCTCCTGTGTCGTATGTAGCATTCCCTCTCTGTTGGCCAGTTTAGTGTTTTTTCATTAATTCCATTGTCAAGTTGCTCAGGTATCGTTTCGTCGTATTTTTCAAATAATCTTAGATCTCTTTTAACTTCTTAATCAAGCTGCTCGGTCTCACGAGGCTTGCATTCTTGTCGTTTATCTGCGGATAACCAACGTTTCCAGTTAGTCTTGCCTCGTACCAGTTATCTTCGGTCTGACTAAGCTGTTTATTTAAGTCTCGGTAGACTGTTTGCTGCTCACCATCAGGTCAGTCTTCTAATCCCGGTACGTCAAGTCTGCACAGAGGATCAAAATCCACTAGTGATGATTGAGTCAGAAGTATTTGGCTCATCAAGTCAGTCTCGAGCGAGAGATAGATCCAAAGAAGGAGCATTTCGATATTTGTAGACTCCTTCCAAATTGGTCTTACTCCTGTTCCTTTTTAGCAAAATAGACGATGGGAAGCAACTGTTTGATATGCAGTCTAGTATAGCGCTAGATTACACTCACACTACTGGTTCAATGGGTTCACCGACCCTCAATCTTTCCATCTTGAATCCAAACACACCATATCAGATCTAATTGCGGGCTGCTTCTCCAAAGTTGATCGCATGTGTCTGTTGATCTCCCTCAATTTCACCATAACTTCAAATGGACAGGATTAAAACAGATTCACCCTGTTCGCTCAGCAAATATAATTCCGTGACGTATGAATTGAATCTTTCCTCGTCCATAAATCGCTATGTAAATAACCTTTGTAACACATATCGATCACCAACAAAGGTGATTATTTGCTCGAACGGCTCTTAAACAGCTCGACCGCAGAAATCAGATGATGGCAAAAATTCGTGATGATTGCACAACATTTTCCACGTGTTGAAATCAGTCCGGTAACTCTAGTGATGGCAGTGACACAAGCAATTATTGTTGTGTACTGTGTAAGACCCTGAAGGTCAATCCTTGCAGTGCCTCCACATAGGTTTCAGACTGTACGTCTATAAAAATAAAACTTACGAAGTCCCGTAAACTTGCTCACTTCTTCGATATCGGATGCTATATATAAAAGTACCTAATTTTCGCCATTTTATATTGTTTGGCTGACCCAATATTTCCTCAAACCCTGTCAGCTGACTTGCATGCAACATAAGCAATATTGCATGCAAGAATCAATTTCATAGATAAATTTTTTTAACTTGGACATGTTCCCATGTTCTCATATAATCCAATAATATCGGTTTATGCAATTTGTCATGCGAGTTTACCATCAGTATCACGTTTCCGTCCCGAGCTTCCCAACATTCATTTTCATTTTCAAACGAATAAATCCATATGGTTTGCAGGTTAGAGCAGCATGCCCCAGATATTTTCAACTTTACTACTAGGTATCTAAACAACTCGCTTGCAAACCAGAGCCTGTATTATAAAGTCAATCCACTGATTTTCCGTTTTACCCCTTATCAGAAATTGGTTCGCGTAGCTGCTGGCTGTAAAACCTTGTTCCTGGTTCATGCGAAAAGCAAATAGTCACAGACATCTAACTACACTCATTGATATATTTTTAGTAAATTTCTTGAAGTTTATAATAAGACATATTGTAAAGGGTTGTTTAGTTACACTTTAGGTAGAAGTTTTGTTTGTCTTTGGTTTATTACCTGAAAGACCTGGGTAGGTCGTACCTGACTCTGACTATCTCTGACTCAATTTTGAATCAGCATATGTGATTAAATTAAATGCTCGTGCTCTGGTTTATCAAATTGATAAAAACGTGTGGATGTCTGTCGTTTGGGTGATTATCATGCTGTTAGAGAGAAACTAAAAAAATACTATTACTACGCAACAGAAATGTACAGACTAATCCCCTTAGACCTTTAGAACTACGGAATTACATTCCCACTAATATGCTGTACATTTTGAAAGTGAATTGATAGTATGTAGGAGATACGTCATGGGACTGAAGTGATACTATAACGATAGGAATTAAGAGGGTTAAAAATCATGTTATATGGATCGCGATTATCATGAGGGGCCATTAATTTCTGATCATTATGGTGATGATGATCGTCATCATTATTATCAGCATCGTCATTATGGCCAGCTAGGTTGGCTTTATTTCTCATACTTCCTATCATTACATGCCCTCCATAACGAAACAGCACAAGCTAATTTGTATTTAATTCGCCAGCTATGTTCAGCAAACTTTAACCTTTTCTAAGAAATTTGTTTGCTAACTGGAGTAACTGTTTTCAACTGGCTGTAGCTATGGTGCCTTTTCCAAGTTTCGTTGAGCACTACGAGTAGGATTTGTGTGTGATAACCATAACCCTTTTGTCTAATAGCGTTGTTAGTTAGTAAACAAGTAACGTGTGGAACTACTGCTGTTGGTATTGTTTTGGTAATGCGTTTGATTTTCTTTATAAAAAAACAACCTGTTTACCTATAAAAGCACTCGCTGGTCAGGATATTAGACTCTTTAGTAGTTCATCTGATCTTTTTCCAATTTCTTATGTTCATAGACCGGTAACAATCCCTTATTTTAAATGCAGTTTTTATCTTACCCATATCATAACTATTACAATATTTGTTTTGTGCTACTTTTTGGTAATATGAAGTTTTAACCAGTGGTCAATAAAATTTCAGTTCTTTTTAGGGTGAATTAATGTTTAATCGTATTTATACAAACAAACATCCCACTAAGTTGAAAAGTCAGCTAATAGGATATTTTCGAAATGAAAGTTAATTTTCTTTTAATAGGACGTGTAAAGTGCCATAATTGGCATTCCTCTTTTTTAAAACGGACAATAGCGTTACTGCATATAAAGCTTCTTTTAACTTTCTATTATTTGTTCTGTTCAATTTTTTATAAGATCAGTTAAGCAGTTTTAAGGACATTTAAAAACAACACTGGAGACTTAAGTGGGATCTCCTCCGTTAAATATTTTTAAGCGTTTAAAAGTTAGTTGTAAAATTGCCTTACTGAAAGTGTCTTCGCGTGCAGTGGTGTAATGTGTAACGACAGAGCAAAACAGTTAATAAAGTGGGGATTAACTATTAATACATTGTGTTCCATTACCACTTTATAAGGTGCCAGTGACATTTTTCTGCATATAAAATTTTTATCTGTATCTTCAAGGTTATTATAAAGATGGATGTATTCTGCGGAGGTAAATTGATCTGGAAAAGTTTTTAAATATTTAGAGCGTTAGTGCACTGAATACTTAAATGGCTCTCTCCTCCTGTTTCCTTCTACCCGTATTCCTTCCGGTACTAAAATAATTCGGGGTGAATCATTGAGTAATTGTAAATCCTGGAATTGCACCAGCAATGGAGTACTTCCTCCAATGATCTTTAATTAGATCCATCTTTCAAATGATTTTAAATCTGAGATAAAAATTACGGAAGTAAGGTTAATGAAGACAAAGATATTTTAAATTGAACACTGAACAGAACTTTTGTATAAAAAAAGATCTTTAATGTAGATCCATTTCAGTTTTTCAAAGACTTAAAGTTATTCAAATACAAGGCTTGGTTTTATAGTTCTTCTTTTCCTTTCAAGCTCCGTCAAAAATATTTTTATACCATTATACACCCAATTATTCCGGTTTGGATTAAGTTGAAATAATAACATACTTATAGTTGTTTTTGTGGCTAAACTATCTTATCTCACTGACTTAGTGTGTATTTCTCGAACCGGACAGTCTGTTAGGAAGCCAACGACTGCCCTTCTGTTAAGATGAACTTGTAATTTTAGGGAGATTGTTGAGCACATCATCGCTGCCAGTCTTCCTTTTCCTTATATATTACTATAATGTAGCCCTAACCAGTTAAGTTCATTAATCTACATCTTACCACTATCCAAAAGAGTGCCACCATCTTCGACCTGCAGGAGGACAATTAAATTTTATTATGCTTGTCTCTTCCACATTTTTCTTGACACTGCTCATGCCAGCCTTGGCCATTTTAATTTTGAATTGTTGGTCATCCTTTTGACCATTTTTCAATGTTTAGTCTCCGTTGGAGTATAAGTAATTCGGTCTTTTAATGCTAATTGTTATAAGGGCGGCAACTCTTTTCGCCGCAGCTTTATCTAAATTGAAATACCATCCTTTCATGAATCAAAGCCGCCCTAGAATAAGACCCGCATTAGGAGATTTTATTAAGCTAGTAAAGCACTCAGCAAACTCCGCCAAGCAGCTTATTTCCTTCCATTTCGGGATTTTACCAAACACAGTATCCCTGCATTCATTAAAAAAAAACAACAACAAAAAACGAACACAAAAATCCCAACCAAACACTACCAAGAGCCGGGTTCGTCCTTCAACCCTTCAGCCCGACGTTCTTCCAAGTGAGGTCTCTGGTATTGTACACGTAGTGATGAAATTGTAAACAAATAAGCAGCTTAAAGAAGAAAAGAACAGTCCTGCACAAACGCAAAAAACCCCCAAACGATGACCCCGATCAACACCAAAATCTTATGAGTTCTTCCTTGTGCTACTATCAACATTGCTTTAAAATTTCATCCAAATGCAATCATAACTTTTACAGACAAACGGACAAACGCAGGCAAAAACATAACCTTAATGGAAGTAAAAACGAGAAGCTCTTTCATAATGACATGATAAGTATTTCACATTCCTCTACAATTTTATCTGTTATTGTTATTGTTGTTATTGTTATTATTGTTATTGTTATGTCATTCTTTATTTGACATTTTACTATCATTTTCCCTCATCCTCCATCGTCGACTTTGGTACTTCCTTTCTATTCCTTTAGGAGCTCTCTAGCTTCCCAAGTTCATTTGGTCACATACAGTTATCCTGCATGTATCAAGGGATTTCTTGATAATTTCCCTGTCGATTTTGGTGCTGGCCTCGATAACGCAGTGAACCTATTTCTATAACGTATTAGTATTTTTATAGTTGGGGGGGGGGGGTTCTAAAAAAAACACTGAAACTACCTTGGTAGTTTCAGTAGTTATGTCTTTCTCGATGACTTCCTGATCTTGTCTACCAAAGATCAACTGGGACTAGAACCTCCAAATCGGATTGTCGTCACATCACTTTGATACCAGCAGGAGACTACTGAAGTAAGCAGGGAGGATAATCAGGTACAAGTTAATGAACGTTGTGTCTTCAAAGAACATCACAAATATTTAACTAAGGCTGATTTTGCTCACTTGTACTTTTTTTTGCAGTTTATTTGACGACCCCCGTTGTATACAATTATCTCAGCCTTATTTAATAGCAGTTGCAAACTGACCTCATTTTACAATTAAGGATAGAATGACTCTGGATTTTGTTTACTGTGAATTACCGCAAATGTTATAGTTTGCATATTTTCAAATAGCCTTTAAAAATACTGATGCTTTTAAGCCGGATTGATTACTGGTGGTTTTGATGGCCTGTGGTATATTGTGTCTGGATTACTTAAACATCAAACTTTGAGGACAATATTTTTATCAAGATACGAAAAATGCAAATCCAACTGTCTTCTGGATGCATTTGATGATCCATCCTATTTAAAGATTGCCACAAGGTTTGCTGGCTTTTTTTAACTGTCAAGTTTTATGCCAAAAGCAAGATTTTGTTTTCCAGGATTTAGTGATTTTAATTTAATGAGGATATTCAATATACACGTTTTTCATTCCAGAGAGGATTATTGCAATTAAGAGTGGATTTTTTGTCTCTGCAGTTCAATGCTCGTTTGGTGCTTGACTTGGACGGGATTTCTTTGAACAAAAATAAAAGCCCTTTTTTGTTGTCAAGAGTCGCAGCAATTTTTAAGACGTATGTTGTTTAATTAACACTCAGTTGATTATCATTTAAGAGCTGCTAAATGCCAAACCTTTGTCGAAGAATATAACTTATCTTAGTGCCAACCCGACGGCAAACCTGAATGCCTCAGAATAAGTAAATGTAGAGTGTAACTGTAATAGAGTAACGCTTGTAATTTAATTTATCTGCCGATGAAAGGTTATTTGTAGTACATGTGTCTCTGTTGAGGTTTATTGGATCGTTCATTGGTGTCGCTGGCGGACGGTGGAGACAATGGAGAAAAACGTGAACAAAAAGGAAACGGTACGCCTTGAAGAGCAAGACATACTGGTGATCACCATTCGCCACCTAGACCCGCACCTTTGAAAGGTTTCTGGAGCCTTGATAGGTTTCCATCCAACCGAATAACTATAGCGTAGTTTAAAGATACTTGTGCCAAAGATGTGCGTATGTATTGCGTATTATATTTCAGTTTGCTCTGTTTACCCTATACTTATATATGGTAGTGAAGCTTGGACATAAAATCGGATAAAAGAAACCCCTTGGAAAGTTGTGACATGTGGTTTTAGTGCCGGTAATAAGGATTTTGTGCACGGGCAGATTGACGAATGAAGGGTGTTGAAAAGGCTGTAATAGGCAGAAAGTTACTCTTGGATGTAAGAAGACGGTAGATAAGGCTTTTAGGACACATTTAAAGAAAGAATAGGCTGGAAAACCAAGGACTGAGTGGTAAGATTAAGGGGTAGAGGAGCAAAGGAAGAAGGCGAATACTCTGGTTATCCTGTTTCAACAAATAAATAAAAGAAAGAGGTATAGAGAACCAAAAGTTGACTCTGTTTGAGATTGTTAAAGACAGGGCATAGTGGCGTTTCATGTTTGTCTACGTCGTTAGATATGGCACCTAGAAGAAGAAGAAGAAGAAGAAGAAGAAGAAGAAAAAGAAGAAGAATTATTTCAGTTTTAGCATGGTCAGATTACTGGTGCAATATTGGTTTTGCCTGTCAACAGAGGTGTCGGATCACTGAAAATTAATGTAAAGAAACACATACTGCTCCGTATTTATATTTTAAGGTCAGTACATTTCAAGAGAAAGTACTCCGGCAGGGAAGTTTAGGGTAGCGATTTCTATACCTTGCTGTCCATGATCCATCGCGTACTTTCTATCCATTTTATTGACTTCTGAGTAAGGCAATATGACCCCACTGTTTATTAGGGATACGATCAAGCAAGACAGAGTATATATATCAGCAGTATGTTTGTAGCCTCACGTACTTTTGTTGAAAATCACGGGTAGGTGTTTATCTCATTGCTTGTGACACGCTCAAACGGCGCTGCTGGCTGACAAGGCAAACTTTGCCTTGTATTACTGCCTGAATGACGTTGGAAGGTGAAATATGTGAAATGAGATAAGAGGAAGTACTTCATTCCAAGGAATATCTTTTTAATGGAAACAGAAGAATAGGTTTTTTTACTCGGTTACATTAACTGATCGCGTCCCTTTTTTACAGTACTACATTCGGTTATGCCTCCAAAGTTTAGTCGAATCCATAGATAACACAACTGTGCGATACAGTTGTGACCCCGTCATTGTTTTATGGTATTTTAAGAGATTGACACTTGTAGTGTATGGAATAGGAAGCCAAAAATATGTAAAGGTTTTGGAAAGTGTTTTTCTTTTGGAGCTTTACTGAATCTGTGGTTGATTATCCAGTGCTTCGGTTGTGCCAACATTAGTCTGCTTTTTATGGTTTAGACCCGTGCTGTATTACCGCTTAACAGGTTCGGTATGCATCACCCTTCGAAATTCAGCGATTCGTTGATGGGGTAGCCACTTAAAACACATTGGAATTTTTTATAACATTCCTACCAAAATGTTAGTTACTTTGCTGTGTACTGGACTTTATTTGTGATTCAGGGGGGGAAAATAACTTGTTCAAAAGTCCCACTAGCAATGTATTTTAGTTGTGTTAAGAAAGGTGTTTTCAGGCCTGGTAAGGGGATTAGCGAGCAGAGGAGGAAAATGGAAATGAGTTGTTGAATCTGAATTAAATTAAGTCACAAAGATAGTGACTTAGCCGTTAAATACGTTTACCGGAAACAGACAGGGACAGAGAATTTTCGTGGATTTGTGTTTTGTTGATGTTAAGACCGTGTTAACATTTGCTTTCTATCCATGATATGATTATCTTCCTCGTCAAAGTTGGTTATTGAAATGAAAAAGAAACAGTGAAGGAGATAACTTAGCTGCATGAGAGATATAGAATCGTCTCTATTTAATCTGTCATGGAAAGAGGTGTTGTTTGTCTGCACGATTTATCAAACATAATTTTTGTCAAATGATTTTTGTTTTACAAATCAATGTTTTATTCCCGAAAGGAGACAGGTTTGTGTTGTTCCACGCTAATCTCTTTGCGTGAAAAAATGACTGAAGAACTGGAGAAAATTGAATTGATTTTTCAAGGATTGTTGACCACTCCTCTTTGAAAAGGATTGATACATTTTTGTCGTTGAATTGAAAGAAGAAAAGACCATCTGTCTCTGACATCAAACAAATAATTGGGGTCATGGGGTCAACAGCCCAACAGAAATGTTAACATGAAAAGTTGAATAATAATGCGGAGGATAACGGCTTTAGAGAAAGAGCTGGAGAGCCCGAAAATCAGGGAGGGAAAGAAGGGAACAGCTTCAGAAAAGAAAGAAAGCAAAGACACGGGTCGATATACCCAATGACCATGCAAATGTTTTAAAGCCGCAGGGACGAAAGGAAATTCTATCGTTTGTGACGCCAAACAGCCAAACACAATGCCGTTTGCAGCGAGGTTGTTCTGAGAAAGAGGTTATTGACCCAATAATTAACTGTGGTCTCTTTCGTCAAGCATGCTCATAAAATATTATCATGAAGGAATGTTGGGAACTGACATTTCTGAGAACTGACTATGTATATATGCGTATGAGCTAAAAAGTATGAATGTTCTGTGTATGTATATATATATATATATATATATATATACAGAACATTCATACTATCAAAAAAATCATATTACAAGGTAAAGTTTGTAGATTTGTAGATTGCAGCCACTGTCGAAGCTCTTCGTTCACTGTTTGCAAAGTCCTTGAAACCCAATGACCATATATATATATATACGTGTGTGTGTGTGTGTGTGTGTTAAGATGGGAAATTAGGGTAGACATTAAGTCATTTGCATTGTAAACTAAGAGCTCTCTCAGTGAAAAACAAGTTCCTAGTCATGCCCAGTAAAGTTGGTTGCAGTTTTACTACTGATCTGACTCAAATATACAGGCCTCAGGCTAAAGTTGACAAAGATATTGTTATAAATTGTACATTGATTTGCAAAATGAATGGAGTTGAACTTCTAGTTTCACAAGACAGGTGTGCTCAGGTTTCTGTCATAAGCCGAAAAGAGGTAAAACAACGTATGCAAGGTACAAAGATAAAAGAAATCAAGACAATTTTTAACTGTGGTTTTCAGTTAGAACAGACTGCAGCATTTTAGACATGTAAAAACCCGATTTTATTGAAGTACCAACACTAATGACAGACCCGGGTCTAGCTATTTTATTTATTATCAGGTATAAAGTACTACTTTTTCTCAATAATTGTTCCCCTACAACAAACGCAGCACCTCCAAGGTAAATACTTAAACAACTCCTCCCTCTGACAAGCACCGTCACAAAGAAAATATTGTAAAATTTAGTGGTGTAGCTTACTTGTCACCCTATAAAAGTCTGTCACCGGTTATTTGAGTCTACACAAAATCTGCATTTTGTGTAGACTCAAATAATTGTTTTTGATAATATCCTGCAAATATATGTGACAGACCATAGGCAAGCCCTTAATTAACTTAAACTAGATTCAACTGCTTTTGTCGCAAAATTCATTAATTCTATAAAAACATCCTCTGGACTAGGGTGTGGCTAAATGCCGTCATGGTACAGTGTTTTTTTTAATGACCTCATCTAATAGAACGTTACTAAACAGCTTTTCAATATCAAAAGAACAAAGCACAAAATTTCCTTGATCTACAGAGCATTGTTTAATTTTACAAGCAATTGTGAAAGAACACACAGAAACTAGAATATTTATGAAGCACTGGTTGAAAGATAACTGCAAGCCATTTTTCCAACTGGTGTTGGAAAGAGCAAATCATTGGTTGATAAAATAGGCCTGGCCGGGACACCATCCATGTGAATTTTGGGCGGGCCATCCATTTCTAGGGTCCTGTGATCCAGATGATCTAAGTTTTTCATTAATGTCAGGTGGGCGTTTTTCTGGGGGTTTTTTCAGTTTCGAGAAACGGTTTTGAATTTTGCGTTAATTTTGGGCAGTGTCACTTTCCCGTATGGGCCAAGATACTTCAATTTGGTTTCGTCATAAATGATTCCTTTACTTTTGCTTATGCAGTCGGCTTTGTTTAATATGACCACACCAGTTCCTTTACCAGGTCTGCTAATGGCAATCTCTGAATTACGTCGTAGATTTTGGATCCATTTTAACCGTTGGTTACACATTGACTATCGGACACCATACCCATAACAAATTTAAACGTAGCTGAGCCACACCCACTTTTGCAGGAATTATAGGAATATATAGACGACCCCCAAAAATAAAGATTTTCTATAGAAATCTAAATTGCCTCACAACAGCTCTTGCTTTGTTTGGAAGAAATTTGGTTACATGAGGCTAGAGATTGTTATATCCCTTGTTTAGTTAGATATTATTATCCCCTATTAGGAACGTTTGAAGAACATGTGAAACACGTTCAGAAAATTCAAGAAAAAGGGATTCCATTGAAATTTTTAAAAATCCAATTTATTCCAAAAAGAAGTGAAATATCTTAGACGTTTTGTAAATGGATTGCCACTAAGAGTGGTTGTAGAAACGATTACAAAGATCCACTCACCGAATCCATATAGAGTTTTAAACAGTGAAAGCTAAAAACGCGGGAGAGGAAAATTACGGCTTTGAAAACTTTAACCACTTTTAATGTTTTCTACAGCAGCCCTTTAATTTCAGATCTCAAGAAAACATTTTGAATGTACATGGGCAAATTTGCATGTCACCACATGGGCCAATGATGTCATGTGAAGGGAGTGGACTATATATACCATGTCTCTATACATACTTAACTAGCCGCCAGATACTATTAGGAGGATTCGATCAGTTTGCTACTTCCATAATAGACCTTTTGAAGAACCAGTTCTCATTTGATTAGCTTAGGTATGGTATTTAAGAGAGATGGTATTAAAAGCTTTTTGACCGAGCTGGGCAGGGTAGTACTCTTCAAAATACCTTAATAGTATTTGATAATTTCCATTTTTCCTTCCAGAACCAAGTTATGGAATATAGTTATTAAGTCCAGGTATCCACTGTAGCCGTACAGATGCACTATTGTAACCTTATTTTGCTAGGGTTTTTTGTTTATTGTTTACAAGTTGTAAGAAGATTTATGGATATGGTTTTTCTTCTCCAAGGGATATATTTCAAAAAGGCTTTGCAGGAAGCATTTGTCTTGGATTTAAAATGACTGTAGACCTCATCTAAGAAAGAAAGAATTTAAGGGCTCTGTCTGCCAAGTTTACCCCCATATTTTTGTGAAATTTCATAGATAGGTCTTTTAAGGTCTTTGACGGGAACAGCGAGCCTAAGAATGAAATAGTAAAATTGGCACTTTCTTCTGAAATAGAGAAAACAAAAATTTTGCATTTTTCATATATTTCCTGAAAATACAATAACTGTTATAAGATTAGTATATTCATATATATATATATATATATATACTGTTTATGCTCAAGACTTTTTTTTCTGAAATAGGCCAGATGTACCAGAACATGGATTGACTAAATTGGCATGTTGTTCAGATAAAACATATTTACAGATTTGCTTTAACAACAACGCTTTAATTCGTAGGAAAGAAATTATATGTAATGTTAGGTATAAAAGTGCATCACGAAAACTCAAGTTACATTTCAAAGCTGCACCGTGCTTTTATTGGAGTGAACGATTTTTGCAATGTGATGCTGCGTATTGAATCAGGACCCCATTTCTGCTTCTTCGTTCCCTTTTAATATTCTTATTAACCATTTTTC
>RDPX01000015.1:1274454-1330648 GCA_003991215.1 Morbakka virulenta
TATTATTATTATGTACATTTTTATTTTTAATACGGTTTGATACAGTTGTTCACCGGGCCACACCCAGTGACCTAGGGCAAACAAAGGTTTTGAGAGTTTTTACGAACATCAAAAATAGAGGATTATTGCAAAGTTTGTATAAAAAATAAACATATGACCTGTTTGAGAGACTTTTAACATAAGTATTTACATTGAAAGAGTTTTACGTAAAATATGGGCTGTGCTCGTTATCACTTATTATTATTATTGTTATTATTATTATTATTATTATTATTATTATTATTATTATTATTATTATTATACAAAATATTTTAAGAGGATACAAAAGCTTCTACTTAACAAAAAGCTGATATTAATGCTAGTCCCACATAAACAAAAAACTAAAAGAAAAAGGAAAAAAGAAAGAAAATAAATAGAAAATTGTAGTCATTTTAAAACTGTGACTTGTTCCGAAAGTCACATTGGGAGTCCGACTGCCTTGTCTCCACTTGCAAAAAGTTGAAGAGTCTGACGCCCATGAAGAAGAAGGATGATCTCTTGCTCTCCAATCTGACTTTCGGAACAATAGTAGAGATCTTTGATTTCTTGTTCGAGCCCGTATGTTTATTTAAAATAAAAAAATTCTACAATGGTCACACAGTTGCCCCTGTAAACATTTCCATACTGTAATACAAGCATGTGTTCGTACAAGTCCTTGCAAATCATCAATTCTATATTTTCGTTTTCTTCTTGATTGTTGATTATGACATTTGCTCTTCTTTTGATGGTTTTTGCTCTTGCGTCGGGGTAAAGTTCAAATTGGAGATGCAATTTAACAGAAATAACGGAACGATCATGTTTCTGTACACGGAGAAAGCTGTCGTAGTTGTCAAGTGCATCTGTACTTTTGAAAGTAGTCGTAAACGTGATGAAATCGTCTTGTATATTTTGTTAAACTGGCCTTGCAGTTTGACATTAACATGAATTTTGAAGTCAGATTATGAAAATAATGTAAAATAATATGTATGGAGAAGATTTGCAGAAGACATAAAAATATTCTGACATAAACCATAGTCTAACTTCGCAACCGCAGCTTTCACTTTTGCATATTGAATCAGGGTAAACATTATCAAGAGGGTTCTTGGTCAAGTTGGCCAAAATCGTTTATGACCAAGGGGTTTTTTTCTGCTACCAGATAAAAATATTTAAAACGTTTTTAATTATTACAGGTTCTATTTCTTTTTGAGGCTGTCGCTTTTAACACCTCTGCACATAGCTCACATTGCAGTTCCATGCTCCAGGTGCTTACGCACTTATGATTGTTTTTCTTTATTGGGTTGTGAAATTTCTTGTTTGTTTGGTGGAAGAGGATTAATTATTGACGTCATAGATGTTTTTTTAATTCGCAAGCGTGGGCTTGCCACTTCATCTCCTTGCTGGACGTGCCGGCACCAAGGTTTGCATGAAGTAAATATTCATTTGCAGTTGGTTTATTATGTGAGAAATTCTTGTTTGCAGATTATTAAAAAAGAAGAGATTATTATGTATCAGGAGGACTAGAGAAATGAAAATTGACCAATTAAAACTTTTTTTCAATAAAAGAATTCTTTGACCCGAGTATTTTTGCGCTCACCAATGATCGTATGACCATGAAGAGATAGACGAAAGTCTCAGCATGGGTATCGAAGTAATTAGTTTTTGTTATCGTTCTTTAATGAACGGTAAATACGTGAGTTCAAACAAAGCAGAAAAGTACAATTTTTACTGTCTATTAAAAAATGGCTGTTTTTTAATGAACACATCGTCTCACATTTGTAGCTGCAGTGACTTGCATTCGTTCAAATCACTGATGTCATTTCGATTAAGTTTACTTGGTTTGGGTACAAAACAGTTTTTAACCAACTCAAAACCCCAGGGTGTTTTTTTCACCTCGCCCAGAACAATTCCATCAAACTAGGTCTACTTTTGTTTATATACACGCTTTTTTTTTTATAAGCATAGGCAAATTTTGAGCAGGGTCAAGTATGCTTAAGTTTTATCTCTAAATCAGGGTGAAATATGCTTAACATATGCTTATTCAATACATCGAATGAGGTCAGTATGCTTATTCGGGTTTGATTATTTTGGACATTGTTCAACCAGAAACAACTTTTCTTACGTCTGACGTCACTTCTTTGGTTTATTTAGAAGCTCTGACGACAATCTTCTTTGATTTGTTATTTTTCGAAAATGCTGCAAGTGTGACAAAAATAAATGTGTTTCTAAAAAAAGGTTTGTTGTCACGAGTCTCTCCATCTTGTTGTATATTTTTGGGTGCGTAGAAATAACTGGCATTGATTTATGGTAAAAACGTGAGAAGGAGATAAAACATTTTCAAGTAAAAAGCTGGTAAATTTAGAAAAAAGTTCTTTCTCACAAGAAACTTCTAAGTCAAACGATGGCACCACCTTCGAAGAAACAGAAGACACTCGGTCATTTTGGTTTTACCAAAAGCGTGAAACATAGAGGCATTGTGACTAAAGTAAAAATTCCTAATGAGCCAGTGGAGAGTCACAAGACTTTAATATGTGAGCATTGTGGTAAACATCTTAAAAATCAACAAGGTTTAAGCACCCATTTGCTCACACATGGAGCTAAGGCTTCTAAAAGCGTGCCTCCAGAAACAAGTGTAACACTAACGGAGCAACTGGAGCAAGATATAATCAAAGATGTTGTTGAAAACTTGGTAAAACAAGTTGAATGTAACGTGAAGAAAAGCAACACTGGAAAATTCAAACGAAAATCATACACGTCTTCACAAAAGGCTGATATAATACACGAAATGTTGCTAACTGAATCGTCCCAAGTCGAAATCGGAGAAAAGTATGGCATATCCCAATCATTGCTGTCAAGATGGCTAAAAAAGAAGGAAGACATATTTCTTGATGCAGCAGATTCACACAAAAAACTTTACCGCAAACGGCGACCAACCACTAAATACGTCGCCCTGCATCATAAATTGTNCGTTCTTTAATGAACGGTAAATACGTGAGTTCAAACAAAGCAGAAAATTACAATTTTTACTGTCTATTAAAAAATGGCTGTTTTTTAATGAACACATCGTCTCACATTTGTAGCTGCAGTGACTTGCATTCGTTCAAATCACTGATGTCATTTCGATTAAGTTTACTTGGTTTGGGTACAAAACAGTTTTTAACCAACTCAAAACCCCAGGGTGTTTTTTTCACCTCGCCCAGAACAATTCCATCAAACTAGGTCTACTTTTGTTTATATATTCCATGCTATTCGTTTTGTTTGTTTTTTTGTTTGTTTTCGTATTCCCCTTATTTTTTCTAAAACAAAAGTTATTCAACTACTACCTCCTCTTCAAGTAATAACTTATCACGCTGGGCCAAGGAACATTCTGACTCGACTTTGGTTTCATTGACAGCCGCATACTGCAAAGTCATAAATTGTTCGTTAATTTTTGTACAGCGAATAGGTGAATCCTCTGCTAATGCGCCGTTTCTTTTAATTTTGTTCCTCGGTTCTTTTTTTTTAAAAGCTTTTTACAAGTTTCTTCTCTGAATGCCCACACAATGAAGTTTGAAATTTTTATCATTAATTAAGTTTAAAGCCCAAATTCTGTCCCCGATCGTAGAATAGGTGTGTCTGATATAGAATAGAAAATCAGAACTATCTGTCTGCCTACGATCACACTCGTCCTAAAGCACCAGGGTTTTTTTAACTGGGCCCAATGTTGATCAGCAGATTTTACTTGTTGCCAGTCATAAAAATTCAGCAAAAGTTTTGCCGTTAATTGTCGTTCCTGTTGAGCAGCTGAGGTGAAATTTGATCACCCTACCCTAACCCCTTAATTTTCCTCACAAGAATAATCTGAATTTCTAATCTTTAAATTTTATTTTAATTTTATTACTCTTCTAGTATGTATATTACTTGTTATTTTTGAAGTTTTCTCTTTAAACTAAATAATGTGTAGAATATGTCTATTTTCCGTCGAAATACATCGGGGGAAAAAATGGGAACTTTCAGTGGGCTACAACATCGCAGTTTGTAAACAAAATTTTTGCATGCCAGTGAAATTAATATAAGATCATTATGTTGACCATTAAATATGAGATTGTCCCCATCAAATTCCCATCTTGGTAACCATTTACCATTTGGCGTCCTTTATTTCCAGCTCTTTCTTTAATTTTAGAATTCAAATTTTGTCCTGAGAGGCTTTTTAAAAAGTGAACTTTTGCCATGGTAAATAATAACTCATGGTTTTATGATACTTATGAAAAAGCGAGTAACAATTTGGTTGAGACAAAATTACGTTGCCTTTAAGGTGTGCGCAATGAAAGGTACATTGAAACCCTGTCATGGTTACTCGAATTTGTTGCTAGGTAAATAACTGCTCTCCAAAGCTGATACGTGTACTTGATTAATTTATTTTAATTTTCTCGTGACAGAACCTTGACGATGTCCAGAGGAGGATGTTTTTGAACACGTTTCAAGCAAAAGCTGAGTTGGGCAGTCCTTATCAAGAACTAGTAGCTTATTGTACTCGCCTTAAGTAGAACACCCTTATATGATGACTGCAGAACTTAAATATTTATCTTTTGCTACCAACCACGGAATTGTTGTCATGTTTGGTACAATATTATACCATATTGAGAGTAAAGAAATTCTTTGGCGGCACACTTGTATGTTAAAACAATTTTGTAGCCTTGCCAACATCAGTACTGGTCCTTCACACTTATTATAGCTACAACAATGTAGTGGACCTAAAATGCCTAATAGATTGTATTTGTTTCAGTGCACCACAACAATGACCTCGATGTATGTTCTCCGACGAAATCGACCGAAACCGATATATTTTGGGCGACAAAGTTCTATTAATTAGTGATATATATATGCCGCCAGTATAGGTAAAACTTGAATAAATAATTGTGGGTGGTACTGTCAGAAGTGATTTTTGTTATGCAGTATGAATTACAGAAAATTGTGAAAACAAGCTGGGTAAATTTTTCTTGTATGCCTGAAATATGCACGCGTTGGATAAGGTCACGAACACTCCATTGATTTATATCGTTGATCATAACCAAAGTACTCCTACAAGAAAGACTCCTGTAGACGAAATATGGAATGCAGTTTCCTTTTCCTTTCAAGATCAATCCTCCTTTTGTTTGTTATCATTGCACACTTAGTTCAAGAATTTCGTGAAATTCATCTCAGTGAAACCTCATAACATAAGCAGAAAAGAAGATATGTGAGATTAGCTTTAACTAACAATTTGTACAATTTTTTTAATGATACGAAATAAAGGTAATATCAAAGATAATTCTAATTTTTGTACAACTTTTTTTGTACTTTCTTCAATTTTCATTCCAATTTTTAAGAAATACTCGATTTTCTAAATGTACACCCATAGATTTCTTCAGGAAAACGAAGTGACTTAGCTTTTTTCAAGCTCAGGTGGACTTTTTTCCTGTATTACGCAGCAGTAGTGTGCAAGGATGATTATGACTTTTAAGTTTGATCCCAGTTTTTAATTATTTTTTTTTAGTTAAATAAATTAAATACAAAATTGGAACTAGAGATAACTTTTGTTTATATTTATTGAGGGCCGATATTGAAAACGGGACGACACTGTTGTTCCCAATTACTTCCGTAATCTGAAATTTGTTTCGTCTTTGAGGGTCAGACTATTCTGCTAAGGCTGTATGATATATAAACTTGATAGTATTATAGCAGTAAACCCTATTTCAATCGCTTCTTGTACTACTATACTACCACTGGAGTAATGTAGAGAAGGATAGACAAACATGGAGCTCCAGAAGAGCCCTTTGGCAGAGAAGTCGTTTTCCTGATTGACTGTGCCGAAACTGCCAGCGTTGTCAAAAGATATCTGGAGAAAACGGAGCTCCTGAGATATTCAGAAGAGTAATAATTAACAATTTCTTTGCCCTTGTGATAATAATTCTCGTACTAGCATGCGGGCTCGTTTCGATATGTTATGGTCGCTGTAGCCACTGTCAATTGTGATCAGTCTTTGAGGTCTCAAAAACGTCTCAGTGCTCAACAACTTTGTGTTATGTCAGCAGGTTGGGGTTTTTTTTCAACTTAAAGGGTTACGTAAGACCTAGTACGGGCATAGATGAAGAAAACTAATTGTGAAGAAGAGGGTAAAATCTGGGGATTGATGTATATAACCACAATTTATTATAAAGAGGGACAGCTGTTGCGTTCGTTCCGAGATCCAGAGGTAACGATAACGACATTGTACGCTATTTTTAGTAAACGCAAAGGCTCATTGCCACAAATAGGTGTACATTTTTCTCTTTATACCCGTGTGTGAAGTTCAGAGTACCTGCTTATCAACCGGACCACAAATACAAGATAAGGAAAAAAGTGCCTTTTAGGTGTTAGTAGTATAATTTTTTTTGTACCATGGCTACAGTATAGTGGCTCAGAAACTTTGAAATCCAATTCAGTCCTGATATTTTTTGAAACAGCTTTGCATCTAAACTGAACATACCTTGATCGTAGTTTTCAACTACCCATGAGCATCATAAGTTTGGAACTTTAATAATGAACCTCACTCTGTCAAGATGTTGATCATAAGAAGTCAGCCGTTATATGCCTACAATTCCTAAAAACGCTGATTTTGTTTCAGTTAAAATTATTGTGCAGCATTGGATATAAATATCGTCGAAAACTTTCTGAGCGCCGAAGCCCTTTGTATCACAATATGAAAATAATGAGGTTAACAGTGATGATGATGATGATGATTGTTACCACCAACTGGCACATGAGCATGTTTTTACTTTTAGAATTATAACAATTTTTCTTTGACCTGTTGGTTGCATCTCTTTTTCTAATTTCGTCATTCATACTTGCGTAACATCGAACACCAACTTCAAATCCAGATGTGTAAGCAATCGCATGGAATATGATATGAACACCTCGTGTTCAATGATCTCAGTGGATTGATCTGGAAACCATTAACCCAGATAACAGTACTGAGGCGCTGCCTTTACTATAAACTTCTCTATTCCCCTCTGCTCACTTACACTAGGACATTTTATATCTGCCAGACGATTGTCTTCCATCCTGCAAATGTGCTCAGGTTTTACCCGATATAGTAGCTTTTGTACAAGATTTTGGTTGATGATACTCATGACTTTTTATTTGTAGGTCAGTCAAGGTACCTCGTGTAGATGCGCAGCCAAAATGTTCCCGATTTATTTAGGTTGACTTTATATAATGTCCATATTTCTGACCCATGAAGCAGCAAACAGGAATTTAATCTCATTGATTTTTCACCTGGATTCTGATGTGTTGGCCTTTACAAATTTTCTCCTATCGAGTTTGATTGAAATAAAAACGATGCTGCACCAAATATTTTTTGCACCATCACTATTTTCAGGGATCCAGAATAATCAAAAATTGTCAAATGTTTTCACACTTTTAACATAATTTTCAGCGTTGCTTCTAATTTGACTCCTCGAATCACGATTGCCTTGGTTTTTCCGGTGTTCATTTTTAAAAGACTTTAATGCCCATTTAAATTTTAAGTTGATATATTGATTAATAGTTTGACGCAAATTTATAGTCATTTTATACAAAATGTTTTTTAAAAGGTTGACTTCAATTTCAAATCCAAAATTTGACATTCTTTAATTCGATTCTCGCCATAATGATTTTTGATAATATGAAGTTTATATCTTTTAGGGTACCACACACCTCCCTTGAAGACGTCATGATATTTATGAACTACTGTAAACTTGGTTATTTCAATGCTATGTAAATGTAACGCACGCGATTCTGTCTCCTCTGTAAGAAGAGTTTTATTTAATACTGTCTTAAGTGATGGCTTTAAATATTCAATTTTAGAGGAGTTCTGTTTTCCATCAATCGTTAGTCCCAAACCCATGAAGAACATTTCAACATCGAAAGGTTATAGTCCAAATATGTTTTTTACAGTAGATAAAGAATTTACTTTGTATTATTCGTTGTGCGTTATAAAAGACAAAACTGGTAGATAGACTGTTGGTTTAGTCTTCTCGACCTTATCTTTTTTCAAAATTATTTCTTACAAGCTAGAAATTTACTTCCATTAACTTTTACTATCTTCATTGGTTTACTATTTCTTTCACCACTGCTTTCTTTACTTTTCTTAACGACAGAGAAGGCTGATGAAAGGCTGTTCTCTTGACTACAAAAAAATACTGCGTCGACAGTCTGGCGTCCAGGGCCACCGGTTTTGGTACCAGCTAGTTCCTGCTTCTCCCATGGGAACAAAATGAAAAAAACCAACCTGGATTCACCTTTCACCACTTAAACTTGGAGAGCGGATGTAATAAAAGACGCCATGCCTATTTTCTCTTGATATTGGCTTGAATATACTCCCTTTCTCGTTTCATATGTTGTGTCGAGTAAGACAAGAAAAATGCTGAATGATGAAAAGTTACTCTCATATTCGTTTTTTCGACTCAACGTTTTCATTCCTAACAGAGTAAAACGTTTTGATTTAAACCTAAGCTGCTACCAAAGTAGTCAAAAAGTACGTGTGATTTTAATTCATATTTCTGTGTTGTTTTTCAGGAAAACATGTACAAACTCAGAATAATGAGAGATGTGTAACATAACGACGAAGAAAAAGGAAGGGAAAGTAAATCAGAGAAATTCTGACTTTTTAAATACGCTGTTGAATACGATTAAAGAGGCCGAGGAACCACCCAGGTTTTCCAGTCCAAACATGACAATGCTCCATGCAAGCCTTGAGTAATAAGGCTTCCAAGATAACTTTAGGGGAGAGATAGGAAACGGGTTGGGAGAGACCAATTACGATAAATACGATCTTTCAGTTCTGCAGAGTTTCGAGTCGTTTCATTTTATTGACTCCAGGGAAGATAATTTTAAAAGGAAATTTCGAGAAGTTGGAATAATGTTGAGGGGGATGAAGGATGAGAAAAAGAATAGAATTGGCCATGGGAACAGGAAACGGGCTGGCAGACCTATGATTTTCGATAGCGAGAAGCTTTAAACCAATGAAAGTGAGATGCTACTGGAAAGCCCAATTAATGATTCAGGGTTACGTAAAAGCAAATATATAAAAGAAGACGGTTTACTCGCAATGAATGAGTAAACAATGGCACCATCCGCAAAGACAGCAATTTCAATTTTAAGTCTCAGGCAAATGATAGATAAAAAGAACCAAGAATATAGGTCCCTTTATGAACAACTAGTGTATATAGAGAAGACAAGAGAAGATTGTTCATTAACAACAACTTTAATCTTGCAATTCTTCAGGAGCGACACCATGTTTAGAATTTCACCGGAAATGCCATACGATCTCAACTTATGGTGAAGGTTAGATTACTAAAACGTATAAAATGCCTTACAAATATCAAGAGCACTAGCTCTCACCTTGCCTAGAAGATCGATTGTGTTAACGATAAGTAGGTAAGTCGTGGATCGGAATTTACAGAAACCATGAAGCTTGTCAAAGATGAGGTGCTAGAACTGAAAGTGAAATACTCTAGTCTTTTATCTGTCGTTTAAACACCTTTTTGCAAATAAAGAGCAAAATGGAAAGCAATAATAACGATTACCAAATCGGTTTCCACAACTTTTAAAGACAGAGACAACAGATTGGCATTTTCAACATAAATAAAAGCAAGATTCAGAAAACCATTTATTGTAGAGTTTTTAAAAGATTGACGCAAACTCGAAAGAACATCTCTGAAGGGGTGCGTCAGGGATGTAGCCAGAGCCAGATGGAATAGTTGTATACCGAGGAGAAATGATGGCAGAAACAGAGGAAGGTGTTATGGAGAGCCCACCCATATTGTTAAAACTGCAGTTGGAAAAGTTTGGATCAGCATCACTAAGAGTCAGTTGTTACCAAATGATTAAGCCAGATACTTTGTATCTCGTATACAAAGTATCTGTATGTATACTCAGTATCTCTCGAAACGTAGCTCAGAAATAGCTTACGACTCATGACATGATAAAGCTCTTACATCTATAACCTAAGAAGTGTTCTAGTCAAACTTTAACAGTCAAGTCATCTGGAAAAACAAAAGCCTGTAGAATAACGTTTGGTACTCGTGGACCTCAGATTATTAAACTCACTCATTTCTGCCCCTCTTCAACCTTGGAAAATCATCAAACACTGACACTCTAAAGGAAAGTGTAAGAAAAAGTCTGGATTTGTATCAATTATCATTAATTAGGTCAACCTCTGAAACTGTACTCAATAAGTGTCATACACAGCTACATCAGCAAGATACACCACAGTCTTAAAAAATCGCCACTCCAATGTTCAAGAAAACTGGTCAGTTGCATGGGAAAGTAAGTAAATTCGAACGTATAGAAACGTGGGCCAACCATCACTACAAGCATTATTCAAGCGAGAATGTTGTCTACCAACCAGATCTGGCTGCCATTAAATATCTCTCAGTTAAAATAGAGCTAAATAAAGTCCCTATCATAAAGTAATTGCCTTTGTCCATGGGCAGTCCAGCAACAACAAAACCGGATTGGAAAAGCTATAACCCGGATAAGGTTTTATAAAACGATAAGCCAATTTTGATGAAATCCTTCTGCAAATTTCCAAATCCATATTGGATATAGGGTGCTGTTTCACAGGACATGTAATATGTTGGCGAAACTATCACAGTTTAGAAAAATAAAAATGATAGAAATCTTTGAAATAATAACTAATGGGNTACGTTTCGAGAGATACTTCTCCCATCGTCAGGCTACTGAAATGTTTTGATACAGCTATTTTATACTTTGGTAGTGCGGACGTGAGTGTAGACAGGGCTGGAGTTGTTTTGGGAAGTGGCGCCATACCTATGTTGTGCTTGTTGTGTTTGTTGTGTTTCTTTCTTCAGTGCTGGAAGCCATATTACTGGAAGGGTGTAGGATATACGATGGGAGAAGTATCTCTCGAAACGTAGCTCAGAAATAGCTTACGACTCATGACATAATAAAGCTCTTACATCTATAACCTAAGAAGTGTTCTAGTCAAACTTTAACAGTCAAGTCATCTGGAAAAACAAAAGCCTGTAGGATAACGTTTGGTACTCGTGGACCTCAGATTATTAAACTCACTCATTTCTGCCCCTCTTCAACCTTGGAAAATCATCAAACACTGACACTCTAAAGGAAAGTGTAAGAAAAAGTCTGGATTTGTATCAATTATCATTAATTAGGTCAACCTCTGAAACTGTACTCAATAAGTGTCATACACAGCTACATCAGCAAGATACACCACAGTCTTAAAAAATCGCCACTCCAATGTTCAAGAAAACTGGTCAGTTGCATGGGAAAGTAAGTAAATTCGAACGTATAGAAACGTGGGCCAACCATCACTACAAGCATTATTCAAGCGAGAATGTTGTCTACCAACCAGATCTGGCTGCCATTAAATATCTCTCAGTTAAAATAGAGCTAAACAAAGTCCCTATCATAAAGTAATTGCCTTTGTCCATGGGCAGTCCAGCAACAACAAAACCGGATTGGAAAAGCTATAACCCGGATAAGGTTTTATAAAACGATAAGCCAATTTTGATGAAATCCTTCTGCAAATTTCCAAATCCATATTGGATATAGGGTGCTGTTTCACAGGACATGTAATATGTTGGCGAAACTATCACAGTTTAGAAAAATAAAAATGATAGAAATCTTTGAAATAATAACTAATGGGTATTTTTTTTAACAGTATTTTTGGCAAACATTTTGTTTTATTTACTTACCGAATACTCGGGGGATTTGCAGCTAAGATACGTGTCATGAACTGGATGAATGTCAAATGTTTTTACTTCTTCAGCTTCAAGAAGTATGTCGATAACAGAATAACTTACAAACACCATTGGCATTATCTGCAAAAAAAGACTGATTAAAATATTTCCAAGCACATGTTGCCTAAGTAGGCCATTAAGCAGCATCCTTTCTTGATGGTACATGGATCACTGCAGTAGGATAAAACCATGTAGATAGGACTTAAAGAACAGAGTGGAGTCAATAATAATTTTATCCTCGACTCGGCTCTTTGTACCATCTTTTTATGCTGTTTCTATAGACTGAAAAAAATAGACCAGACTCTTCCAGGCTCCTGTCATAAACTTGACTGAAATTTGACTGTTGTCTCTACCTGGGTCTTAAACAGGAACACGTGGATTAAGAGTATTTGGAAAACAGTATTAGTATGTAATGAGATTTATAAAAAAGATTTGTTTTAACTGTATACACCCTAACGCTGACAGCCATGCTCAAGGCTAAACACAAATTCCGAGGATCTCGTGGCCAATGACACGAACATATCTAACCCTGAACAACTTGTTCTCCTTGGCAACTTCAACGCCACTTCGACTCCTGACCGTACAATTTTGGATGTTTTGGCGTAAGCAAGATGAAAGAAAATGGACACCGGCAGCTTTAATTCTGCACGTACCACAAACTCATTCTTTGAGACCAAGCCCCAACACAAAGTATCCTGGCGATACCCACGTTCAAAACACTGGTCCAGTTGGATTTGCTCATGACCAGGTACACCTCACTGAAGGACGTGCTTCTCACTCGTTCCTATCAAGGTGTGGATTGTATCACAAATAATTCGCTGGTATGGTTCAAAGTCAGGTTGCAGCTGAATAAAATCCACCACACCACACAGCATGGAAAGGCACAGATTTACACTAGCAAAATGCCCCAACCCAAACTTCTTCAGCAGTTTCCTTCCACCTTTGAGAAAGACCTCAGTGAGCCATGTTAAGAAGAGCCTGTAACATAAGTGGGAAGAGTTACGAAACACCTTCCATCGCACAGGGTTGGCTACTTTTTGAAGGAAAACCTCGAAGTCGCATGACTGATTTGATACCAGGTCGACCGAATTGAAGCGAAGTGCTCATCACTTGCTAAGTATAAGAATCTCCCTAACGAGCAAAACTGGTAGAAACAATATTCAGAAAACTGTCCAGGGCTGCTATAACAAGTACTGGACTCAGCGCAGGTGATTCTGGTCACTTCCATCACAGGAAACACTGAAGGATTGCATGATGCCATCGAAAAAGCTCTTGTACCAGTTCAGAATAAGACAGCTCCCCTTAAATCTAACACTGAAAAGATTATCACAAAGGAGAGAAAGCAGATGGAGGGATAGATAAAACATTACTCCGTCCTGATGCCATAGACTGCCTTCGCCAACCATGGATAAACTCGACGTCGAGCCAGCCATTGACAAAATTCGGTAAAACCACTGACTGCCTTGCCCCTGGCAAGGCACCTGGTAAAGGCGACATACCGGCTGCAAGACTGCCCTTTTGCTCCCATTGGAGGAAATCCTCTGCCAGTGTCTACATGAGTGTGGAAGAAGCCTAAACTTTTCTTTAAGAAAAGAATGGCAGTGTACAATGCCTGTGTCATCAGTACATTGCTTTACGTGACTAAGAAGTGCATGCGTCGCATCCTGGACATATCACGACAGGGCAACCAACACTGACCATCGACAGGTGGGACATGTGTGACACAGACTATCATTCGTGCATCGGCCTATTCAGCCACAGGAGGTGCTATTCTATCAGTGCAGACAGAATTCTCTTCCATGGTCATCATTGACTGATGAACCTCGACGATTATTGTCATACATCGCAAAAATCTGGACGCCACTGTTCAAATTCATTTTCAATTTTTTTAGACCTGTCCCAAATATGAACGACTGTTCAAAGTATTTGGCGAGTATTAGGAATCTAAAATGTTACGGAAAACGCAGTTGCGATGGTTGTCAATGGGGAATCACCTTCCAATTTTGGTCGTAATTTATGATACTGTACTTGATTTTAGTGGTGTTCGACAGGTTTCTCCACTTTTTGCAATCCAATGAATAAATAATTTTAATTTTGTATTTGGCAGATATTTTTTGAAAAATTGAATGTATTGAAAAGGGACCTACAAGGAAAGGAAAAAGCTTTCATGTACTGTAAAACGGAAATTTGTGCATTCATCTCCAAATTATCTCCGTGTAAACCACCAATATCCCGACGACATTTGCCTTAGTTTACAACATTCAACCAGTGTAAACTTTGTGACAAAACAGTTTATTTAATAACACTGGTCAACAAAAATTTCTGATAGGCTCAAGACATATCTAACTTGGGTAATTTTCGGGTGCTGATTTCAAAAATAGCATCCATTTTTTCCCACCACATCACGTTTTTTCTGTATAGATTTCACCAAAATAGCTATATTTGTTGGAATTTGCTCATTTACTAAATTGACGTTTTTTTTCTAATTTGACTTAACACGACTCATCCGGATAGTTTGCATATCACAATTGAGTTTTTTGGTTTTAAAAGTTATCTTTTTGGGTGTTTGATGCATGCACCTTACCTTGATTTGATTTATAAACTTAACCCTATATTTTTATCATAGAAGAAGATGTCAATAGAATAGAGATGTCAAGAAAGTGCAAAAATGACAGTGACTCCTTCTGCTACACCTGTGGAAAGTTCACCTTCAAAACTAACAGAATGGCTATTGATGACTTATACGAGAGAGCCTATTACACATATTTCAAAATCAAACTTGGTGACCAGGACAAGCCATGGGCACCTCACACTGTCTGCAAGTCGTGCAAAGAAGGCCTAAGACTCTAGGTCATAGTCAAGCAAATGGCGCTTAAATTTGCAATACCGATTATCTGGCGTGAACCAAACAATAATTTTGACGATTGGTACTTCTGCACCATAAACTTAGCTGGTTTTAACAAAAAGAACTGTAAAAACATATCCTACCCATCAATCCCTTCAGCCATAGGACCAACTCCTCATTCTGATGAGCACTGAGTACCTGATTTCAAAAAGCTTCTTGATGTACCTGTTTCAGTTGGAGCTCTAGCATGTGATCCTGTACTGAAGGAATTAACAGAAAGCGATTCTGACCATGATTTAAGTGATGCTGACTATGCTAGTTATTCAGATGAACCCAACCTATACAACCAAGATGATCTAAGTGATCTAATCCGTGATTTGAATCTCTCGAAGGAATCTGCTGAGCTGCTAGCATCGCGCCTGAAGGAAAGAAATTTCCTTCAAAAGCAGACTAAAGCAACATTCTACCGGAATAGGCACGCTGAGTTCCTTCCTTACTTCCAAGGATTTGAGGAAATTATTATTTGCAGTAATGTGGAACCTTTGTTGTTGAAGCTTGGCATCGATTTTTATAATTCTGACTCATGGTGCCTGTTCATTGACAGCTCTAAGAGAAGCTTGAAATGTGTGCTTTTACATAATACTAATGAGTATGCATCAATTCCCATTGGCCATTCAACAAAGCTAAAGGAGGAGTATGACTCAATTAAACAGGTCCTTGGGTGCATAAAGTACAGTGAGCATAACTGGAAAATTTGTGTTGATCTAAAAATGGTCAATTTTCTTCTTGGGCAGCAATCTGGCTATACCAAGCATCCATGCTTCATATGTTTGTGGGACAGTCGGGATAAAGCAAACCATTGGGTGAAGACTGATTGGACTCCTCGAAAAACAATGAAGGTTGGTGATAAGAATATCATAAATGTACCCCTTGTGGATGGAGATAGGATAATTTTACCCCCTCTGCATATTAAACTGGGACTCATTAAGCAGTTTGTTAAAGCCTTAGATAAGGATGGGAAATGTTTTCAATACATATGCAAATCATTTCCCGGACTGAGTATTGAGAAGCTCAAGGGGGGGATCTTCGATGGACCAGACATACGAAAGTTGATAAGAGACCCAAACTTCATGAATTCCATGAATTCTCTTGAA
Source organism: Morbakka virulenta (assembly GCA_003991215.1). Classification (NCBI taxonomy): domain Eukaryota; kingdom Metazoa; phylum Cnidaria; class Cubozoa; order Carybdeida; family Carukiidae; genus Morbakka; species Morbakka virulenta. The sequence goes on from RDPX01000015.1 coordinate 1,290,231, forward strand.
GCTGCTGCATGGCAAGGATTTGTTGGAGTTGTACAAAACTTTCTTGGCAACAAGAGGGCAGACAACTTCAGAGAAATAGTGAAGAGCATGCTGGATGCGTATCAGCGTCTTGGGGCAAATATGAGCATCAAAGTGCACTTCTTGCACAACCATCTTGATCAGTTCCCTTCCAACTGTGGCGATGTAAGTGACGAGCAAGGTGAGCGTTTCCACCAAGATATCAAGGAAATGGAGACCAGGTACCAGGGCAGATGGGATGTTCGGATGATGGCTGACTATTGCTGGAGCATTAAACGCAGCAATCCAGAACTTAACCATTCACGCCAATCAAAGAAAAGGAAATTCCTTCCAAAGCATTCCAGCTCTTTGATGGAGTAGAGCCTACATTAAACTAACTACTATAGAATTGTTGTAGTTTTTTGTGTTTAAGTTCACAAATTGTGTTCATCAGTTCTTTGTCATTTCGTAGTAAATTCCTTGGAACGATAGTCACTATACCAATTATGAAGTTGTAAGACTGAAGTATTTATGAAAAACATTTTTCACGCACATAGTCATTCTTATTTGCCTCATATAGTTTTTAAAGTATCAAAATGGAAGTGTTCCTATTCTAAGTAGCGTACTTGGGATATTCAAACCAAACATTTTGAAAATTTACTAAAACGGGCTTGTTTACCACGATTCAGTTGCTAGAATTTTAAATTAAAGACTTTTAAGCACCTATGACCCTTTACTTAATGAATTTCACCACCCCAAAAAAACTCCTATGAAGTTTAGAATATCTATATAAAACAGTTGAAGTAACAAATGTCAGCTTTGTGTATTATATCCTGTTCAACAAGCCTTAAAAAGGGTGATTTTGACAAAAAATGCTTTTCTCAAAATAAAAAAATTGGGACGTAATGGGCAAAAATGGATGTCATTTTTAGAATCAGCTCATAAAAATAATCTAAAATCATCTTGAGTGGATGTCATCAGAGAGAAAAATATTTTTTTTGTAGACCAGTGTGATCAACTTTCTAATCGTTGAATTCAAAAACCGTTTCCCTTATCTAATGGCAATGGACTTTCCAGCTTTGATAACACAGCAATTCCTGTTACTGTGCAAGTGGCACTAAATTCGAGTTAGAAAACCTACATTATGGCTGAACTCACCGAGCTCCAAAATGACGGAAATGCAAAACCAATTTACAAAATGAAAGCAGAATTCAAGTGGATGGATGCGCAAATCGGATCTAAGTACAAGAGAATGGCTATCATCTCTCAGAAAAAGCTCCTGCTGTTTCCTACAAAGTACCAGGTAGAATAGTACTGCTACATTTATTCTAATTTTACCTATGTCCTTTTTATCAAGGTACAAATGCTAATTTTGTAAGTAAAGATAAATGACACTAAAATTATCATCGTCTTAATTTTAAAGATTTTGAAGGTGGGGTGGAATAACGAGAAAAAGCTTGAGAATAACTGGTCCACAAAGAGGTGATAAAGAAAATTAAGGTAAGATAGCGAAGTGATGTTGTAGGGGGTGCATATAGAGAACGTGAAGCAGATAAAGAACTAAAACTAGGCACGAGAAGGCTGAAAGAAGAGGCAGTAGCGATAGAATATGTAAAATCGTGTACATGGAATGGAATAAACGGATTCAATTGTCCAGTGCATGTACAGAGGATATAGAAGGCAGTGTGGTGGATTGGGTTTTCCAGAGTGGCGATGGGAAGGTTGCAGTAAAAAAGGAAATCTGGTGCAGTAGGTGGGTAGATTCGTTTTATGTTGATAGTGTTGGTCGCATCTGGTAGGTAAAGCAGGTGGACTCAGTAGAATAGATAAGTGTTGATTAGTATAGAGAAACTGGTGTATGCTAAGGGAAGACAGAGGAAGTTTAAATCTAGAGGAGACAGGTAGTAAGAGTAGCCGAGTAGATCGGTAAGAGTAGCGATGCAGGTAAAATTGAAAATTGATGTCAAGTAGGTCAGATAGGAGTGAGAAATCAGTTACGTAGGTTAGGTGTTACAAGCTGATGGGTAAGTTAGGTTTACATTCGATAAAGTATTTTGAATAAAGTTGAAATATCAGGTGGGGTGGGGAAATTGAGGGGTAGAGTCTATGGTAAGTTGGAGAAGGTTGGCTGTTTAGTTAAAGTAGTTTCGCTGGTTTTAAGTAAAAAAGCAGGTATGCAACCACGTTTGACGACATGAGATCCCCGAGGCTTGGTAAGTTAACAACACTAATGCTAACACTGCATGACAAAAAAATATTTTTTCTGTTACCGGCATTAAATTGAACATTTCTAACCAAGTTCCACTCACTGATTCCCAATCTGAAATCCGTTTTACTCTAGCACGTCGGGCTTTTTTTATAGAAAATTCACATGAACGTCACAAATTTCCTTGGAGAGAACTTTTTTTCAAAAATACAAAGGTTGATTCATGAAATGCCAAAAGCCTAGTAATCAAATGCCACTTTTATTGAGCTATCTGCATATAAATAAGACTTTTGAAAATAGGATATTGCATTGCGAGCAATAAATATTACAAAAAATATTATACTCTTTGAAGCAATAGTCAAGAGAAGTAGTCTTCATCACACTACGTTATTCACCCTGAATGGTAATATTGGATACTTAAAATTACAATTTCGATATAGTTCAAAAGAAAAAGCAATATACCGTAAACGGAAATTTAAGTAATGTTTGAAACTGAGTTCATACTTCAAATTGTTGTCCAAACAATACAAAGTTGAAGTCAGAATAAAAAGTTCACAATTCAAAAAATCTTCGAGGTGCTCTGTTGTGTACAGCAGTTGTGTCTCGTTTTAAAAACCAGCAATAATCTCCAAGCACGGACTCGTCCCACCGGCCTTGATAGCGGTGCTCAAGCGTGGAGATGATTTGATGAAAGTGTTCACCATGCTCGTCACTTACAGCTCCGAGGTTATCTGGAAAGAAGTCCAGATGGGAGTGAAGATAGTGGACTTTCACTGACATTCTGCAGCCCATTTCCTTGAAACTGTGCAACAGATTGGAAATTACTTCCTGGTAGTTACTTGCACGCTTGTTTCCAAGGAAGTTCTTCACAACAGACTAAATAGCAGTCCAGGCCTGTAGTTCTTTGCCCCTGAGAATAGTTTTGAACTAGCTGTCGAATTTGAGGTCAACAAATATGCCAGCTTTGAGTTTTGCATCGCTAATGCGGGGGAATTTTTGCTGCAAGAATGTTAAGGCTTCTCCGCTTTTCTCCATTGCCCGGACAAACTGTTTCATCAGGCCGAGCTTTATGTGCAGTGGGGGTAAAAGTATATTTTGCTGATCAACCAGAGGAGGGTGTTGTACATTGTGCTTGATCGTCTCCGCCATACCTTCTGTTTATAGTGCTTTTTATCTGCTCTGCTGTCCCATAGGCACAAAAAACAAGAGTGTTTTGTGTAACCCCCTTGTAATCCTAAGAGTAAGCTAACAACTTTAAGATCACCACATATCTTCCACCGGTATTCTTCATACTTGATAGCGCTTAAAGCCTCCTCCATAGCTTGGTACGTTTCTTTCATTCCAACTGCATGTGCAACTGGAATTGGTGGCTGCTCATTACCATTATGCAGGAGGACGGCTTTAAGACAGATGCATCTATGAATAGCCTCCATTCTGTAGGATCGTGACGCAGTTCAAGGGTACGAAACAATCCCTGAACATCAGTACAGTAACAGAGTAAACCAGCCTTTGTAAAGAAACTGGGGAATGGTGTATTCCTACTTCGAAATTAAGAGATCCGGGCATTTGGACCAAGAAGATTCCACTCCCTCAATCGTGACGCTAGTACTTCAGCACGCTGTTTGGAAAGTGCCAGATCCCTGACTAAATCGTTGAGCTCGGCTGGAGTGACAAGATGCGGCTCAGCTGTTGATGGTTTGTATGGACTGGATCCATCACTGCAACTTGTTGAAGGCTCGTCGCTGCCAGTAGATGAGTCGATCCGTTCTTTTGTAGATGATGGAACTGGAATTTCGACACCGTGTAGTACTGGAAGGTGTACAGATGTAACATTAGGATACTGCACAGTAAGCTTTGATTTTCGGGAGTAGCCTTGAATTTTCGTTAAACAAAAGTAGCAATCAGACACATGGTTAGCTGGTTCCTGCCATACAGCAGGCACAGCGAATGACATTTTTCTATCCTCACCTCGTTTCCAAGCAAGTAATGTAACATAACAAGATGCACAACAGCTGTGAGGTGTCCACTGTTTATCCTGGTCACCAACTGCACACTCAAAATAGTCACTTTAAGCATTGCATACAGCTTGACTTAGCAGCTTGCGTTGTGATTTGAAAATGAATTTTCCACAAATGTAGCAAAAGCTATCACGATTGTTTTTGCATCCTCTTCGAGGGGGCATTTTGTAGAGAATATATGCTTCGCACACCGTAGTGAAGTATTACACTATCCTCGAGATGAGAGGCTGGGAATGACAACCCAACCGAATTTGAATGACTTCATTTAGTAAATGAACAAAGCATTGCCAGTAGCTTCATTTCTCAGACAGCGGCCAAAGTCTGATTAAACAAAAGAAAATAGAGACTCGTATCTGGAACAAAGATAGACTACATGTGATAATCTTTGCTTTGATCATAAAATTACGTAATGCAAAATATTATCAATTAATGAAATTACGTAATAAATACCCCAGGTATGAAAGTGGATCGACACTCTTTGCACTAAAATCCCTCTGTTTTAATAACAGTGCAACACAGAATGCTTGATTAACAATTCAGACATCCTGGAATCCCTTTATATGTATGTTTTTACACAACATCAACCTAGTTGATTAGCAATTTAAAACCGTATTTAAAAATTTTTTAAAAAATTAAATTAAAAAAACTGGACGTGCTAGAAAAAAACTAAGACCAGATTCGTGTTCAGCGCCCCAAACTGTACCGGAAATGATATTAAATTATCTGGTAACAAAAAGTGCTGCTGATCAGTGTAATTTACCACTTGGGGTATTTAAAAATTACACTTCGTATGGTCCTAAACGAAAAAGTACTTATCAACACTTTCTATACTGTGGAAATTCTGATTAAAATGTAAGCAATTTGGATCAGATTTTTCTTTGAGTTTGTAATCTTGGTATAACGCATAATGATTATGTGGTTGTTGGGACACAGGTAGAGATAAGGATATTAAAGGTGTTTAAAAGATTTGAAAAGACAACGGATGTACAAAGGATGAACATGAACCCACAACGATAAAGCACTTAGAACAACAAAAAAATACCTCTTTAATGCAAGCTCATGTCCAGATATAACCATTAAGCACAATGAACAATACAGAGAGGGTTGCAGTAATTGATCCAGTTGATATATGGACCTTACTAATCGTCAATAGGGTTTACAGACAGTCGAGTTTGTACGAAGTATAAAGGCGTGACAAAAAACGGAAATAGCAAGTCAGCAAGTATCCATTTAAATGTCCTTTAAACAATTTAATATAATACAGGTCTGTTATTTAAAACTACAAATAAAATAAATACAATTTCTTAAATTTGTCATCTGAAAACTGCTAGCTAAGAGTAAATTACAAACAGTGCCCGAAATACATCATTAAGTAAATCTCTCTCTCCCTTGACCAAAAACCCCAAGGTTTGAAACCAAAGTTTTCTTTCCTTTACAAGTTAAACTTCAAAGGTCACCTTCTTGTAGACAGAATTAAAGTATAGCAAAATATCTTTCCCAAATATAAAAAATGTCAGAAAATGTTGATACTGTCAAATTAGGATAACACTATTTTAAACTTCCTATTGTATAAATAATAACATGAACCTTTTCATAAAGCCATTAAAATACAATTACAGTCAAACAAAACTACTCACATTCATGTGCTGGATTTTCAAAAGTGCTAGGTAGACGTTTCCGCTTGAAGCGATGCTCCAGTAGTAGACACAACTATATATCTAACAGAGCTTTTTCTTGACGAAAACGCTATGTGGGGGTTTATGTAGGTTTTTTTCCAATTTCTATCTCAATGCCACAAAATCAATGAATAAAACTGACTCACCCAAAGCGGCTTTTAAGGTAACGACAGCTACCACTTTACAAACTTGTTTACACCTTTGAAATTTAAGTCGAATTTAATGATATAATTAATACAACTTCAGGGGCAAATCCAAAGAAAATCTCACTGGTTTTGAAATTGCTGGGGTCCAAAGGCTCAGCCCCCAGAAGGCTTTATGCTACCACTCACTTCTTCAGAGTTGTATGAAGAATCTCGTGAATAACAATGGAATGTGCTTATATAAAAGACAGAGAGAGAGAGAGAGAGAGAGAGACAGAGACAGAGAGAGAGTGGTGATGTGGTGATGTGGTGATTTAGAAGTACAATATGGAGGATGTATCAACATGTTGTTGAAGTGCCAGTCTTAGTCTGCTCTTCTTCTTAAATGAAGAGTTTAACCCAAATATGGGGACAGTCGTGAGGTATTTTATCACTCCGCATCACCAAACTTTGGTTGGCATTGTCATAGTCGTGAGGCTATTTTATTTGTAGGATGACAAACCGGTATGAACGGTCAAATAATTGAACTGTAATGGCAAAAAGGGTGGCAGCTCAGTTGTACTACGAAAAATACTATCTGGTTTCCAGTTAGGCGAAAATGTAACTCTAAAATTTCGCTTTTCTTCACAAAGAAGGGAGAAAAGAGTATCACAATTGTTGGTACAAGTACTAGCCGTCAAATTTGCCATAAGGGCCCGTTAATGCAACACTCTGGAAAACCTACCTAATTTAATTAATTAGCACCAACCAAACTGTCTTACCGATCTTTAAACAAACTTTATCTCCCATTTTTACATTCATCACTTTCCCCTCAACCGCCACCAAGAAAAAATTATTAAACCAAGACCTTTTACTGAGTTTCAACAAGGATATAAACTTTTCAAAAGAACAAAAGAACATCATTTGACAGATGCACAAATACGTGTCAAATATAATGTCTATAAAACCTTACAGTTACAGACACTGGTGACACTACGTTCACTGGTTGACAAGTTATTTCCATCGACCTTTGGCACCCCCAATTTTATAGCTCTCCTCAAACTACGCATTTTACATTATCTCTCATATTATTAAAGCTCTTTTACAATTTTTTACCGGAGATTACCCTAAATATGAATCCTACTTCGCTTTACAAAATTACTACAACAATTATAATAAGTAATATAAGAAATTAATTAACCATCTTACATTTCGTCATACATATATATTAACCCGTGACTCGAGACCAGCTCGAGCTGACTTGACGTAGAACAGCCTCGAACCTCGAAGCCGGAAGCGTGACCAAACAATTAACTGCAAAACTGCACAAACAATTGGTACAAATACGAGAACACTAAAACATCCATATTTAAAAAGCATGTCAGGTTCTTCTCCAAATACCACGAAACCAGATCCTTTTTCGAAAAAGACTGACCGACCAGTTTGTTTGTAAAGTAACCATGTTCCTAAAAGGGGTGCTATTGTTTGGCCTGGCTTTGAAAGCAATGCCGACATACCAAAAACAAGTGCTGACACGGCTTGTTTCCTCTTGTTAATCACAAAGTCTTCATCAACAAGGTCACTAATGACAAGATTTAGCAACTTGCAGGTGCCTTCTGTGAAAACACGATTGCTGAAAAGAAATTTCAAAACAATTGTAAAAGCTGGAATAACAAGAAATGAAGTTTTCAAAAAGTAATCTGAAGTTAAATACTCTTAACGTTAAAAACAAAGTCCTCAGTCATTAAAGCGACTGACTTGATCCATATCAAAATTAAAGTTAGTATGAAGTGCTGCCATTAATAAATAACTGTCCATTTGCATTTCTAATCATTGAATTCTCACAGGAACCTCTGTGGTGCATAATGGATTCAGTACTCATCAAAAGACAGGTCTATTTGGAATTTCAAAAAAAACTCAGAAAAGAGTAATTTTTACTACTACCTTACTTCAGATGACAGGCAAAAAAATATCGACCATCTGTTAGTTATTATTTACCTCAATGCAATAAAAGTCACCTCAGTCGATAGGAGAAGCGACTTCAAAGTACACATTAGCACAGGCGTAGTATTAATACCCTGAATCTATCTGAAATAAAAACAATATTAGGTTTGGATAGGCTGGTCTTGCCGCATTACACTCATTGGTCATCTTTAACTGCACGGTGTAACAACACTGAACATTTACCTCTGGTTCACGCAGACACACTCTTGCAGCTTATAAAGTAGATACCAACTGTAGAAGCTGAGAAAACCATTTGGGTAACCCTGGATTCTATCTGGATTCTTGTTAATTAAATATTAATGAAATGAGGTTATACGTCACTTAATTACACAGAGACACATATACTGTGGCACTAAGAGGCATTACCGTTTTATTACTTCACTTGTTTATCTGCTGTCGCAGCAAAAAATACAGCCATTCGAAGGGAAAGTACTGCGAACCATTCCACTACGAACATGACAAACCTTTCTGTCTTTAAACAATATGAAACGAGAATAACATTCATTGAAAAGCTAAAAGCATCAGGAGAACTAAAAAGGAATGAACAGATGGATTTGTAATTAATGTTTCTGTGGTTAAATAGCCGGACGGTATTACAAAAGGATAGGTGGAGCCATAAATGATTAAATGACCATATAGACAGAGAGACAGATGGTGAAACGGAAGTCTACATGGATACTTCGATGATTAAATGAATAGCTAACTTAATGAACAGATTGATCGACACAAGGGTAAAAGGGTAGAACTGACGAAGGGAAGGGCAAACATATGGATAGTTAGTTAAATTAAGCGAGGTAAAAAAATAGGAGGATTAAAGAGCGGATTGTTCGATAACCATATGATAAACTGATGTATGTTGGTTGTAAAGTCTAAACGGACGGGGAGGGAAAAATCCTGGTCATAAATGATTGAATACACTAGCAATTATAACTAAGTTGCTTAGTAAACTGCATTTTACTTGACATACAATTATCAAATAAACAATTACATACCTCGCTATGAAAAGACAAAGTAGAATTTTCCAGTCAAGTCCAGCACTCCACATCATAACAGCAAGCAACAGTTTTATACCAAAGAGCCCACGAATGACTGAGTATGCACCATATTGTTGACATAAAGACAAAAAGTACAGGTTGTTGATGTGGGGTATTAGGAAAGAAAAACCCAAAAGAAGGGCACCAGTCCTTGGTGTAATGGCATGCCCAAGGAGATGCTCAATGAAAAGCGGAAAAAAATTACTGTTGAAATGGCAATGAAAAACCTGCAGAAAAAAACAACAACAACACAATATTTATTGAAAACAACTGGAGGTAAAATATATAAATATATATAAATATATAAATATATATAAATATATAAATATATATAAATATATAAATATATATAAATATATAAATANAGCCAACGAATGACTGGGTATGCACCATATTGTTGACATAAAGACAAAAAGTACAGGTTGTTGATGTGGGGTATTAGGAAAGAAAAACCCAAAAGAAGGGCACCAGTCCTTGGTGTAATGGCATGCCCAAGGAGATGCTCAATGAAAAGCGGAAAAAAATTACTGTTGAAATGGCAATGAAAAACCTGCAGAAAAAAACAACAACAACACAATATTTATTGAAAACAACTGGAGGTAAAATATATAAATATATATAAATATATAAATATATATAAATATATAAATATATATAAATATATAAATATATATAAATATATAAATATATATAAATATATAAATATAATTATATAAATATATAAATATTTATTGAAAACAACTGGAGGTAAAATTCAAACATTGACACAATAACAATCTGTAAGCGACAAGTCTTACATCCTCCTTGAACTACCAGCTTTCGCTTCCCTACGGCAAAGAGACTCCACATATGTTGTTCATCAATAAACGTACGCGGTGCAACTATAAAATGTAACTCAGCAATCTTGAAGCAATTTTCTAACTCTCGCTGGAGCAAGCGCAGTGGTTCCCATCCAAGCACCTTTCAACCAAAAAATCTCTTACTCCTATTACTACATTTCATTTAATGGCTTTGACTAACTTAAACAGCTTCCACGTTCCATAATAGTGAAAGTCAAGTTTCTACATCTGCCAAGAATACAAAAATAAACTCGCGCTGTAATTAAAGTTTGTACTTAATGTAGAACTCGGGCCAATGCTGCGTCAAATATTTAAGAGCATTTGGGTGTTTTTTGAATGAAGTTGTAAAAGTGGACGGAAGAAAAGTAAGGCGTTTATTTCAAAGTTACCAATCGCGAGGGAGAACGATGTTAACTTGGATTATTTTTATTACATATGCATATATTTTCGTATATTTGCCAGGGCGTTTTATAAATATTGTAAATTTGTAACGGTTGCATGTAAAAAAAAGATTGTGTAATATTAAAATACAGGATATGGTATTTCCTCCAGTCTGTGTTATAAACGGGCTTTTCAAGATGACTTTTGACGAACAAATTGTAGGCCTTAGGAAATCATGCTTAAGTACTTTTATGTTTAATACACATGCGGTATTATACAAGACTCAACGCAATATATACAAGGTTTTTAGGCAAAAACGAAAGGGGCAGCTCCACATGACATAACGTGGTTTATGATAACCAAGCAACACTTGGAGAAACGAGGTAGGGTTTCAGGTATTAGCAAAGAAACAATTAAAAAAAATAATATTTTGGCAATCATTTACAGAAGACAATCTTGACGGCCGCTGTTTTGAGAAAAATACGGGCAAGAATAATCAACTGAAGTGGATCCTATGATAAAAGTAATGCTTTAAAGCATTCAATAATTCCTATTGATATTAAGATATTAAGTCTTACATTTTCGATTTCACTGGTTTTGCTAGTAAAACAACATATAGGCAAGTACCCTGATTCTGATGCTTTGCTTATAATATAAGGGCACAAAAACCCAAAAAATCTAGCAATGGAATTACAACTGTCTTAACATTGTACGTTAAGAGTCAAAATCCTTTATTGTGGGTAAAGAACACTGTATAACGTATTTACACCGGCTTTCAAAAAACCATAAAAATTTGAAATACATGCTATACTTATAAAACGCTACTTCCTCTTTTCTATTACATATCGGCGATTAGTTTTTAGCGTAGAAAAAATAAATTTGCCCAAAATAAATTAATAAAGACATGTTTACTTTTAAATTTCTTGTGTACATATTTAGACACTCACGCACAAATAAACAAAAGCTTCAGAAGGGGTGCAGTTTTACAAATGGATATATGCTCCACAAAAGAAAGAAATTGAATAACCTTCTATAAGCATGGAGTAACAAGAATCGATAAAATAATAAATAATAATAATAAAAATAGAAATAATAATAATTAAAACTCCGCCATGGCTGGTCCCAAGCCCGGATGAGAAAGGAGGAGGGTTAGGCAAGGGGCCAATTACCACTTCCCGTAAAACAACCACCGATTACGGAAACGTGGACAGCAAACAAAACTACCTATGGTCACAGAACCATGTCGTGTGAAATCCCTGAAGATAACGATCTCAGATGGGAAGACACGCATATGACGGCTGGAGGTGAAAGCCTACGGGAATTCTCCAATCTGAATACGACATGCACGAGATCACTTCTAACACCAAAAAAGATACATCTATGTAGGATGTTGGAATGTAAGAACCATGTACGCCACCGGGAAAACTGCAATAATAGCAAGGGAAATGAGGAAATACCATCTAGAGATACCAGGCATAAGCGAAGCAAGATGGACTGGTTTCGGAGAAGTGAAGATCAACACTGGAGAGTCTGTGCTGTATTCTTGGTCAGAGAGGTGTAGGAATCATGTTGAGCCCTGAGGCTAGAAAATGCTTAATCAAGTGAAATCCAGTGAATAAAAGGATCATTAATGCTAGATTCAACTCAAAATATGTAAAAGCCACCATTATTCAGATCTACAGCCCTACAAATGATGCAGATGAAGGGGAGAAATATAATTTCTATGAACAACTGCAGAAAGAGATTGAGTCAACACCGAAGTATGACATGCTGATCGTTATGGGAGACACAAATGTCAAAGTGGGTTGTAACAACAAAAACCATGAGAAAGTTTTAGGGAAATAAGGCTTTGGCATCATGAATGAGAATGGTGAAAGACTTATTGAATTATGTGAAGAAAACGATCTGGTGATTGGAGGCACATGCTTCAAACACAAAAACATTCACAAATACACATGGACCTCACCAAACAACAAAAACCAAATTGATCACTTCATCATCAATGGCAGATACAGGAGGTCTCTCGCTGATGTACGAGCCACGAGGGGTGCAGATGCTGGAACTGACCATAACTTTGTGGTCGGCAAAGTGAAGCTTAGACTTTCAAGACACAAACTCAAGAACACCAGCAGAAGGGCAACATTCAGCACTGGACTTTTGAAACAAAAAGACATCCAAAGGCAATTCACAGAAGAGTTGAAAAACAGGTTTGAAGTACTGGAAGAGAGCATGGAAACAGCCATGAAAGAGGCAAACATACAAAAAGAATGGAAAGATTTTACCACAATTTACACGGAGGCAGCCGAAAACATACTGGGTAGGAAAAGGAAAGAGCATAAAGATTGGAAAAGCAGTGAAACTTGGAAAGCTATAGACGAAAGGAAGACAATAAAAAATAAACTGTGCAAGATCAGAGAGAATTCGTGCTATCAAAAAACAGAAGTATAGTGAGATGGGCAAGAGTGTAAAGAAAAGGTCAAAGAAGATAAACGTAAGATGATAAATGGGCTCGCTGAAGAAACGAAGCATGCAGCAAAACACAATGACATGGGAACTCTGTACAGGATTACGAAGCTATTGTGCAACAAGAAAAAGCAATCAGCAACTGGCGTGAGAGACAAAACTGGTAAGCTACTCATTGAAGATAGTCAGATACTTCAAAGATGAAAACAACACTTCAAAGAAGTATTAAACGTTGAGAATGAATGTGACAAAAATGTGGAGGAAGATGAGTTTGAGATCGGTAATGCTGAAACCATCGAAGAAATCAACACAGGCCCCTTCACAGAAGAGGAAGTGAAGATAGCAGTAAAAAGCTGAAAAGCAATAAAGCAGCAAGAGGGATAACATCAGCGGAAAAGTGTTAAAAGCTGGAAGCAAGATCACATACAAGAGATTACTGCACATGTTCGAGAAAGTGAGAGAGAACATAAATATGCCCAATGACTGGAAGAAATCAATGATAGCTATAGTACCAAAGAAACGTGACCTTACTAAATGCGACAATAGTAGAGGAATATCCCTGCTCTCCATACCTGGGAAAGTCTTCTTCAAAGTTGTTTCAGAAAGAATCAGGAAAGGAGCAGAAGAAAAACTGAGAAACGAGCAGGCAGCATATAAAAAAGGACGAGGGGCAGCTGAGCCGGTTTTTATACTTCAAAATATTGTCTAACAGTGGATTGAGTGGCAAGCATCACTGTACATTAACTTTATTGACTTCCGTAAAGCTTTTGATGGCATCGACTGAGAGAAACTCTGGAAGATTCTGAAGATTTATGGAGTTCCAGATCTCTTCATAGAGATCATAAAGGAAATGTACAGAGAAAGTAGTAGTTACGTCATTAACAACGAGCAGACGTCACAGTGGTTCTCTGTAAAAACTGGAGTCCGACAAGGCTGTGTGATGTCAGGCTTCCTCTTAATTATTGCTACAGATTGGATCATGTGGAAAGCAACAACGGCAAAGAAAACAGGAATAAGATGGAAGTTCACCACCCAGCTTGAAGACGTAGACTATGCAGACGATATCGCCCTTCTATCCAGCAAGCACCAACATATGCAGGAAAAAACTGAAAAGCTATGTAAATATGTGCAAAACATCAGTCTCAAAATCAACACAGAAAAGACCAAGGTGTTGAGACTAAATCACAAGGAAAACTGCCCAATTGAGATCAAGGGCAAAAGTGTTGAAGACATGGACACCTTCACATACCTCGGTGCCATAATAAACAGAACAGGAGGATCCGTTGAAGATATCACACATAGGCTGGGTCTAGCAAGCAATGCGTTTGCCATGCTTAAGGCACTCTGGAAGTCAAATCAATACAGTAGTAAGACCAAGATTCGAGTGTAAAACAGCAACGTAATGTCCGTGCTACTCTATGGAGGGGAGATGTGGAAATGATGTCACCAGATTGGAAATATTTCAGAGAATAGGTCTGAAAAGGATTCTCCGTATCTTCTTCCACAAAATGATAGCTGTAGAGTAGCCTTAACATGGATGCCAGAGGGGAAAAGACAGAGAGGACGCCCGCGAACAACATGGCGGAGGAGAGGGGAAGCAGAAAGAAATGACCTGGGATGGCAAACATGGAGCGAAGTTAGGAACATAGCTAAAGACAGAGAGATGGCGGAAGATGCTGTCAAGCCTTTTGAGCCGTCCATGGCTCGAAGAGGATAAGTAAATAAGCAATAATAATTTAAAAAAATAAAATAATAACAATAATAATAATAGATAATATAAAAAATAATAGATACATAATTGTTTAAAATAATATGGATATAAATAACAAACAAAACTTTTATGTAGCAGTATAAGACAAATATCTTCAGTATAAAGATGTTTCGTTTTACATCAGGTAATACATTTTGGTATAACTCCACTCAGTAGAGCTTACGGTGGTATACAGTAGCTAGTTCAAATTGTGTAATTTAATTAAACAATACTACACAGTGCGTTTTCATTTGACCGAGTCTGATTCTTTACTATGAACCAAAAGATTAATAAAGGAAGCAAAAAATGTTGAAAAACGTTCGGCTAAACACACAAAAAAATACCACCTTACAATTAATAGATTAAAAGTGAAATTTCTCAAAGCCCAAGTGGTCTACAAATACTAGTCTAAAGGGAAAAGTGGTTCCGATAGTTAAGATGGAAGGGAATATACCAATAATAGCAATAGGCATTGGTTCGATCACTGTTAGGTGCCAATATATTTTTCACTTTTCTGTAATTCCAAACCCTTTCCATCTGTATTGTTATTTTTAAACAAAATAAAACAATGTAGATAAAAAATGATAAAATATAATCTGGTGAAGAGCAGGACCTAATAGCTTATGTGGTAGAACGTGTGGTCATCGCAACCAGAGGCAATGGTTCGAATGCAGTTCGCTGCAGACATATTTTTCACCTTCCTACGATTCAAAATCCTCTTACCTTAGAATATAAGTCCGTTCTACGTTTTCGCTTACTATATCAAATATCAAATGGTTGCGATTCTTTACCACTTGTAAGGGTAATAATAAATTATCCAACTTCAAATGAATAAAACACATCAACACAAAAGCCATCCGGACCACAGACGCCACAAAAATTGCGTTAATCGGACATTTCCATGACCGGAAGGAAATACTGCGCAAAGTAAATCGAACCATTGTGAATTCCTCAGGCTTTGATGGTGAACCTTAAAAAAAATATCCTTGTCCCGGCTGACGGGGTAATTTTTTGTTGTGGGCATGTTTAGTCGTAAAGTATTCGGTCGGGGAAATGTTCGATGAATGCTTTGTCAGAAATATGTTTCCTTGGGAAAAATCCGATTGGGAGATCTCCTCAAATCGAAATGACTGTTTCCTTAACCAGATGGTTCATAAAAACTAAGAAGGCATTGATAATGAAATAACGTTTTGGGCATACAAATCATGAAAAATAATATCTCAAATGTGATATGATGACGTAGTTCAAATATGGCTTTGACTCACCTGTATGACATTCATCACTGCAAACCAAAGGAAATTTTTATGTTTCAACAACTGCACTACATATTGCTGAGCCGACAATGTAGGTTCTTCATGGGCTCTATTCAAGAAAACAATTCACACAATCTTTTGACATTCCCCCAATCATAATTCACATATTACATTGTTTTTGTTACCAAAAGTGTTTATGTTACCAAAATATCGTGACATATCTTTAAAACACTGCAACAATCAACACATAAACACGCAAAATTGCTACAATGTACATCTTGACGAAATTCTTATGCATTGTTAGACACAAGAAAGTAATAGTCGGCTCAGAAATTGGTCCTTCAGAGTTATTATATTATAGTTATATTGCTATCATTTATATTTATTAATGTGATTAACACGCAAAAATTTGTTGGATCTTGCACTATGGTTTACAGACACCAACCTGATCCAGTGCTCATTCCTTCTTAATTCGTTCCAAAGCGTTCGGTTGCAGGGAGATCCGTTTTGATCCAAAATCGAAGCATATTTTATTCTTCATGTACCCATGATTAATTTCTTTTGGTTAAAGATGCTTAAGATACAAATGTTTCCGCACTTTTAAATTAGACTAAACCAGAGTTTTTACTTTATCTAGCCCCTATTCATGAACAGTTGTTCGATGGTAGGAAGTATGCCTGATTTTCTTGGGGAAAATTCAGTAGGGGCAAGTCCAATATTGCCCCTATTTTACTTTTAAATATTTTGTCTTCAATTACCTCATGTACAAACTGCAAGTCAGATGCCTTGAAATGGGGGTGGTGAGAACGTTGGGGCGAATATTTATGTATAATATTTATGAGTAGGAGGGCAATAAATTACGTGGCGTACAATATGCAGGTACATGGAGGTAAAGAGAAATGTCTTGTAAAAAGTGTGGCTAGGCAATGTCTCTGAGGCCCTAATGCATCAGCACTCATTTGCATCTGATATAGCAAATAAATAAGGAACGGAAATGATGAAACGAAATCTTTTTTTCTTGTTTAGGCGTCGTTTGGCAGGGCGTACAACCGTCGACGAATACACGTGTAGCACAATCATTAGAAAATCAAATTTGAATGTGGAAAATAGTGTTGCTGCTTCAAGCAGTCTTATTGAAGCCCAAAATAGCACTTCCAAGACGTTGATTACATTAGAACGTATTCGCTCTATTAGAAGAGATCATTTCTACAAGTTGAAGTTAATATTCATTTATTTTCCTGCGGCTTTACCAACAACATATATTTTTGACTTATGAGAGCCCACATCAATGAGTTGGAAAGTTTCGAAACCGATTTTAAGCTTTATAAATTAATGACTTTGAAGTCTTGAAAATGGCAAACATCTTATGGTAAGAGCCCCAATTACAAAGACTAACTGGCACTGGGGTTAACAATGGTACGCTCTTATTTTACTGAATTATCTGTTATTATGCTCCGGGTGATAATACTAAATTTTTATGTTCATGTTCATAAACAAACCTTTTAATTTTCCCCCTCCCCCCAACATACATACACACATACGCACACACTTCTTCTCCTTCTTTTTCTACTACTACTACTACTACTACTACTACTACTACTACTACTACTACTACTACTACTACTACTACTACTACTACTACTACTACTACTACTACTACTACTACTACTACTACTACTACTACTATAACTACTACNTACTACTACTACTACCACTACTACAACTACTACTCCTACGTCTACTACTACTACTACTACTACTACTACTACTACTATTACTACTACTACTACTACTACTACTACTACTATAATTACTACTAGAAGAACAACAACAGCTACCAGAAAAACAAATACTACTACTACTACTACCGCTAATACTACTGCTACTACTATTACTACTACTACTATTACTACTACTACTACTACTACTACTACTACTACTACTACTACTACTACTACTACTACTACTAGCTGATTAATTATCATTACCGTCACAATGTTGTTGAAAGGTAAAAGGTTGTCTCAGTAACAAGTTTCTTCTTATAACTAATCAATGATCACTATCACTGAAAATACGTATAACAGGCAAAGAGGAGGGTCTCAGTTGCCTAATAGGGAAATGGAATCATTGCATCTATCTGTTTCTGACTATCCAAATAACCCTAGGACTACAACATTGGAAGAAGCAATAGAAAGTTTGACAACTTGAGTTCTAATGGAAGATGATGATGATTTCAGAATAGACAAAATTAGCAATGACATTCTTGCGACAATTATTAAGAGAGAATTATCTTCAACTGGTGGTGTTGATCAGAAAGAGGTGGACCTGATGCAAGTAGCTTAAAGATTCTGTGTCTTAATCATGATCACCAATGTCCTAGGAAATAGTTCAAAAAGAAAGTGCTACCACCAGTATCACCATTGCTACCATGGTAATTTTTATGTCGGGGAAATATCTTTTTGAGCATGGCAGCTTAGTCATAAATTAACAGCAAGGTAACAATCAAAATCAAACTGAACTAACAAAAACAGTTACTACACTTTTCTGTAAAAGTTACAAAACGAGTAAGCATTACAAGTTAGAGGTGAGGTTAACTGGTTATAGGCTAACTTATTATAGGCTTTTTATAAACCTCTTTACTTTATAAAAGTAACCTATAGTATTCCATGTTACAATACGTAATAATTTGATTCCATAGACATACTCGTAAAAGCTGCATATACTTCTCAAAAATGGTTAGTGCATAATACCTTAAGATCTATTCCAAGCCTGAAAGAAAGCATAAAATCCGAGGGTTGAGACTGCTATCAACTTTGATGGGGGTAACAAATAGATGGAAGGGAAAAAAGGGTTCTTTGTGAGAATGACAACAACGATCCAAGCAATCTTTACTTACAGCAGCGTACAAAAGACACACCTTCAACGATTCTTTTATTCCAGTGTATATGTCTTCTACATCGTGCAGAATTTCGGAACAGTTTAGAATTTTATCAGCGAGGGTACGGTACGGGGATCTTTCTTCAATGCAAAAATGGATTTTGAAGAAGAAAAAATGATAAAAAAAACCTCTCCAAAGGAGGAATCTATCTCCAACTGTCTCCATAAAAACCAAAAATCTTAAACGGGCAATTCAGATCACATTATCTGAGTGTCCTTCTTTGAATGGCAACGGCTTATCTAACCAGCACCAATAACAACCATGGTTGTTCTTATGAGTGGAGTTTGGTAAACGTACTAAATGAACCTGCCGCTGAAAATGTGGAGCCTGCTACGAAACGGAAGAAAATTTTATTAATATACTATGTTAACCATACTCTATTTTCTTCCCTGTCTTTTCTGGCAAATAGATTGTTTTTCTTGCCCAGACACCAATATTTTATGCCAAAAAACTAGTGTCGTGAGTTCGCGATGAAGGAATCGTTACTCAGGATTGTCAGGGTCAGCAAAATAGTGAGTTACTTGACGAACTCAACCATGGAGTGCAGCGCTACAAAAAAACCACCATCAACGCGTAATCGTTATTGCTCGTTAAGAATAGTTACTTTAAGGAAATATAACCCACCTTGCCATGTAATAGTACAACAAACAAAATTAAGCAGTCTTACCTTTCCTGTATTTTAACTTCTAAATCTTCCTCGTCTATTTTAGCCTCAAAATGTCTTTTCAACACTGAGGTGCAGCACACAAACCCAAGAGCCACAAATACAGCGCAAACAATGCAAAATATCCTGAAGTACAAAAGGTGATGCTTGTCCCATACCAAGTACGAAATGAAAACTGATAATGATCCAAAAGCACTGAAGATTGAACAATATGAGTTCAGTTTAGCTCTGTCCACTGACTTGATTGCAATGTCTGCCAAAAGTGCCTGGTGATGCAAGTCGACCATTGTAAGAAAGGCATCATACACACATAGGCATACTATAAACTGAAGCCAAGGTGGAACAATTGGAAACCAAAATGATAAGAAAGCTAAAGAAAACAATGGCCCAAATCTTGACAATGACCTAGAAAGCAAAAGAGAGGCTTTGTATCATAAATGCATAAAGATCACACATCTACTAGCTAGCGTTGTCTGAGGCCATCTGCACAATCATAAAGAACTTAAACAACTTCAAAGTCTGGAAAGTTTAATTCTAAAGCTACTACTTAATGCAGAAATTATTTATCACTAATTGTGATAAGATGACCTTTCAGGTTATACACAATTCGTGATATTTCATAGCAGGAAAGAATGTACATATTTCATAGGAGGAAAGAATGTACATATTTCGAGTCCAACAAACTTTGGTGCATCCAACATACATAATACGTTTACCACCTTTTATCTATTGGGTCCACGCTAACTTGAACTCCACCTCTCAAAACAAATACAAACTGAATGGTCTACCATTCTCAATGGAGAATCAGCTAAGCGCAATTTTCCGGGTGACGACAAATAAAATCAGCTAAACGTCTACAACTGGGCCACAACTGCACTACGAAACTGGACTGTATATTATCTGTATTTACAAGGTGTTTTCATCTCTGGTCCATGTCTATGCAGTGGCGTGTGTTTCAAAAGCTTATTGTATTTATGTTTTTCTTAGTTTTAAACGAAAAGCATACAATTATATGTGGTGGGAAACTTAAATGAATTGGGGAACATCTATTAAATTGCTATTCCAAAAGAACCCCGAAACCTTGAAATACCAGATTAAGTCTGTCTCATGGGGAGAGGGCCTCTTTAGCGTTGGTTGGCACCTCTCCTAGGTATGGTGTCTCGATAAAAGCACCAGTGGTAGTGTCACCTCGTCATCACTCCTTTCTTTATGAAAACAACGGGTGGAGGACAGGGGCTGCTGTCACTCCGTTTAATACAATCTTAATAAACAAAGGGCTCAGTTACTCAGCATGCTGATGGTGTCGGTCAAGGTGATGGCTTGGGACATCTATTTCTTTATTTTCACTATGGCAAGTTTAATACACGAATGGTCCCCAGTAATCGGCTAATCTTCAGTGATCAGGGGGGGGTGAAGAATCCCTGGGCACAAGCCTGACTCGAGATGTTGTAGTACTAGCTCTACAGATACCCGGAATAAACTGTTATCTTAAAAAAAACCTCTCTCCTTAGCTTTCAATAATGTCAGAGGTCTTTCTTCCAAATTTTTTTTTATGAAAGCTTGCCTTCATTCTGACTCAGATCATAATTTTGGAACTTGTGAAACAAGCCTCAATGGCAGTGTTAGTAATATGGATATTCATGTTGACGGGTATTTACCTTTATTTCGATTAGACTCGAACTTTCATCTTAATAATCTTGCTATCTATGCTCGACAGAATCTTTACCAGTTAGAGTAAAAGAACTTGAACGTTAAGATATGTGCTTTGGATTGTCTTTTCTACAGACCATCTATTACCTCTTTTTCTCCCTCTTATGCTTCTTGCTCATTTATTATAAAATTATCAGGTTTAATTGATAAGGTCTTGGTCAGGCATCATACTGCCATCATCTTTGTCTTTGGTGACTTTAATGCTCACCACATGTTCTGGTTGAGTCATCCTAACAAACTTCAAATTGAACTCATGTGCAATTGCCCCTCGTCAAAATCAAAGAGGACTCAAATGTGTCTGTCAAAGATGCCATTGGTATGACAGCTGCTGCACATTATCACGTGATTCACAAAATACTGGCACCTTGATTTATGAAGGCAGAGGGGGCATTTCTCATGCTCAGGACCAATCACATAGAGAAAGACTCTGGTGTAAACAGTGTACAGATTACAAGTCGGTTTCAAACTAACTGGCAAAGGATGTAAGAATATTTTGATGTAGAAGTTGCACTTAATGATTTCATAAGTTGCGATGCCCCAGTGCCATCCAGTGATCCATATAAGCCTGTGACTAGTGGCGGAAAAAACCCTGTACAAGCTCAATAAATAACATTCCTCAAGCTTACACTGCCCTTAGTGATCAAAGATTATTTATCCAGAACTCTCTGTCAGCAATTAGGTAACCTTTAAGTCCCCAGACAATTTTGAGGACCTGATTTGGTAGTAAATGTAAACAGTCGCTCTCAATGTGAGACACCAAGTTTTTTTAATGCTAAATAATTCTTTTCTATCATTGAATGGATTTTATGTACTTGGTACTTGGTATGTCACACATGTTGAATGTAAATTTGTTTATCAATTAAGCATGACGTTAACGTACTATGTTTTTTTGGTTCAGCTAAAGTACTATTATGTTAAACCCATGGGGCCATGATTTGGACCTTGCCGCACCTCCTATACATAAAAGTGTCGTTGTTGAGGTACACTGCCGCTGCATCTCCCTTACAATGAAACCCGCTTATAGCGAATAAATTTTCGCGGTCCCAACACCTTCGTTATAAGACGGTCCGACTGTAATACACTCATTTCAAATCCAACAAACAAAGTTCTTTAGCTTTTCTCCTATCTTCGTTGTAAAGCATGTTTGGAGTGAGTCTAGCTTCAGTAATTGCCAAGTCTGTCTAAAACACCACATTTATCTTTATTTAATAAATATCGCTTAAGCATATTGTTGTGCCCTTCATTTTAACTGTTACATCCCTTGTTGAATATCTAAAATGTCACCTTCGTGTCAATAGACAGGCACAAATAATACTGAAAACATCACGAAATAATTGGCAATTACCTGATCCTCCTTCTGACAATTTCCGCGGCATGTGATCCATCAGGATTGCTAAAACAAGAAACAAATTGGGTGATAAACTTTTGCTGAGATTTTAACAATCTCTGCTTAAAGGTGGTGGGGTAGCTTGACTTCCGTCACCAAACCCTTACTAGAGATTTGACCTAGCAATTGCTTTACATCTTTTGTCTCCAAATGGGCAACGCTGGGGCATTAAAGTGACTGCACTGTCCATTGATGGCGTTCATGGTTATCCAAAAGACTAACAATAAAAAAGGCCCTACATTAAATCTCTTCTGTTGGGATCCAAAGGAAGTTAAAGGTCCCATGAGACATGACACGAATATTAAAGGGTTGATTGATATTCTACAAAGAGTATAAAAATAATTATGACAAGGAAGTGGAACCATCATTGGCACGAATATTAAAAGTCGATTGCCATATTACTGAAAACTGTGAAAAGTATAAAAAGTTTGTAAAAAAGCAATACGAAAAAACAGAAAGGTTTATCACTTTTGAGAATGAAATTGAGAATGCTTTTCGCAGAATATGTGCAGTGCCTGAGGGCAATTTTCTGGCGTTCTTCTAGCTTATGCTCTCCAGGTATTTTCTCTACATATGTTTTTGAGTCCCCTTCTTAATTATAACCAGTGCCCCGACCGTGACTGGGAGCAGTTCTAGCTTTGACGTTCTTCATTTTTTGAATTTCTATCTCTAAGTCTTTATACTTGCTTAACTTTTCGAATTCCTTAACTGAGATATTTTTATCACTTGGCACATTTATCTCAATTTAAGTGCACAATTCATTTTTCCTACCTTTAATTATAATGTCAGGACGGTTGGCTTGAATCGTCCGGTCACTGTTGACCGGGAAGTTCCATAGAATAGTAGCATTTTCTCCTTCCGTGACTGGTAGTGGACGGTGTTCATAGCAGTTACGGTTGGTTTCAATAGTAACATGTTTGCATATACCCCAGTGGAGATACTGCCCAACAAGGTCGTGGCATTTGACATACTCATTCGCACCAAGTACCGGACATCCGGACACAAGGTGGTCTATTGTTTCCGTGTGCTGGTCTTAGGGTCAGCTTCACTATTGAGTATGTTTGCCTGGTAGTTCCGGGTAAATAAGCTTTGACCCTGTTCTGATGAAGCCTTCCGTTTCTACCTCAAGCCTTGCACTTCTCAGCCACTGATGGGTTGCATCTTGGTCTACATCAACGTCTTGAATTCGGAGGCCATACTGTCCGTGCAAAGCTTTCTGGCTCCAACGATCGGCAAGGTGTTTCTGTGCTTTTCTTTTAGCATTCATTTTAACTTTCTTCGCAATTACTGTGGATTTACCTCCATCTTCATCTTCTTCGGTTATCTCTACACTTAATTCGTTTTCAAATTTCTAGGATTCTTTGTAAACCGAGTGCAGTTTCTTACTCCTTTCCTGCCTACTAACTAGATTTAACACCCAATCATCTTTTTATTTAAGATCTTGTTTCATTCCAATTGTAGTGGTTTTATAAGATATTTCAAGTTCTGTATGGTCACGCCCTCTTTCGCTTCTAGCCAAATAGCCAAACATATCCTTTGGTGTGGGAGATACCATTTCATGTGAAACGTTTTCTCGGTTGAGCTGTAATGTATAAAAGGTACAGCAAGAGTGTTTATTGCCTCAATTCTGTTTTTTGTGTTAAGCTAGGTTTTAAGAACTAACCTAACTCTTCGGTAGTATTCCTTACGAATTTTCTTCTTCATTCCAGAAGGGTAAATCCCGTCACCTTCATCCACTCCTACGTATTTGTACATTTCTTCAGGATCAAGTTTTCTGATTGACGTGTCTGGGGCAAGATTTATGGATGAGGTTTTCGCTGCTCTTCCTCGTGAGAATGTAGCTTTTGCGCACTTATCGAGGCCCAATTCCATTAAAATTTAATTACTGAACTGCTTAACGGTAATTAGCAATCCCTCTAGTTGTTGATCACTTGTTGATCACACAGATCGTGTAACCATAGTTAGCATTACTGAGTTCGTTGGAGATCGGGATAAGCGATATGCAGCAAAGAAGTGGGGAAAGAGTCTCCCTGGAAGATACAAAGTTTGATTTAGTAGTCGAAGCTCTGTATGAGAAAAAAAGAGAGGTGTTCCACTTTGACATACTTTTCTTTTAAAAATTTGTAATTATTGTGAGATCTTCTAAATTTCGAGGGTTTTAATAACCTAATCATGCGGAACACTGTCAAAAGCTTTACGACAATCAATCCATACTGTGCTTACGTTCTTGCTCTTTCTCCTGCAGTTCTCTTCAATCATTTTGTTGATTAGAAGCTGATCCTTGCATCCAGATGAGTTGCGTTTGCAGCCTTTCCTCCTCTCTACCTATCCAAGTAGCTTCCTAGTTATAGTTTTTTACCTTAACCCAGATGCCAGTGCAAAACTCCTCCATGCCCTCGCTCTCAGGTGGCTCCTTCATCTCAATCATACTCTTTCCAATTTCCCTGTAGAACTTTTAGCATCATTTTTGAAGATCTTGTTATGTCTATAGAACTTATTTCGTTTATCAAGTTTTCTCAATCGCTGCACTTTCACTTGTACTTTTTTGTTTTAAGACTTCCTTGTTCGTATCTAGAGACTTTATCAGTGATATCGTATTTCCTTTTAACTTTCCTGCTTTTCCTAGTTCCATGTCTGTTCCTTTCGTTAATTCATCAGGAATTGAGATCTTTGCCCATAGAGAATCTATTTCCTTCTTTATTTTCATTTTCCATTTTGGTTCCTTATTAACTTGTTCGGGTTTACTCTTTTTTATTTTAATACCTAGCTTTTGGGTGGCAGCTTTTGCTGTTGGATATATTAGATTGTTGAGGAAGATTAAATCCTTCTGAGTTTCATTAAACATTTCGCTTAGAGCAAAGTTATAAAGCTTAATAAAAATGTTTGTTTTTGAAGAGAATGTTAGTTTAGGTAGTGTGACCCTGTATTCCATCTCAGTCTGTTCAGTGATTGCAAGTTCACGTGTTATACAACAAGACGTCGAAAACAAAGGAGAAGGCAATAGAACCCCTATTCAAGGGAGATGTGCCACAGCAACAACGTGGAGTAGTGGCCAGTTACGAATTGAATTTCCTCTTGACAAAGAAAGCCCAGCCACATACTAACGGGAAAGATTTCTTGAAACCTGCGTTAGAAAAACAAAAAAGGCAACCATAAGCTTGCCAATTTGCCGCTGAGCAATGACACAATTAGCCGCCGGGTTGACGACACTTCGG
The DNA here is from genome assembly GCA_003991215.1 of Morbakka virulenta. Lineage (NCBI taxonomy): Eukaryota > Metazoa > Cnidaria > Cubozoa > Carybdeida > Carukiidae > Morbakka > Morbakka virulenta. The sequence continues at coordinate 1,315,888 of RDPX01000015.1, forward strand.
ATGGCATCGAATACCAGTTGGTAAAAAATCTCAGGACGACAGAGTTTTCCCTCGCTTATATGAAACAACTGGACGCGATGGCGAGGCTCTATTGCTTGCCTACGCTAGGCTTCATCACCAGTCGCAATTTGTAGAAGAAATGTTATCCTGCAAATCATTGCCAACTACTACTACTACAGCTCAAGGCATTTACAGCCTGGTTAAGATTTATCTAAATGAGAATAATATACATATTGCAAATATCGTTTCTACGGAAGCTCACGGAGCAACAAAAACAATGGGGCGCCGAAATGGTGTTTTGAAACTTTTGGAAGACGACAATCCAGACATGGTGACAATTCATTGCAACATACATCTTAAGAGCCTGGACGCCAATTGCCGCATTACTGAGCTTCATCAAACTTTGAAAATTGTCATCATGGTCATGTTTTATCAAGGCCCATCCCAAAACTGAACGACTTTTCAAGGCGTTTTGTCAATAATAATAAGCGGATTATATCAGGCTGCTACTGCACACCAAGGTGAGTTGGTTGTTCATTGGAAACAGCCTTGAAAGGTCAGTCGCACTTAATGGTAATGTGGTAGATTTTTGTGGTGATCAAGATAAATTTCAGTTCCTGAAATCTGATGAATCGAAATCTTTGGTTTTCCATTTGGTGGATATTCTTGAATACCTTGAATAGAGATCTACAAGGAAAGGAAGTCTCTCATCTTCTGTAAGACAAAACCTGTGCCTTCACCAAATTATCTGTGGAAAGTACATATATGGAGTGAGAAAGGTTGAGAACTACAAACCTAGAGTTAGTCCCATGTGGAATTTCAGACAGGATCATGGTACTATGACTGAAACTGAGCAAAACTGACCACGCAATGCTCATTTGCGTGTATGCATCCACAATGTCGCAAACAGAAGAAAGCAACGGCACATTCTACAAAGAGCTTAACACGGTCATCCTGGAAACGCAAAAGTCAAGTTGGTCATTCTCTCTGGCCCTAATGTGCATGTAGGAGCAGATCACATGACGTGGCCAAAGATGCTCAGGAAGAGCAACGGAAATGGATACCTTGTTGCCAGTAAGTGTGACCCACGGCATCTGCGTGACAAACACGCTTTTTAAACGGACTGAAAAATACAAGACAACCTGGACACCAGATCAAAGCAGTGACCAGCGGCGTAATTCTATCTCAGTCTGGGTGGGGAAAATCTGATCTAGGGTGAAATCTAAAAAACCATAGCGATTTCGGTCAAATGTGACATTAAAATGGCATACTACCATAACCTTACCATAGTGATATGAGTTTAACCAAAAATATATTTCCCTATTATGTGAAACATTGAGTACTTTCAAAACTGAGTTAAAAAGTAAAATTCATATGGCGTGGAATACATAAATTCTCATTACATTGTCTATAAAATGTTGAAGTCTATCTCAAATGACTTGGGGCTTTCTGCAAGATCCTTGGTATTGTTTTATTGACTGAATACTGTATTACGAGTTAATTTCTGGAATACATTTAGTCAACAATTTCTGTGAATTTTTTTTAAAAAATCTTAAGTTGCTGTGTAAAAAACAAGGGTTTGAAAAAAGGAACCAAAAAATGGTGAAAAAAAATTTGAAATGTCATAATAAGTACATTCATCTAATATATATATATATATATATATGTGTGTGTGTGTGTATAAAAATCCACCAAACCCCATTATTTACATACAGAATTGGCTGCCAAATATGAACTTGTTCATGACAGAAAGGCATAATCTTGTAAATAATGAGAAACTGAATGCTGACAAGGAAAGCCTCTCAGAACCATTGTGACATATCAAATGGTGCTAAACAAGGCTGTGTTCTCAACCCAAATTTGTTTGACATCTTTTCTGTAGTCATGCTTCAATACACATTTGATGACTTGGCCCTCCTTGCCAGTANCATAATAAGTACATTCATCTAATATATATATATATATATATATGTGTGTGTGTGTGTATAAAAATCCACCAAACCCCATTATTTACATACAGAATTGGCTGCCAAATATGAACTTGTTCATGACAGAAAGGCATAATCTTGTAAATAATGAGAAACTGAATGCTGACAAGGAAAGCCTCTCAGAACCATTGTGACATATCAAATGGTGCTAAACAAGGCTGTGTTCTCAACCCAAATTTGTTTGACATCTTTTCTGTAGTCATGCTTCAATACACATTTGATGACTTGGACCTACTTGCAAGTACAGTATGATAGTGGATCTTCAACACTAGATGCTTCTCCACCCATACAAAGCTAACTGAGTTTCTTACAAGAGACCTTATGTTTGCAGATGACTGCACACTTGCTGTTCACAGTCACAAGTTTGGTCTTGCAATAAACCTGAAAAAGACTGAATTAATGTTTCAACCATAACCTGGGGATTGGCACCAAGCCCCAGATGTCAAAATTGATGGCAACACACTTAAGTCCAGAAACACTGTTGCTATATTTGAGTTATGTCACACAATGCTTCACCTGATATAGAGATACATCAGTAGGTATAAAAAGCAAGTGTTGCTTTCTGATGTCTCACCAAGAGACTACCAAAAACTGGTCACTAAAATGTGTTGTCAACCCTGGTATACTGCTGCAGAACATGGTCTCTTTATAAGAGGCAAATCTATAATGTCATATATAGTCGATAGTTACATCTACAAAATGATGAGTTATGTAACCTTAAAAACCTGGTTCAAAATCATACATGGAATTAGTCAATTTGATTTAAGAACACTTTTGTTCTGAGCCATCCAAAATAGTTTAAAAGTTTAAAACCAAAAAAACTATTTCATGAAATAGTGTTTATATGTTACTGGCAATATTGGGCAGCTGTGGAATTTATCTGTGCATTGCAACTACGATTTGGCTCTTGAAACTATGAAAAAAGACAAGTTAGTTTGTGGTAATTTATGCTCATGGCAAAAATTCAGAGGTATTTGTCTGAAAAAAGATTTCTATTTCAAAAGGGGTGATAAGATCACAATATTGATGAAGCAGAATTAAAGAATTTCATTGATTTACAAAACCCATACAGAAATAAGCAATTATGGGTATCATGATAAACATTTACAAAGTCCAATTTAAATAAAAAAACATTTTTATTGTGAAAAATCTTGCCACATTGACTTAAAAGCAGAAAAAAGAAAGCTGATCAAACACACTGGAAAAAATCATCCCATTCTTTATGAAATGAAAAATTAAAAAGTGGAAAGAACAACTGGTCCTTATAAAGATACACAAAGTGCAATATCATATGGTCCATAATAGAAGAATTCAATGAGAGGCAACTCTGAATTAACCTTGTTCTGAAACATCTGGTTGGAGTGGAGGTTAAATATTGCACCCTTAATTGAGTAAAAGAAAACAATGAGGCAATCAATTGTCAGTAAACCATGAAATGAAAGTCATTTACACCTTCATACTGTTGAATAGAGTTTCAAAGTGACTTTATGGTCATTTACATCTAAAAATCAATGCTTTGGGGAAAACTGTAATGGATCCAAATGCAGAGAGCTTCTTGGTGAGCTCTCACTATACCAGTCCACATTTTCTGGAATAAAACCCCTTACCTAATTATGATACTGGTACAAGTGCTACATGAATGATAGGGCAAAATAACATGAAGGTTGACAAGATGAGGTATGGTGCCTCTGGGTCCCACATTCTGTAAATGCTATTATATATATTTCCATTTTAAGTGCTCCTTAGTCACATTGTACTGTAGGTTAATTGCTGTTGTAGGTCAGAATTTTTTCCCATGTTATGTATGACAGGTATGAGAAAGAATATGTTCTTTGAATAGCAATAAGTTGGTACTATTTTTTAACTTTCCTGAGTGTATTTTTTGCAATACATATATATTTAACATTAACCCTTGTATCTTTTATGTTCATTGGATGCCAAAAGCATATTAGTAGAGAAAGCTACAAAGTCCATTAATTAAGTTTTCTATTTGTTTGGAAACACACACATTTTTCTCATCACCATTTGTTGCATAAGTGTATGGATAATTAATTAATATTTCTTCACATTTTGAATAGGGATGGCACTAGTTAAACTTTGGATGAAGAGTGTAGTCAGAAACAGCCAAAGAACAGCAACACAGAAGACGGTGTGTAAGCTTCTTTGATGGAATGATAAAGGGAACAGAGATGATTTAAGAAATGATGGTTCATAGGTCTACCCAGGGTGTGGTTGCGATTGGAAACCCACATTGCATAATGTTGAAATTGTGGAAAACCTGTTTATGTATTATAAAGCTGATGCTTCCAAACTACTGAAGAATGTAAAGAAAAGTTTTGCACTTAAATTAGGCACTGCAGCATACCTAAAAATATGATGGAAGCCAGACAAACTAATAAAATGAGGTCTCTACAATGGGTACCATCCCTTCCAAGTTAGAGTTTTGAAGGGATTGTACTTTAGATTTTTAGTCTGTAAGATTGTGTCTGTTTGTTTGTGTCTGTGAGTTTGTGCTGATATGTATACATGCATCCTTTTGTCAGAAAGTGGGGCCCATGGCCCCCTGTTAACAAAACTACTGTATGGTAACAGGGGGAATCCAGCAGTTACTTTAGTAGTGACTTTAAGGCTTCACTGTCTGTTTGAAGGTTGTCTACTATATGTTGGCACAAGAATAACAAGAAAAACTTACTAAACCTTCACAATTTTCTGCTATGTTTAGTGTTTATTCTGATTACCTTATGATGAGTGATATTAATTCAAAGTTAATAGCCTCTTATCACAATTTTGTGCTATGCTTAAGCTAGAGCATGTCTATATTTACTACAATTTCTTGAAGGAAAGAAAATTGTATACTCAGGGTAGCAGTATGAGGTTTTGTGACTCAACCATGTCTACAAGGTAAGCTACCATGCTGCTGGATAGCTGTTCACAATTATTACTATGCCAGCTGAGCTATAAAGTATGCACTCTGTGGAACAACCCAATAGCTGTCACTTACTGGTGAAAAGAGATTAGCTTCTTTGCTTTCTTTCAATGATTATTGCAGTTAAAGGCTGAGCATGAATCGGCCATTGTTCAGACTTTGAAGCTTAAGCAATGATCTTTATGTAAGCATTAGTAACTAACTGATGGAAATAAGACTTTTTGAAGTACTATGCTTTGAATATATTTATCTAGTTCCAACACTGGGTTTGTTTACAGCTGCTCAAAGGTCCCCACTTTCTGCCTGATTGAAGAGCCATGTTTGGATTGTATGAAAATGGTTACAAAATTCAGGCTGAATCATCACTCCTCCACTATTTTCTCTATGCTTTATTGTGCACCTTGAATATATTTTGAAAACAGGTAAAAGCAAATGGGAAAACTTGTGCCATCTGGAAAGCATCTTGATAAATTGAAAGATTCAAAAGTATAGCAAAAAGTAGGCAAAAAGTGTAGTTTTATGACTACTGAAGTTGTGGATCTGGGGCTTTGTGTAACCACTGGCAAACTGCAACCAACTAAGAATGAAGTCAAGAGAATTAGAGGATCAGCAGCTTTGACTCTGAAATCTTATGGTTCATCCACTGACATTGGTTTTGTGTTGTCACACATTAGAGCAGATGACCTACAGAAGGAGATGGAATATCCATAGTGAACATTAGCTTCTGCAGACAAAATCTCACAAATTTAGGTATGGTTGTTACTGACACTAAGCATAAGTGTGATGTTAGGTGCATAGGCTATGAGTACTTGAGGATAACTGATGGATGAGAACAGCATATACCCAGTACATACAGAGAGAAATCTGTACACAGAGTTCCACAAAAAAAGACAGTAAAAGAATTGTAATTTGTAATTTGTCTACAACACATTATCCACTGCTGAACTGCTAATGCAGCTAACTTTGGAGACCAAATGGTTCATCACAGTTAGCAGAGCTAGGTCTGCTTTTATTCTCTTCTTTTTTCATATTTATAAAAATTGATTTAACTTGTGTCTTATTCCAGCATCTTAGTCCAGTCAAGTGCTAGCTGCAAAGCATCAAACCAAAATGAACCTAATTTCAAATGTGATCTTTAAATTTTGTACCACAAATTGTTTAATTGACTACTTCAGGTGTTAATACACTAAAGCTATAACCCCAGAGCAGAACTATTTTATAATGCTGCATGGTACAGTAAATATTCTAAAATATTCTATTTAATTTTATACTCAAACTATTGCCCTCTGTATTTCTTCTGGTTTCATAAGGTTCATGTATATTAAAGTCTTGGGTTAAACCTGGTGCCAAAATCAAAAAAAATAGTTCAGGAAATATATGTAAGGAAATTTTGGGTAGGATTAACTATCAATACTATAACCTTTGGTGTGATGAAAAGGGTTGTCTTTCCCTGTTTGATCACATTAGGTTTTGTTGGTAAATTGAAACCAATGGTTTTTATGGGGAAAAGCAAATGGCTTTTAAATCTGGAAAGCAAATTTTAACCTAATTTTAACTCTTATAAAACTGAAGATTTTGTACTTTCTCACAAACTAGAGTTTAGTATTCTATTCAAAAACATTAAGAAAGAAAACAATTCCTTTTTGCTTAAAGACCATTTTAAACAGGAATTTTACACACTTACGTAGTGCTATTCTGGTAGATCTAAAAGGCTTCTGCAAGCACAGAAAACATAATAGAGCAATTCAAAACCTATGAAATAATCCAGTGTTATTAGCAACCCTGAGAAAGGAACCAGTGCTATGATATGTGACAAAAATGGTTATGTACACAGTATGAATGAAATCAATGACATTACACTGCAAACTAGGTGAATAGTAAGTCTGGTGGAGAGATCACATGGAGTAGAAAGCTGTTAAAACATGGATGCAAGTGGCAAAAGATTACAAGCATAAAGAAATGTTTGGAGGGCACCTGCTTGCATAGGTATGACAGGCAGAGCTAAAGATGACAATGAAGAGGGTCTTTAATGTGACTCAGAATAATTTCTATAATAGTCACTGTATGTCATGAATGTTAAAAGACTGGTATCCTCTTGGTATAACAATGCAACCTAGGATGGTTAATATGCCATAGCCTGAAACAGGTTTATTATTCTTTGCAATACCTTTGCACCTACCACAAATATATTGGTGAGATTTGGCATCTTGTTAAATATTTGTACACAAAACATTTTCTCATTAATATCCTCACCCATATTTACATTAAAAAGTTTGCAAGTGATTTAATCACTACAGCTAATGCTTGGGTATGGACCTGTACATACATATGGTACTGCATATAAATAATCTTCAGTGCACAAATATAATCAAACTACAAGTAACTGAAAAATGAAATTCCGTACCTTGAAGCAGTCAGTGATTTTCTATCACTTAACCATCCAAAAAGGGGGTCATTAATGGAGTTCCAGAGCAGAAATATGGCCTACATTGTACAAAAGAATAACATGACTATTCCAAATTGGAAACAAAAAACTATCATTTAGTGTCTTAAAAGTACAAACAACATACTATAAAAAGCTTCCAAAACCATAAACTATACAAAACTTGTATGGATGGTATTTGGTAATGTTTTAATAAGAATTCTTTAGCGGACTTAAGTAACTGACTGCATGTCATATAGTTTATCCAACAATTTGTAGATTTACAGTTCAAAAGGTCTCACTTTCAACAAACAAATCATTATCATAATCACCATCATCTTCTATTTTTATCCATATCTTCATGCCATTGGAAGTTTGTAAATTATATGAGCCTTCTCTAATAACTACATCCTTTTCTCCACACATGACTGAACCATCTCAATTTTCCAGTCTTCATCACATCACAACTCTGGCACAGTCTGCATCTCTCAGCCACTTTGGCACTAGTGACTTTGTCTTACATAGTTAAGTTGCCATCAGATGGTAACTTCTATCTGAACAAGTATTTTTTACCTTTTCACTTTCTTAACTTCAAACACACTTCTTAATAACCTAGGAGATGCAATGTTATATAGTTCACCTTTCATATCCACAATAACTGGAAAACAGAGTTTTTTACTTCATATATGATTTAAATCAGTATGGATTTATATTCACTATACCAACATTGTATACTGCTTTGTTTTTATCACATTTTTTCAATGTTGATCATTTAATATTACAATCCCACTGTCTTCCCCTATCTTTTAAACAGTATCAATGTATTCATCATATGCAATGCTTACTTAGTCTCCATTCTTATTAAGAGAACAGGAAAATCTTTACCAGTGAGGTTTTTTGTTACAAACTCTGCAAAGGGAATTACTTCTACAATTAACATACAATGAGCCAGGATTCAAATGTAAAAGATGATTCCATTTGCTTAATGATTTCCTTTTATTGGAGTTTCATTACTGTCAGTAGTGGGTCATTAAAAATTAGAGATAAAACTCCTACACACCATTACATGAATTACAAAAGATAATAAAGATACAAAGTTATATAATTACTTATTTTTTACAATAAAAAGCATATTTACAGAGCAAAGGAGTAGGCAGACTTTTTTTCTTCACCTTCAAATATTGTCAGCCTGACCACAAAGTTTCAGTACCTCATTTCCTAAATGGGTATTCAACTTTTAGGAGAGCATCACAGAGCTCTAGTATAAAGAATGTTAAAAGTAAAATAAGTATATATATATGTATATATATATGTGTGTGTGTGTGTTTATATATATTCAGCAGTTAGAGTACTATCTGTACATAGAATAAGAATAGTAAAGGCTACCAAAATGATGTCCTAAGGCATGGTAGACATAATTTACTTATGAGGGAGCTGAAAAGATTTTGGAAGAAATTGTGACTAAAACAAATTTCACCTTCTTTAAATCAAGCCTGCTAAAAAATTGTAGTCACTGACAGGTGCGGGTGCAAGCTATTTCAGCAAATATGATATGCATACACATGACAAAGCATTTTCCCTGTGTATAACATAAATACAAATTGTTCATTTTTCTTATGTAATGCAGAAAAATGCATTTGATTAAAGGGGTTAACTCTTGATATGGCTTTAAAGCAATGTATCTGTTTCATTGATTAAAATTCTTTTTGTAATAAAATGAAAATATGTTTGCACCGAACTTCATTCAAACCAGTCCCTGGCAATCATAGCTATTATAGCTATCATAGCTGTGGTTTTAATCACTCTTCGGGAGATATACAAACAAAAATATACAATATAATAAAATATATTTTTGTACATTTCCTGAAGATTTATAAAAATCAAGGCTTTTCGAGACGGAAAGTGTAGTCCTTTTTACTCTATTTTTCTTGTTGCATTATTATTTATCACGGTTTGCATTTATGAATCGAGCACCGAATTTAAGATCCTAAATATATATATAAATTGGATTTAAAGTGGGATCAGTCAGCTCGACAGCTCCCTCGAGTTTTGAGAAGTGTCCCGAGCTGTCCCTTTGATTTTAAAATTATATTTTATTGTATTTTTTACGTATTAAATCATACTTATAAACCGAATTAAACTGCACGGAGCTGACATTACTGATTTGGGTTCGTGGCATCACGAGAAAGGATTAATTGTGGTCATGATAACATAATTCATTCCAAATGACTCTCACGGCCAGGAGGTAGCCAACCTTTGCTATGGCTATCAAGCAACGCCGTGTTGGTTAAACCTACCATCAAGCTATGTTTCGTATCCAAGTTGTTTTTATTAACTGTATATTACCTGTTAAACTTTACAGCTTATAATAAAAATACCAAGGAACACAATTTGGCACAATATGCACTTTGACATGATCTTACTAAAGAAACCGACAAAAAGTTTTTTCCATTTAAAATGGGTACTGGTGTTTACTAATGTGTATTTAAACGTAACCTAACTGGTAAACTTTATCATTCCTAAAATATTCTTTCACGTTTCATCAAAGATCAAAGAATCACACCAGATATTGTATTCGGTCTGGTCCATGATCTCATCCACAGAGGGGAACCTGTTATGGTATTAGTTGGATAGCTGAAACTTTATGGTAAGGTCTAAACCGTGATTAAAACACTTTACATTAAAATAACAGTAAAAAAACGACCTTGTTATGAACCCATACCTCTCCAATCCAAAAAGATGTTTGATCTATTTTATACACATTAACGAACGTGTCCACGTAAAACAAGAGGAAGATGTTGTTCAGCAAAGATATGAAATGAGCAATAGCTCCATAAGCATAATGCACAGGTATAGTCCGTACCAAAATATTAAAAAACCACTTCATGATGGTTGCTCTAATTGTTCAGTAAATAATCGCATCTGCAGCAGTATCAGTAGGGCAAACTCAATATTAGGAGAAGACGAAATCAAGATAAACCAAAACCGGTCTGTCCGTTGACAAAAGAAAAAGAGTCACTGTCATTGTGAGAACATATTTATCTTCAGCCTCTTTTTCAATGCAAAACTGATCCATGGATTCGACATTTTTCTCAGATCAATCTTTTTAAACGGGAAGCTGACTGGGGAAGTTGATCAATGAGTTTCATTGCCCAACCAAATCAAACCCTCAATACCAAAGAATCAACCCTTTTACCGTCAAAGGCGATGGAGAGATTCCCGGAAATGTGTTTTTATTGTTAAGTAGCAAAATCACATCTAACCACAAGCAGACCTGTCAAGTCTCCCGCATTTTGAAGAGAAATGTTGTCTCCCCCCCGCATGTAGTATATTTTTGAAATCTCCCGCATTGTGTAGCTAACTATTTCTAGTATTATTTTTCTATTCCTGGCATCTCTAGTTTATCTACATATTGCCAATTGTTTTCAATTTTCTTTATCGTTAAACTGTTTGGGCAGCCATGTTTGTTCAAACTTCTTCTATCTACTATGGAGAGCCAGCAAGCGACTAAAACTGCGCATGTGCATAATACTTTGCGTTTTCATAACAAACAAGATGGCCGACTCGCCTGGGCGATCTGGGCCAACGAAGCCGAAAAAGTTCAAGGGATCGTTCCAATATAAGACAAAATAAAACACAGCCTGGTTTTCTAAAGACAATTTGAAGAAATATAAGGACGTTGTCACAAACTCTAAGTTAGGGGAGTCATATTTCTTCTGTAAAATCTGCACCAAGCATGTTTCGTGTAGCCATGGTGGCGCAAGTGATCTTGTGCGACATTGTAATGCAGCCACTCACCAAAAAATGGAGAAAGAAAAACGTACGCAGACCTCAATGGGTTCCTTTGCTTGTACAAAGAACTCTTCTACAGATACTCTTAGACGAAAAGCTGAAATCAAGGTTACTGGATTCTTGGCTGAACATAATCTTCCCATAGCAGCAGCTGATCATCTCAGTTCATTAGTCAAGGAATGTTTTCCAGATTCAAAAATTGCTCAGTCTTATTCATGTGCAAAAACAAAAACGTTGTATTTTAAATGGAGCTATATATCCTGATTTACAACAAGCATTAATAGATGAAATGAAGGTATCTGTTTACAGTTTGTCAACTGATGGCAGTAATGACCAAAATCTAGAAAAGATGAACCCAGTTACTATGCGAATTTATGATGTAAATCAACATAAAGTTGTTACAAAGTTTCTAGATATGTGTCTTAGCAAGTCTTCTACATCATCTGGTATTTTTAGCTCCATAGATTCGGCCATGTTTAAATATGGGATTCCTTGGAGTAACTGCATTGCTCTGGGTGTGGATAATACATCTGTAAATGTTGGTAAACACAAGTCTTTGATAGTCGAAGCAAGAAAAAAGAACGAAAATATCATTTTGATGGGATGTCCATGTCACATTGCTCACAACACAGCTGGAAAAAGTACGAAAGCATTTTGTCATCATATTACTGAGCATTTTGACATTGAAGAGTTACTATTTTATTGAAATCTATTTTCATTTTGATTATTCTTCCAAAAGGAAAAACCTATTAACAGAATTTTGTTCATTTTCTGATCAAGAATATTGTAAGATAATTAAGTTCCATTCTGTTCGCTGGCTTGGACTGTCAACATGCATTGAGAGAACTTTAAAGTTGTACTCATCCTTGAAAAGCTACTTCTTGTCTCAGAACCCAGAAATGAAAGATGGTGAACGAAAATTGACTCATCTGAACAGACTGATTAAGTCATTTAACAACTAAATGCAGGAAGTATATCTAAAATTTCTTCATGGAGCACTACCAAAGTTCATCCACTTGAATCTGTTACTGCAACGAAGTGATCCAATCATTCACTTGTTGTATGATGCTTTGTTTGACACATCTGTAGTTTTGCTGAGTCAATTTATGTCACCATATATCGTCACCCAATACAAGAATTCTGAGCTCAATGATGAAGAAATCAAATTTCTTGTTGAGGATGAAAAAAATCACTTGCCCAGAGAGCATTTATTTGTTGGTTTTCATGCTAAAGCACAGGTGAAAAATTTGTTAGATAATGGAGACATCACTGAGAAGCAATATGGTACATTTTTTGAGGCATGTCTAAACTTTCATAAAACTGGATTTTTATATGCCCTGAAAAACTTTCCATTAAATAATGATCTGTTTAAACATGCAAGAGCTCTTAATTTTTTAAGCCAGAAATGTTCATTTGAGAGTATTCAGTTTTTCACTGACAAATTAAAGTACTATGTAACTTTCACTCCACAAGAATTTCTCCAGATGGAAGAGGAGTTTCTGTTGTTGCAAACAGTTACTTTGCAGGATTTTGACGATTTCCAATTGCGCGAGGCAACTATTCGGACTGAGGAAAATAGAGAAGATACGTCATATAGAATTGACATTCTGTGGTATCATTTATTTATGATGAAAATTGCTGGAACCAGTAAGAGCAAATTTGAAAATTTGTTCAAGTTGACAAAGGTAGTGCTGTCAATCGTTCATAGTAATGCAGAGCAAGAATCTTTGTTTTCAAGAGTCAGGAAGAACTTGACTTCACAAAGGGCAAGTCTTCAACTTGATGGAACATTATCAAGCATTATGTCCTTTCAGTTGAACAGACCACATGGTCAACCATGTTATAAGTATGATCCATCTGCGAGTGTTGTTGAAAAAGCTAAGACTGCCACGTGGGAGTATAACAAGGCACATTCATGTAAATAGTTAAAGGCAATGTTGTATTGTAATGAACATTTATCACTTGCTTTTTTATTGAGCTTTTGTTTTTTCTGGCCTTTTTCATGTGTTTAGTATTTATTTTATTCTAAAGATTAGGTACTCAGAATGCTGAAATTGCAGTTTTAGAGGCTCTAAAAGTAAACATTTTTTTGGAAATTTTAGGAAATTCTCTAATGCTGAAATCTCCCCCCTAAAGATTTAAGGACCTTGACAGGTCTGCACAAGGATGCAACTATGCAAGTACAAACAACTGACCGTCGGTCCGTCTGAAACACTATCATGGTACATTCTAGAAACATACGTAACACCCTGCATGTCACAGACGGGAGTTTTTGTCACATCATCCAAATAAATATCAGAGGGACGCTTCGAGGCAAATTTTGCAACACTCTCAGTCGAGTGTAAATTTCCCCATAGGGAGCCCCTACTGCTTGTATAATTCCTAGCAGGTCGTTTGGGAAGTGTGCGTGTTTCGGAAAGTAATAATCCAGCAGACAAGCATGCAATTGCCATCCTGAATACTCAGGTCTTTTCGGTCATCTTATATGTAAAGCAACTCCGCCTGTGATATTTTCGGATAACACAGCCGGTCCTAAGCCCGGATAAAGGAGGAAGGTTAGGCGTGGGGTCAGCACCCCCACCCCGTAAAAATCACTTATGCTACAGAAGCATCTACGAAAACAAACCAGCACATTCGCCAAAGGGAAGAAGGGACTCGATCTCAGAGACACATGACGCATCGCAGTAAAATCCAAAGGGAAGCTGCGAGGCCGATTCCCCCTCTAACACCAAAGGCAAAAGTTAGAATAGCAACTTGGAACATCAGGATTATGCACGAAACAGGAAGATCTTTTCAGATAGCAAGAGAAATGAAAAAAGTATAACATCGAACTATTGGGTTTGAGTGAAACAAGTTGGCTACAGGCAGGACAGTTGAGACGTATATCTGGAGAACAGATACTGTACTCGGGGAACACAGTGGAAGGAGCCCCACATACTGAAGGTGTGGTCCTGATCCTGGCACAGGAGGCACAGCGTGCTCTCATCGGATGGGAACCTTTAAACTCCCGTATCATTACAGCCCAGTTTACCACCTGGGAAAAAAATTAGACTGAACATAATTCAATGTTATGTTCCAACAAATGATGTGGAAGAGGAGAAGAAAGATGTGTTTTACCATCAGTTACAGACAGTGATAGACACGAAAAGAGGCAAGGGCATAACAGTCCTGATGGGGGATCTCAATGCCAAGATAGGATCTGACAACACCGGATATGCGAGTACTATGGGGACACAGGGATTAGGACAAATGAATGAAAATGGAGAGAGATTTGTAGACCACTGTGCGTTGAATCAGCTGGTTATAGGAGTAAGTATATTTCCACACAAACACATCCACAAAGCCACTTAGGTCTCACCGGATCATGAGACTGAAAATCAGATAGACCATATCTGCATAAGCCAGAAATTTAGAAGAACAATGCAAGATGTACGGGTGTTGCGAGGCGCCGACGTGTCCTCAGACCATCTTCTCTTGGTAACAATATTGAGACTACGTCTGAAGAAACACAAAATGAAAAGTAACACACGAATAAAATATAATGTGGGATTGCTCAGAAGTCAGAACACACAAGAGGCCTTCAAAGTCAGCCTAAACAACAGGTTTCAGGCATTACAAGATCTGATAGAGGAC
>RDPX01000015.1:1331432-1361432 GCA_003991215.1 Morbakka virulenta
GAGTACTATGGGGACACAGGGATTAGGACAAATGAATGAAAATGGAGAGAGATTTGTAGACCACTGTGCGTTGAATCAGCTGGTTATAGGAGTAAGTATATTTCCACACAAACACATCCACAAAGCCACTTAGGTCTCACCGGATCATGAGACTGAAAATCAGATAGACCATATCTGCATAAGCCAGAAATTTAGAAGAACAATGCAAGAGGTACGGGTGTTGCGAGGCGCCGACGTGTCCTCAGACCATCTTCTCTTGGTAACAATATTGAGACTACGTCTGAAGAAACACAAAATGAAAAGTAACACACGAATAAAATATAATGTGGGATTGCTCAGAAGTCAGAACACACAAGAGGCCTTCAAAGTCAGCCTAAACAACAGGTTTCAGGCATTACAAGATCTGATAGAGGACAAAGATACAAGCATATAGACAGAATGGGAAGTACAGTAAGAAACTATGGATAGATACATGTGAGCCGGTTCTCGGAAAGAAGAAAACACAGCACAAAGAGTGGATCTCCGCAGAAACAATCCAAAAACTAGAAGTGAGGAAAGAAAACAAGGCTGCAGTGAATATTGTACTTCGTCACTAAGAGGCTAGCCGGCAAGTACCGACAGACAGACAAGCCTGTTAATAATAAGGACGGAAACCCACTGACAACCACAGAGGAACAACTGCGACGATGGGTAGAGCACTTCAGGGAGCTGCTGAATCACCCTCCCCCAGAGGAACCACCAGACATTCCACTAGCAGAGAAAGAACTTTTCATCAACTGTGAAAAGCCCTCCAAAGGGGAGATCAGACAGGCCATCGATAAATTGAGGAATGGTAGAGCAGCGGGGCCAGATGCAATTCCGACAGAGGCTATCAAATCTGACATTCAGACTACTGTGCAAATACTACACAGCCTCTTCAGCAAGATTTGGGATAAGGTGAAAGTACCAGCCGAGTGGAAGAAAGGAAACGTCATCAAGCTGCCAAAGAAGGGTAACCCCAGGGACTGTAACAATTATCGGGGTATCGTGTTCCTCTCAGTGCCAGAGAAGGTTCTCAACAGAGTCTTATTAGTGAGAATGAAAAGAGCGCTAGATACCATGCTCCGAGACCAACAAGCAGGCTATCGTGAGAATAGATCTTGTGTGGACCAGATCGCTAGTCTACGTATCATAGTAGAACAGTCACTAGAATGGAATTCACCTCTGTACATAAACTTCGTAGACGACGAGAAGGCGTTCGACAGTGTGGACAGAGAGACACTCTGGAAGTTGCTAAGACACTACGGAGTTCAAGAGAAAATCATCTCACTGATCCGATGCATCTACGAAGACATGAGTTGCAGGATCGTACATGCAGGAAAGCTATCAGCCAGCTATGAGGTGAAGACTGGAGTCAGGCAAGGTTGCATGCTGTCGCCATTCCTCTTCCTGCTAGTCATCGAGTGGATAATGAAGACCACAACAACCGAAAGGAAAAACGGGATACAGTGGACACCCTGGACCCAGTTATAAGACCTTGACTTTGCTGAGGATCTGGCGCTCCTGTCACACAACCGAAAACAAATGCAGGACAAGACTACCTGCATTGAGACCACATAAGCTAAGATAGGGCTCAACATCGACAAGAAGAAAACTGAATTAAGAAAGATCAACACCGACAACAACACCCCAGTCACAATAGTAGGAGCGCCCATACGGGAGGTGGAGTCCTTTATATACTTAGGAAGCATAGTGGACCAACGTGGAGGAACAGATCAGGATGCCACTGCCAGAGTCGGCAAGGCAAGGAAGGCCTTCATCATGCTGAAAAACATATGGTCTTCAAAAGAAATTAGCACGAAAACCAAGATCCGCATCTTTAATTCGAACGTGAAGTCGGTTCTACTATATGGCTGCGAGACATGGCGCACAACAAAGGCAATTCAACAGAAGATTCAAACATTTCTCAACACATGTCTGAGAAGAATATGCAACATACGCTGGACGGATAAAATCACGAATGAAGACTTATGGGAAAGAGCAGGACAAGAAACAGTATTCAGACAATCCTTAAAAGAAAGTGGGGCTGGATAGGGCACACCTTGAGAAAACCATTATCCAGCATCACACGACAGGTCTTAACCTGGAACCCACAGGAAAAAAAGGAAAAGAGGGCGACCGCATAACAGCTGGAGGGGAGATACTCAGGCAGAACTGAGACGGCAGGGAATAAACCTGACTGAAGTAGCAAGAGAAGCCCAAAACAGAGTGCGGTGGCGAACTTTCGTCGATGGCCTATGCTCATCTGTGGGCTATGGGCTTAAGTAAGTAAGTAAGTATGTGTAAAGCGCTAATGTTTGTCTGTGTGTCTCTGTCAGTGTTCAGGGTTGGCGTCCAAACAGGTGGGTTGATCGCAGGCAAACTTGGCATGAACATGGATGAACCTTCCGGGAAGTGACTTAGACATACCGAAAGCGACGTTTCTAAACCGGAAGTAACGGTACTAAACCGGAAGTTACGTTGCAGGGTCAAATGTGCATTTTTAAGAAACTTAGCTGACTGTAAGAGGCACAATATGTGTCCGATCGACAACAAACGTGCATGAAAACTCCAAGGGAACATAGGGGAGAAAATAGGGCCACAACAAATGACGTCATGTAAAAGGAAGTGGCCAAATTTGGCCCAGACTGATGTGGGTATGTTATATACGATAAGTGGTTCTTTGTGCGTTGGTTGTAAATTTCTGTACAGATTGAGCACTTGGATACCATATCAACTATTTCTGAGTTGATATCTGGCTTGTAAGCAATTTGACGTACCCTCAGATTTTTTTCGAGATGCCAACATAACCAGTGTTTAGTCGTTGTCACATTCTATGGCGTAATGTACATAAAATTATAACGTGCACACCTTACAAAATTAAGTTATTAGTGATGGTCAGCTCATCCTTTAAAGCATGGTTTTTTCAAAGGTCAAGTATAGATTTTGTTGTGGGACATTAATGGGTAAAGAAGTGAATCATTTGGCAGAGTATCGTCTTGGTATGACTCTACCTTGACCTCATGCACCTTGACATCATCGATAGGCAAGTTGGTAAGAATGTTATGAGCATGATATTGAGCCTGGTTGTTGTAAAGTTCAGGTATGATATATTAGCTTGTGGCTCTACTCAGTGAATCAGTTAGGATCTTTCCAGGAATGTATTTTAGAAAAATGTCTTTAAAAACGCTAGCTCGGTGTAAAGATTAAACTACTGTGGTAGCCACACTGACCTTATTTCCTGATATTTCATTCGAACTAAATTGTCTGATAGACATTACTTTTATGCTGGAAATTGTGTTTTACTGGACTTACGTTTGGGGACTTGGAAAACAAAACGAAATATAACATTTTTTGACAAAGCAGAAGTTGTGATCGTTGTCTGTTTTGTTCACATTGTTTTATTCTCACCAGTCTTTACAATTATGTCCACCATTCTGTTTTGTATTTTGTGTTCTATGTTTTACATCATCACATGATACCCTCATGCTGAGCGCTTATTAGGAATATAGGATAGTTTAAAACACCATGGAGAAAAATTACTGGAGTGATAGGAAAGGAACCAATGACGACAAAAAGAATATACCCAAGAACATTTTACGCTCAAGTTTTTTATTGAAGTTTCTTTTATCATGGAAAAATTTACCAAGGCTGAAGTCAATCTCAACATAATCTGTATCTTGTTGGATTTTATGGTTTTATGTAATCAAGTTTTGGGTAGACAAATAAACCTAGTCACAAAACACATTTTCTGTAGATGCTTTAGAGTTGCAGAATTTGAATAAGGGTTTTAAACATCAACAACAAAATTTTGCCTGTTACCATGGAAATCACATTTGGTTATACTGTATCGATAGACCAACCATTAATTCAGATGCGCAAAAGAAAGAAAGGAATCTCATCTATATAGTTGGAGTTCAAGTGGACCTCTTGTTTGCATTGACTATTTCTGGAAAAGAGACATAAACGGGATTGGTCAATTCGTCCTCTTTGGGAAAACGGATGATGTGCGAAGAAGAATCTATGAAAGATCTAAGAGGATCAGATTGAAGAACAAATATTTATATCAGTACTGGTTATTTATAATTTACAAAAAACCCCAAAATTTTAAAAATTTTATTTTGAACTTACTTTCCATTACTTTTGGAACTCTAAACATGAACACTGAACTAGTTGTTATTTGAATTTTATAACCTTACTAGCATTAGGTACCAGGATTACTTGGAGCATCTGGTTGAGTGATCGAAATAGTATTGCATCGTGATATAAGGATCTATTAAGAAACGACGAGTCACTTTTGAGTCAGAGTAGGGCATCCAATATCCTTTAATTCCTTAGCTGTATGTTGTTGTTTGTCATAATATGTGGGTATTTTGATCGCAACAGCAATGAAGCAGATTGTCTTTCCCCAAAAATTACATTAGTAGTATCAGATGAGTTCCTAGTTATGTTCTTTCTTGGAATGAAATAATGCCACAGTGTGTTTTTCAGAGATTTATTAATGGCATCTGCTTTTCCGTCAACGCACTCAGCCATAGTAACCAAGAATTACTTGCTTTGGAATGATTCCATATTAAAGTAAGAAACCAAAATGGCCAATTGTTTCGTTGTAGTTCTGTCAGTGGCTTTATTACAATGATGCTAAGTTCATCCTACAGTAAGCAATGACGAACCACTATAGTATTTTAGCCTAGTAATACTATGATTATCCCAATAGTTAATAATAGAGATAACGGCGTTAAGGAGGCTGTACAAGAAATTACTAATCTCTCGCCCGGTAGGTGCCCTCATGTCGAGCAGGTGACAATTAATACAAGAAAATTTCAAATAAGAGCAGGAACATGGAATGTGAAGACAATGTGAGACAATTAGACAATGTGAAGCAAGAAATAGGTAGACGGGGAATAAACATCCTGGGAATTAGTGAGACTAGGTGGGAAGGTACCGGAATATTCAAATCAGAGAAAAATACTATAACATATTCAGGTGGGTGCATACATGAAAAAGGAGCAGGAATTATCTTAGATGAAAACACCTCAAGATGCTTATTAGGATACTGCTGTTTGTCAGATACAGTGATGATAATCAAACTGAATGCAAAAATCTTTCAATATAGTGATAATGCAAGTATATTCACCAACAACTGCTTGTGAAGAATCTGAGCTTGACAAATTTTACACAGAGATGAAAAAATCAATAAAGCAATGCAAATCTGATGAATTATTAATAGTAATGGGAGACCATAATGCAAAGATAGGAGATGAAAGAATAGATGATGTCGTTGCCCCTCATGGTTTGGGAAAAAGGAATGAGAGAGGTGAGAGATGGATAGAATGGTGTTGTGCAAATGATCTGTTGATAGCAAACACATAGCGTCAACCACCAGCAAGAAGAATATATACATAGAATAGCCCAGGTGATAGAACACGAAATCAAATAGATTAAATTGCTATCAAAAAGAGATATAGAAATGTGGTAAAACAAACTAAAACTTATCCTGGAGCGGACATCAATATTGACCATGTTCCTGTCGTATCAACCATAAAGATGCAGTTAAAAAATGTAAAAAGGAAAACACAACATAGAACTCTAGATTATGCAGCACTGATGGATGATAAGGAAATGGAGTTAGCATATACTATGAAAGTGAGTAATCGATTCGAGATCTTTGAAGAGGAAAATGAAAAATCTAGCTGGGAAATATTTAAGGAAGCAAATGTGGAAACTACAAAAGAGGTGGTTTCACCAAGAAATACCAAGAAACATAAAAAATGGGTGACAGCTGAAATTCTTAAATTGATTGATGAAAGACGATTGTACAAAGAGATACAAAGAAATACAGTGAAATAAATACAGTGGTAAAGAAAAAAATGCTTGGAAGCAAAGGAAGCGTGGATAGACAACAAATGTGTAGAAATTGAGACATACAAAACAATGAATCCAAAGGAAATGTTTAGAAATATCAATGACATCGCTAAGAAAAAGTATTGCACGGCAGATGGATGTTTAAAGGCAAAGGATGAAAGTATAATCATAGAAAAAGGAGCAATCGTAGAAAGGTGGACAGAGTACATTTTGGAGTTGTTTGATGATGAGAGAGGAGACGTTCCGAATATAAAGAACAACAATCTGAAGTTCAGGTAGCAGTTAAAAAAAATGAAAAACAACAAAGCAGTCGGTACAGATGAGTTAGCTGCAGAATTAATCAAAAGCATTGGTGATTTTGGCATAGTTAAACTAACGAAAGTACTTAACAAGATTTACGAATCTGGAAATATCCCTGATGACCTAGGTAAATCCATATTTATTGCATTGCCGAAAGTAAGGGTCAGCTGCCTCTTTTCTTGTGTGAGCTGGACAGGACAATTAGCATCATGCGTCATGTAATTAAAATTTCATTAAAAGTATTGATGAGACGAAAAAGAAACAAAACTAAACCTGAAATATCGAAACTGCAGTGTGGATTTGTAGAGGAAAGAGGTACTCGAAATGCAATATTTATGATCACAATGTTATCAGAGAGAGCTATTGAGATGCAACGAAACCTTTTTTTTATGTTTTATAGACTGTAGCAAAGCTTTCGATATTGTCAAACACGAGAAACTCTTGGAAATGCTAGAGGATATCCAGATAGACGGTAAAGCTTTGAGAATCATAAGAAAGCTGTATTGGACACAAACAGCAGCTATAGCAATCGGTAACCAGGTAGGCGAATATGTTGAAATAAAGAAAGGAGTAAGACAAGGATATGTGATGTAATCTGATCTATTCAACCTCTATGGTGAAAGAATATTAAGAGAATTAGAAGATTTGCCAGGGCTCAGAAGTAGCTTCAAGAATTAGTAGATAAGATAGTCTTAGAGAGTACAAAAAAGGGCTTACATGTCAACACAAAATAGACATAGTGTATGATACTAACCAAAGAGAAGGATATTCCATCTTGTAACATCTGGGTTCATAACACAAAAATTAAGCAAGTGAAGTGGTTCAGTTTTTTGGGAAGCTTTATCAAATCAGAAAGTAGATGCGACATGGAGATCAAACGAAAAATTGCAATGTCAAGAGATACCTTTTCAAAACTAAAGAAAATCTTATGCAATCCAAAGATTACCGTATCAACAAGACTAAGGGTACTGGAATGTAACGTGGTCCTAAAATATGAAAGTGAGACATGGATTGTTTCTAAAGAAATGGAAAAGAGAATCAATGCAGCAGAAATATGGTTTCTCCGGGGGGTAATGAAAGTACGATGGGAAAGCCATACAACGAATGATTAAATTTTAATTAGAGCAGAAAATAAGAAAAAGCTGATGAAAACAATTAAGAAACAGCAATTACAGTTCCTTGGACATTGCACGAGAAAAGACGGCATGGAAAAGCTAGCACGTACGGGCAAGATAGCAGGAAAAAGAACAAGAGGAAGACAAAGAGTTACATTTCTCCAAAGAATTGCAGAATGGAGTGGGATGTCAGCGATTGAAGTTATTCGATGCACAGAAAGCAGGAACGATTGGCATAAACTAGTCTTTAATGTCATATGATAGGACACAAGAAGAAAAAGGAGAAGTGCTCTGATTACTCTTTCTTTCTGTGCATTTTTTTCTTGCCTTAGTCTCATACACAGGCGCGTAACCCTTTTTGTTTACTTTTCTCCTAAACTTTGTATGCGATCATCCTTTCACTACTGCTATTTCTTGTTTTCACTTTTCTTTCTTCTACAACTTTCAAGATCTGGAATTGTAACCATTTTCTTTTTTGTTGCATGAAAAAAGAAAATGGCATACGTATTGGAGGTAAAGTCATTATTGTAAGCAGACACTTATCAAGTCGGCTTATTCTAATGTTGATGATGACGACTCTATCATTTTCTTTTTGTAACGTAGATAACAGATTAAGCGCTCCTCTTTCGTTCATTTTGATTGCTTGAAATTTGATTGTTGTTACCAGATGATCTCACAATCCACGTCAGAATGTCATCCTTCGATTATAGATTGCCATTTTCTACTTTCAGTTATTTACAGTTTCCGTTACGTTATTATCAGCTCAAAGTGACTGAAATATTGCGAATCCAGGAAAAGGAACGTGGCAAATAGGACATTTTCCTGATTTGCTCTGGAGTTCTTACAGTGTCACAAGTGCTGTCGATGGAGTGTAACATGACGTTGTGACTGATATTTCTTGTGCGTTTAAAAATCTGTTTTGGAATGCTTATAGGAAAATAGTCTACTCTGCAATTGGCTTTAAGTCTTTAGGTCTTGGTTCTGTAATTCTTTTTTAATTTCTTTCCCTTTTTCCTACAAAGTCCATTTGTATTCTTACTTTTGCTTGACGCTCTTCAGGCACGATTTGAATTTCCTTTTTTCGTTCGAATCACAGATCATTTGTAATCATTTTATACTTTTAGCTAGCTACCTGAAGGATATTAACAATTCTTTATAACAATTTCTCTCACTCAAACTCATCTGTATTATTATGTTAGATATTATTTGTGTTTTTTGGGGGTCTTTTTTCGTACCTTATCTGACTACATTTGTTTTATACACAGTCATTAACACAAAATTGTACACTTTTTTGGAGTACATTAACAGGAAGGTTTTGTTCCTGGTATTTTTATCATTGGTAATCAACCTTTTAACTCATGCTAATTTTCAAAGTTGTATTTTCAAGTGACCTTTGTGAATTTGACATTGCACACAGTAATTTGACATTGCACACAGTAATTTCAAGGGATGCACTTTCGCAACATTGCGTCTTGTACAGAATACAATGTTCTCCTATTTTCCTACGTGTAGCATGTCACAAAATTACCACTTTCTCTTATATACGCATACCAAAGTGAAGATCAAGCAATACTAATTAAATCCGATACTTCCAATGGTACTAGTTTCATTTATAATACCGGCTGTTTCTAATGCAACCCATTGTATGGATGTCGTTCTTACCTATTGGTATACTCCCTTTACATTCCACAGCTCTCTTTGTTTTTATGTGTGACGTAATTTCTAATCCTCATAGTACTGCTTATACATTCCTAGATTATCTTTGATAACTTTAACACCATTATTAAGCCTTTTTGTACTGCCCTAACAGCTGAAGCTTTTCTTAGCTTGGCATCTTTGATCCTTATTGTACAACTTTTTACATCTGAAGAGCACCTTTGTTCTGTTTGTGCTATTCATATTCTCTGTTANAAGACACAGAGTTACATTTCTCCAAAGAATTGCAGAATGGAGTGGGATGTCAGCGATTGAAGTTATTCGATGCACAGAAAGCAGGAACGATTGGCATAAACTAGTCTTTAATGTCATATGATAGGACACAAGAAGAAAAAGGAGAAGTGCTCTGATTACTCTTTCTTTCTGTGCATTTTTTTCTTGCCTTAGTCTCATACACAGGCGCGTAACCCTTTTTGTTTACTTTTCTCCTAAACTTTGTATGCGATCATCCTTTCACTACTGCTATTTCTTGTTTTCACTTTTCTTTCTTCTACAACTTTCAAGATCTGGAATTGTAACCATTTTCTTTTTTGTTGCATGAAAAAAGAAAATGGCATACGTATTGGAGGTAAAGTCATTATTGTAAGCAGACACTTATCAAGTCGGCTTATTCTAATGTTGATGATGACGACTCTATCATTTTCTTTTTGTAACGTAGATAACAGATTAAGCGCTCCTCTTTCGTTCATTTTGATTGCTTGAAATTTGATTGTTGTTACCAGATGATCTCACAATCCACGTCAGAATGTCATCCTTCGATTATAGATTGCCATTTTCTACTTTCAGTTATTTACAGTTTCCGTTACGTTATTATCAGCTCAAAGTGACTGAAATATTGCGAATCCAGGAAAAGGAACGTGGCAAATAAGACATTTTCCTGATTTGCTCTGGAGTTCTTACAGTGTCACAAGTGCTGTCGATGGAGTGTAACATGACGTTGTGACTGATATTTCTTGTGCGTTTAAAAATCTGTTTTGGAATGCTTATAGGAAAATAGTCTACTCTGCAATTGGCTTTAAGTCTTTAGGTCTTGGTTCTGTAATTCTTTTTTAATTTCTTTCCCTTTTTCCTACAAAGTCCATTTGTATTCTTACTTTTGCTTGACGCTCTTCAGGCACGATTTGAATTTCCTTTTTTCGTTCGAATCACAGATCATTTGTAATCATTTTATACTTTTAGCTAGCTACCTGAAGGATATTAACAATTCTTTATAACAATTTCTCTCACTCAAACTCATCTGTATTATTATGTTAGATATTATTTGTGTTTTTTGGGGGTCTTTTTTCGTACCTTATCTGACTACATTTGTTTTATACACAGTCATTAACACAAAATTGTACACTTTTTTGGAGTACATTAACAGGAAGGTTTTGTTCCTGGTATTTTTATCCTTGGTAGTCAACCTTTTAACTCATGCTAATTTTCAAAGTTGTATTTTCAAGTGACCTTTGTGAATTTGACATTGCACACAGTAATTTGACATTGCACACAGTAATTTCAAGGGATGCACTTTCGCAACATTGCGTCTTGTACAGAATACAATGTTCTCCTATTTTCCTACGTGTAGCATGTCACAAAATTACCACTTTCTCTTATATACGCATACCAAAGTGAATATCAAGCAATACTAATTAAATCCGATACTTCCAATGGTACTAGTTTCATTTATAATACCGGCTGTTTCTAATGCAACCCATTGTATGGATGTCGTTCTTACCTATTGGTATACTCCCTTTACATTCCACAGCTCTCTTTGTTTTTATGTGTGACGTAATTTCTAATCCTCATAGTACTGCTTATACATTCCTAGATTATTTTTGATAACTTTAACACCATTATTAAGCCTTTTTGTACTGCCCTAACAGCTGAAGCTTTTCTTAGCTTGGCATCTTTGATCCTTATTGTACAACTTTTTACATCTGAAGAGCACCTTTGTTCTGTTTGTGCTATTCATATTCTCTGTTATGGTTCGCTTGCCTCTGGAAGGCACATTTAGGTCATTTGATGGCATTATACTGGTTATGCCATGCTAAATTTCTGATCCTTGTTATTCTAATTCCAATTTAGGGACTTTAGACATTTTTGGCAAATATGTCACTCTCGACGTTTGGTATACTATCCTTTACATCTGAGAGTACCCTTGGCATATTCGATACATTGAGAAATCCTTGTTTAACTAACCTTAGTGTTAAAACCGATTATCGGTCTTACTTTACCTTGATAAGAATTTTGGCCGTTGCTAACTTACGAACACAACTCTCATAAGTGTAAATCACTCTTAGTGTTTGTTTTACTATTCATATTCTGATGTCAACTTTGGCTTCTTTGATAGAATTCTGTCTTTGTTGTACTACTCTGATCTTTTGTGAACATCCTTTAATCATATGATTCCTTTTTCGATCCTTATATAATGAAGTCTTTCTTGTCTAGCTAATTTCTCCTTTTGGAGAAAACTCATTAATGAGGGTCCTTGGTTTGTCATTTTTTCCACGTCTTTCTAAGGGTTCTTATGTTCTAACTATATTTAAATCTGCTTCTAAAAAACTATTTTTTGTATCGCACTGGAGGGCACCTTTCATTTGAGACCAGTTTGTATTTCTGTAAATACGTCCTTATATGAAATACTGTCATATCTGACCAGGTGCATCGTTATCCCATCTGGTCCTTAATAGAATTCAGACCTATTCTTAAACCTTTCGTTCATAGACGAAATGTGGCTTGTCTTAGTTTTTTTATGGGCCTTACCATGGAAAGTGTTTAGATGAGGTTTCATTGGGGGGTAACAGCTCAGTTTGTTGCATCTCAGGTGGCTCATTTCTCTCAACGTCTTCATCCTTATCCAGGTGTTCCCTCTCTTTATAATAAATCTTTTTATGAATGTAGTTTTTTACCTCCGATGTCTAGACTGTAGAACTCTTTGGCTTCCAGTTGCGTTCCTCCTTCATACGACTTGGGATGTTTTAAGTCTAAGGTCAACCCTCATCTCTTGGGTTAACAGATTTTGGATTTGTTTTTACTGTATTTTATTTACAGTCCCATACAAATTCTCAAACCACCTTTGTACTGTTGCTCTACAAGTTCTAAAAGTCTTGCTTACTTTTATTTAGATTTTTACATGCAATACATGTTGAAGGCAAACTAATAGATAACGACGCGTAATATGAGTTTTTCCGTATTCTCTGTCTTTCTCCATAAACATCTTGAGGTTTAGGAATTGACAACGAAAGCCTTTTCTTCCTCGGAAGCCTACCTGCTCTCCTTGTACTTCTTATTTCAAGTTGGTCTTAATCGGGAAGGATATTGCTACAATCAAAGGACAATTCTGTGGTTATTATTACAATTTACTTTGTTGCCTTGAAGACTTGAAGACTGAAACAAAGAGTGCCTTTATCTAGTCATCTGGTCTTTATCCTTTTCCTCAGTTGGTTGAGCAAATTCGGATGGAGATCCAAAGGGGGAAATGGAGCCTAGACGTGTACTTTACAGAAAATGATTTGAATCTATTGATATCTTAATCTCTGTTGTTCGTTACTTATTGTTAAGCATTCGCTTAGTTGAGTTCCACTTTCCCTCATTTTCATGCAAAGAAAATTCCACCTCTGGAAAATCTCGCTTTATAGCTCTTCCTGTCTTTCCACCCCTCTCTTCCTTTCTCTCTCTCAATCTCAGTGCTCTCTTGCTATGTCTGTCTGTCTACTCCTCTCTTTCTTTTTCTTAATTATGTAGGAAATTATTCATTTTTCCTAAAGTCTTCCTTTTGAGCATAACTGAAGCTCTTTCCATTCACTGCTTCCTTTTGTGTTTTTTTTCTCTGTTTTCACTTTCTTGTAATAAATACTGAAGCAACAAACTTGGCAACCACAGAAATTAAAAAAAAAACAGAGGAAAACCCTAGGGTCTTTTTCATTATACTATTCGTATTTCCAACGAATTCAAAACAAACTCAATATACTCCTACTTCTTTCCATTCACTGCTTCCTTTTGTGTTTTTTTTCTCTGTTTTCACTTTCTTGTAATAAATACTGAAGCAACAAACTTGGCAACCACAGAAATTAAAAAAAAAACAGAGGAAAACCCTAGGGTCTTTTTCATTATACNTTATGTAGGAAATTATTCATTTTTCCTAAAGTCTTCCTTTTGAGCATAACTGAAGCTCTACTCCTACTTCTTTCCATTCACTGCTTCCTTTTGTGTTTTTTTTCTCTGTTTTCACTTTCTTGTAATAAATACTGAAGCAACAAACTTGGCAACCACAGAAATTAAAAAAAAAACAGAGGAAAACCCTAGGGTCTTTTTCATTATACTATTCGTATTTCCAACGAATTCAAAACAAACTCAATATTGTACACAAAATATTGAATTTTTATACATTATAAATAAGGCAACAAAACCTAGGCTCATATTGCTTGTCATTGTACATGAGAGCTGAAATCTCTCTCTGTGTGTGTCTGTGTGTCTGTGTGTCTGTGTGTCTGTCTGTCTGTCTCTCTGTCTCTCTCTCTCTCTCTTGTCTAACTCTTTCTCCCTTAAGTTCTAATTGAATTAAAAAAGAGGAATTTGTCTTAGCATTTCTTTTTGAGGGATTATCGGTATAATCACAAATTTCCCCGGCACTTAACTAGAAAGTTTTGGATGGACTCCTTGAAGCATGGGAATTCTTAAAATAAACATTCGATTACTTGTACCAATTTTGCCACTCTTTTGGAACTGAAAACATAAAATTATAAGGAAAATTTGTGTCAAAAACCTTGAAAATAAAGGAGATCTAATTTAGGGTTTTAACGTTGGACACATAAATTTGGTGTTGAACTCAATTAATTTTGAAGCAATAAATTAAGAAAACAAATTGATTCAATTAAGCTCTATTGACAATATTTCTGAGAGAAAAACTGTTGGTTAATACTAAAGGACCATCAGTTAGAAATTATATTAAATCAGCAAGATTTTCAACTGTCATTGAAAATACCAGTCTTTCCGGAAAAAGGTAAAATAGTTAAGTTATATATATAATATCATAAATAAGCAAAAATGAAACAAAAACAAGAAAATTCGCTTGAAAAAGTTCAACATTTTTAGTTGGGAAATTTTGTGGCCGTATCAGTCCACTTTCTAAAACTTTTCTCTACAAAACTGGCACATTCACTAATGAATTTTTATTTCATTATATTTTCGAATATTTTCTGTTTTTTATGTTTTACTATTTGTATACAGTATTTTGTTCCAGTTTTAAAAACAATTTAAATGAAAATCCTTTGTATTTTCAGGCAGCCTTTTTTACTTCTGTTAATAATGGTGATGTTTTTGTTGTTGGGATTTTTAGCAATATTTGCCATTCGTTAAGATTATTTGTTCGTGTTCTCTTCTTTACAATACAACATCTTGAGGTTGTTTTGTCTATTTATCTATAAGGATTACTTACTCCTACAAGATTTAGAAGTGTCTTGTTTATTCTCCCAAGGGCATTTCTACTTATACAGCTACTTGTATTTAAAATGTTGATGTACGTGTAAAACGTCAATAGAAAGCAAACATGCAAGAAGCAGTATTTTTATTTACTTAATTCAGTGCGTCTTACAAGTGAAATCATTGACTATTACATTAATATGTACACAGCTGCAGCCTTGGCAATCGAATAAATCCTAAATGCCATATAGCTTCTATTCCATGTGCCACGCCCGGCCCGATTTCCTACTATTTCGTGAATTGCCTGTTGTTTATCTTCAATCCATTTTTTTGGCCACGTTCTTAAAGGACGACAAGCCCGAGACCTTGAACTACCAGGTTGCTTGTCTCATGGGGAGAAGGCCCTCTTTAGCCTTTAGCCAATAGATTTAAAAATAACACTTCTCGCGACACTGATGTTACCAACAATAGTGGTACTAAGTATTTAACAACTCGAGCCAAAACAGAAATTTAGCCAGAAACCGAGAATGACATTGATAAAAACGATGTAATCAAAGAAGAGCTTGTTTGCCATAGAAACCACACGGAAGCCTCCCAGGAAAGATTAGAAATCCGTACCGTTTCAACAAAACCAAATTTAGAGACTGATACAAAAGTTCTAAAAGCTGCTAATATCATTGGAAAAAACACATTAAAAATCGTCGGATAGTTTAATGTTTGTAAGTAAATTAATCAATTTGACTGAGACAATTTCATTATTCATTGCAATATCCTGTAAAGAATTGGATAATAGCATAACAGGAATGCCTCAAAACAGAAACTTTGGGAATAACATCCGCAGGGCAGGAAGAAAATGGCGCATGAACATGTAATCATAAATGGAAAAACGAGAAAATGTTCTCCAAGACAAACTCTTTCCAGCGAGTGAAGAGAGCTATGGTAATATTTCCTTTTTTTATTTTTTAACGTTGACTAGAGTAAAAACTCAAAGTTAAATCGGTATTTTCTACAACACTAACTTCATCCTAGAAGTTTCTTGATGCAAAGTGATAAAGTTCAAGGTGAATCTCACCTCAATTTCTTTAAAGCTAATTCACACAACCAATTCTAGAACCTTCCTTGGTTATTCTATACCACTTGTAAAGATTTTCACCTCCTTAATTTACCCAATTAAATTCCTTGTTATATTCACGAGTACGACGAAAAGTAACAGGTCTTGATGCAATTCTATTCAAGACAAATTCACTTAAAAGACAAATCCAATATTTGTAATTTAAACGTTGAATCTCAAGATATTCCAATTCTAAACATAAAGAGCAAACTTCAAGTAGGTTTCTGGCCATGAAAATTTATCTTCTTAGCGTTAAAGTAAGTTCAAGTAAATAAGTAGGCTGTGGGAGAAGCTACTTCCGGTTTCCATCAAGGAAGCAAGATTACAATAAAACAAGTTGAAAAAAAAAGAAAAAAATAATAAAAAAAACCAACGAAAAAACAAAATACAATAAAATAAAACAAAGTACAATAAAATACAATACAGTAAAACATATAGATGAAAAATAAAGTTGAACACAATCATGTCGAGACTAAAGCAATTCGACTAATTTCGGAAAATTTCTCGATTCTAGCTTATAGTGTCAACTCAATATCAATGGACTTAACCGTTATCATTAAACTTCAAAAAGTTTCAGACTTTAACAGTAGCAAATGCAGATATATTTTACACTTGTCTGATGTGATGTAAATATGTATATACTTTGGACCAAAACGAGGCAAATACCTCTTAGATGGGAATTCACACACGAGGAAAGACGTGTTTGTATGTTCTTGACTTTGAGCGACTTGTTATGTTATATTTGCTTTGAAGATATAGAAACCCAAGTAAATTCTTGTGTGATTACCGACTACTTCATCGTCCAAGACGATATACTGTTTCATGTTCGTTAAATCCGAGTTGTTTAATTTAAGTTCTTAGGTTTTTTAAAACATATCCAAGTGAACCTACTATGATTGGAATAATTTCAAACTTGTATGCTGGATACATAATTTGTAGATTTCGAATAAGTGCACCCTACGTAATACGTAAGTACGTAACTATGTAAGTACACAAAAAATTAAGTAGGTGCTTTCTTTATTTTGTCTAATTATTATTGTCGTACGCACAATACAAATAGTCAGGTTCTAGACCTTAGAACAAGCACTATTGGTAGGACTGCGAGCTGAAAAAGGCCAAATATCAAAATAGTGTAAAATTACTAGCCATTGACGTTTTAAAAGAAAAAGCATAAAATGTGTACAATTTTTAAGAAACTAAATAGACTGAAGAAGGGTGCTATAAATTTTCTAGAATAGATTTCACATTTTAAATCCTTTTAGAGTTTTGACAACTTTTACTCTTCCTGATACTGCAATTCTTTGCAGTTTTCTTGTTAAGTTTTTTATTTCTTTATTTTCCAAGTCTAATCTTTCTAAGTTAGTTTTTACGTCTTTTGCTCTAGCTAAGTGTACTGATTATTATTGGTATCATTTCGAATTTGTAGTCGTGGTAAAGCGTTTGTCTATTTCGCAGGAGAGCTGCGTAGTTGTCAAGTTTTTCTCTCGTTTTATTCGTGATGTTTCGTCAGCAGTGTTGCTTATCTCGACAAATGCACAAGTCGTTGCTGTTTTGTTCCGTTCAAGTATATCGCGTTTGTTTTAGCGTAATTTTGTACATGTTCTTGCTAGAACGTTCGACCAGCATTTACAGTGAGGGCGTTTCTCAATAAACTCATGCTCGTTGGGAAACCTGACATCTTCGCCTACATGTTTTTACAAATGCAACATTTTAACCAGTTTAGCGATAGCACTATGGCACATGGGCAAGTAGCACCGGCTTGAAATCTTCATGCAAGAAATAATGATGAGCGATATTTTCAATACTTGATAAATGAAGAAGACATTTTTTCCTTACGGTTGGTAGTGAACCTGTATCTCGCTGTCTTTTGTTGAGCAAGCATTTCGTAGCAATCTCTCGCTCTTGTATTACACATGCATTTGCTGCGAAATTTGAAGTTAGGTTTTTGTCCTGGAAGCATTGTTGACAGTGTTGTTTGTCAATTCCCTCGCCCTTTAGGTATAAACAGCAAGTTAAACATTTACAAAAAATGGCTGCACTTAATCGCACATTTACGGTGGTCAAATTCAATAAAAACATTTGAAGAAGGCCATTAGATCTTATGCAAATCGGCCGAAACAAAACACAAAATGGTTTTTTTTATGTATTGACTCGCCAAGAAAATTTGAACGAGTGTCATCATTTATTGCTCAATGTATTGCCTGGCAATGCCAAAGGATTTGGTAATTCAAGAGAATCCCTGTAAGATGTATATGTAAGAGATAACTAATAAAGATGTAAGAGTTAACTAATAAAGATGTAAGAGGTATTTAAATTTGTTGATACCTGACATTGAAATTGAGAAGGGGGCAGACAAAACATGGATGCAGAAAGCACAAGACCGAGTAGAGTGGAGGAAATTGTGGAGGCCACCCGCCAGCAGTGGCGCGAACGGCTAAAATGATGATGATGATGATATCTGACATTTATGTACACAATAATCCTGGCTTTGTGAGTCGATTCGAGAATCCCATTCGATGCGATATATTTTTAAAAGCTATCTCCAAAGCCATCTTATACTATAGAAGAATGAAAATATATAATAAAGAAAACTATTTTTTCTTCGTAATAATATATTAATCAAGTAAAAAGATACTTGAGCCTGATAGAATAAATCAAAGCTAAATATGCTCCCAATTAAAAACACCTTTGACACTACCGTGGTTAGCCTTCACCAAGTATCTTAAGTCCCCAAAAATGTTTTCTAAAGGACTATATACTATTTTTTTACGTTATAACTTTGCTAACTTATTGCGTAATCATAAAAGGTTAAAACTCAACACAGGTGTAAATTTTAGTTGTCGCAGGTTAGTGCGGTTCTCTTCTCTTTCAGAACAAATAGTCAATCGAAAATGGATCATCTACCAGGGTTAACAAAACTGACGTACGAAGCTATATATATAAATAAAACAAAGCAGAACAACGAACATCTTGCAAAAGAATCTTTATGGTAACTATTAAAGTTACAATATACAAATAAAATTCGTTCCATATAAAAGATATGTGGATACTGGTTTCCTTGGCTTAATTCATGCAACCAGTCTTCAAGAATTCTGGTGAAGATTATGCCAATGCAAAGTACTTTTGCTCATCAGCCAACTCAACGAAAAACCCCACATCACAATGATATACACTGCCCAGGTGGAAATTTAATGACATCAGTACATGGGTTGTGTGATGTTTACAAATTTAAACGACAAGTTATGCAGTCTCTACCATTAGTTCAAAGAGAAAACTGATTTGGGATTCCAGCATTTATTGAAACACAATTTCATCAAAAACTGTTTCGTGTTCCCAGAAATTGTGAAATGCTTATAATTTACATTCAATATACATAACATGCAGAAAATGCAACGGGATTGAATATAATATTACAATATATCCTAACCAGATATATAAAAGGATCTATTAACAAAAACGAATTACCCAGTCGGAAAGAACTGGTACAATGTAACCAACATCATATTGATAACAGAGAGTGGCCAATATAAACGTCTCTTTAAAAATCTATTTTACAACGGATTATTTTGGTAGGGCACGATTAATAAGTACAGCATACTTCGCTAGCTCTTTCTTGACGGAATCAGTGCTTTGGTTATTCCATAGACATCCACAATTTCCTTAAAGGGGTAAATAAAAAAAATTAAAGGTGTTAACCATGGCTAAATACGATGAAGTATCTGCAGTGCATATGAAAAATGAGTAGGCACCTTACTGGGGCGATCCATATTCTAAGCTATACAACGAGTCAAAAAATCATGCTGGAAATGTGTCACTGGTCACTCAAAATGTGTCTAACATTAACAAACAACTTGACTAAATCATACAAAATCTTGACTAAATCTTGACTTGACTAAAGCGTACTATGTGCAAGTTAGGTCTTATGGTAAATTAACATATGATCAATCAAAAAGGGCGACAGATGACAGATGACAGATGAGAGAGAGAGAGAGAGAGAGAGAGAGAGAGAGAGAGAGAGAGAGAGAGAGAGAGAGAGAGAGAGAGAGAGAGAGAGAGAGAGAGAGAGAGAGAGACACACACACACACAACAAAATACACAAAAAATCTAAAATATATNCAACAAATTAAAAAATAAATTAGAAAATTAGTTTTCCAGATACATCACGTTTAGCGAGCGCCCTCTTGCCTATTTGCCAGTGCAATTGCTGTGTTTTCCGAAAGCGATTTTTCTGCGATCGTCCAACTTGCAACAATAGATTATATGGTATAAAATGGCTTGTTCATCAAATGCATGATTCCCCCTCTATTACCTGGTACGATGTTTCTAATTACAGGACTAGATGTAGACACCGGACACCGGACATTGTCCGGCGAGCTGTTATTATAATGATCTAATAAACAACTTTCACTTTCAAATTGATTTAAATTTGCTTTAGTACATGTTTTATTTCATTCATTTACCAAAGGTTTCCCTCGCCTATCTTTCTTCGTCGTTAAACTATGATTATAAACTCGTACAATTAAATAAAGTTAATCTCTTATACTTCCATAGTACCTCATGGAGACTGTGCCTCATCTATATTAAAATACAGTTGTTAGGAATTCGTGTTTTAAGAAATAAAACTGTGGCTACACAACTACGTGGTTTCAAATAACCTACGTCTTTGTTGCCCAGTTGGCACAAACCGATCAAGGTGTATATAACGGACAAGTCGCCAACTTCTTCAAGAAAGAATTCATTTAAATCATAGAAAACGTTCGCGACTTGCTGCAGACATTCAAGATACTGAATCTTTCCTTCCAAGCAGACTAAGTAGCGAACACTATCAGGAATTACTCTCATCCGTGAATGACACCCACAAACAAAGATTAAACTCTACCAGGGAAAGACACGAAAAGAAGTTCAAGAACCTGAAACGAAAGTTGTCACCAGCACCAAAATCCACAGACAAATCTAATTGGATTGTTAACCTGTCTGGTCGGCCACTGTAATCAACAGAGAAATCCCTTCTGGTGAAAGGTTTGAACTTTTCTGTAACTCTTAAAATCATCCCTGGAAAGGAGATTGTCTCGATAGTGGAAACAGCATTAAAAGACCTTCCCAAAGGTTGCAGACACAATCCGAGAAAAAACAAGTCTTACCCTTCAATCCCCAAAGTACCCATTGACACCCTCACCAAAAAGGAACGATATGACATCAAGACCCAAAGGACGATGATTCGATTTCAGTCCTGCCAGCGGACAACGGGCGTATGACTGTCATCCTTAACAACGCTGACTACATCCAAAAGTGCTAGGAACACCTCAACAATGGACCATATACCACAGTTAAGCGCAAACCAATGAACTCAGTCAAGACCAAAGTCAGCAAAGCACTAATTGTTTTACAGGAAAACTATTTCCTTGTTAACTGCCTTTATCAAAGATTTAAACCCAAAGACTCGCCCATACCATGGTTCTATGGATTACCAAAAGTAAACAAGCCTGATGTTCCAATAGGTCCACTCGTCGCTTACTCTGGAAGTCCGCTTCATTCAATTTCATGTTACATAGCTGACCTTTTGTGTCCATACACAAGGATGAATCCACACAACTGCAACAACAGCACTGCTTTTGCCGCCTTCGTTACACAACAAAGAATCCAGGGAGATGAAATCATGGTTTCCTTTGATATCACATCATTATACACATGTATCCCTAGTGACGACACCTTACGAATTGCAGAGGACCTTCTTGAACTTGATGATTCATTGCCATCAATGGCCACACTGAAACCTTCAGATATTCTGAAGCTATTACGAGCACTCCTCACCAACACATGCTTCCCCTTCAACAATGACATCCACATTCAAACCAACATCCAACCCATATGGCCTTAGAAAAGAAGAAAAACACGTTCAGACGGTTCTTTTATCCAATGGATACCATGCTAATGCATGCTAAGGCTGTCTCGAAAGCCTTACACAGAACCATTGGACCTGATCATGAAGATAAGGAACCTCTGAAACGTAAAAGTCTGCCTTACGTGAAGAAAACCAGTGACCACCAAAGACAAACTCTACGACAAAAAAACATTTAATGCTCCTTCTATATTACTTCTACCTTAAGGAAGATTCTGTTAAAACCAATGGACCCAGTCTCACTCGAAGAGAGGAGCAACATAGTTTACCGACTACAATTTAAGGACTGTCCTGCCTCTTACATGGGCGAATCAAAGCCTTTTTTGGGTCAAATGGAAAAAAACACAAGAGAGCTGTTGAAAAAGATGACACCAAAAATCATGAAATAACCGAACACTGATGGACACAGGATCACACCGTTGACTGGGAAAATAAAAGAAACAATCAATTCCCCACAGCACAGCAATCACATCAACAGTATATCCTACACTCTACTAGAAATATAACTTTCTTTCAGGACTAAAAAAAGAAACACAGCCATACCTAGTTCCTGTCCACACTGCCAAAGTATAACACAGCTATACCCAGTCACTTCAGTAGCCTGATGATGCGGGAAGTATCTCTTGAAACGTGGATCAGAAAAAGCTTACGATTCATGAGAAGATAAAGCTCTTATATCTAGTAATTTCTATGGTTGCATGCAATTCTTTATAACTGAATACAATACTTAAAAAAAAGGAAAGAGTTTCGATGAAGTGAGTTGGTTTGTGATGTTCTACTTTAGACCTCATTCTTTTAATGAAAAGATCAAAAACGTTTTTAAAAAAAAGAAGCCAGGTTAACACTGATGACGGAAATGAAAACGCAGCTGTAACGACTTTTTGTCTTTATTGTTTAAAATCTTTGTTTCTGTGGAATTTTCCCAAAAATGCATGCTGACGTGTTTGTAAAACAAAATTGAGGTATGTAGTCTTTAGAATTATTAATTCATGTTAACAGAAGCGACTGGCACTAAGAATGAAGTTGTTTTCAGTCATTATAAGTCAGTATAAGTCAGATAAACAGATTTAAACCAAACCCAAATATATTGTATGAACGTTAATTGATGATAATAATAAGTATGACTTCCGGTTATTCTACATTTTAATGATACAGTTTTTAACAATCTAACTATTGTTTTCATAAATAGATAAAAGGCCTGTATTAGCTTGTTACATGTTGTACTCAAGAGTTTTTAGATTATGACTGTTACAGTGAATTTCGGTCATGATGGTAAAAAGTTAAAAGTGCCTCTTTACTTAAAGTGAAATCAACGGTTCAAATCGTATGAAAAATCAGCGATTTAGACTAAAAAAAACGTATAGGTTCAAACCTTTAGTGGAGAGCGAGCGAATAACTATTTTTTGATACTTCCGTTTGCTTCCCGCGTTGATACCTGTTTCAAAATAAAAATCACCTATTGTGCATGCTTGCAACTCTTCCGTTTGCAACCAGACTTAATATGAATCTGAGGTATTGTTACCTTGAATGTCCGTCCACATCACACTACACTATTACGGGCAAATTGTCTGGTGAACTTTTGAAAATGTTATCGAGGTCTGCACGTGTAGCATATCAGACGGCACTCAACATTTCCCTTTTTTGACTAATCAGTGATGTGCCTCACAGTATGGCTTTGATTTCTTTCCGGGCCACTGACCTTTCTGGCTGACGGTGGAAAAAATTGCTTAAGGGTCTCCAACAAAGATATTAGACCCAAAAACAAACAAACGTGATATACCATAAATCAAGAAGTACCAGAAATTATTAAAGTTTTACACCTCACTAAGCTGATAATCATTGATACCTTCCAATCTGTCAAGTTTAGAGGAAAGACCACTTGCTTTCTTTGCACCACTTTGTCGTAATCTTCTTCTCTATACATGGCATGTGGAGCTGTGGAAAAAATAATTGTAAAATCTTCACCCTAGCCATGTACAAGATAGGTATAAAAAAAAAGTATAAAGTCAGCAGGCCACAAATGGCAAATTAGACAAGGGATATATGCCTCGTCTGGTTGGTCGTGAAATAATATTCTTGGAGTACTATAGTTAGAAATACGTTTATTAAAAATTTTATTCCAAAATTCCTGAAGCAAATAAAAATTATTTTCTTTTATATCATAGAGGGTGGGTTATTCTGCGATTTCAGGGGGAGCGCTTTGAAATCTCCCAATGACAAAGCCTGGTGGTGGAGAGCCAATTAAAAACCCCGACCGACCGCCCACCGCTCAAAGAGCCCTTCTAATGCAAACATCGAAAATCCGCTAAAAGGAGCTAGAAAAAATGGTCACGGGAAGAATACAAAGAAGTCGTGGAATCATATTACCTGGCTAAACTAGATCCTACAGAAACAGCTACAATAAAAGCGACATACACCATCTGGAGAACTAAGGACCCAACAGAGAGAAACTACTTGGATGCTAAAACACTTGCTGCTGTTAGAAGAGACATAGAAAGAAATCGCTGACTATCTAATGATGAACTTAAAGAGATTGAAGATAAAGTGAGGCAAAATCTACAAATATCTGAAATAGAGCGAGAGGAACCAAGCCCAGGAAACAACGAACATGACCCGGGTGTCCCAGATATGGCCGATAGCGCTGAGACTGTTGTTGATGTAAAAATAACTCTAATGAAAAAAATGTCATTGAAAACGAACAAGTGATAACTGAGATAAAAGACAACAAATTGAGAAAGTGGGAAGTACTTATAGAAGAAGATATGGCTGAACTCTCTCTGGCACCTAAGATAAAGAATGTCAAAAAAGCGAAGAAGATAATTCAACGTGCGAATAAAGCAATCGAGCGGATAAACTTCATAAATGCCGGTTTTAGCCTAACTGAACTGAACCAATTAATATATGCAGCTGCAACTGTGATCACTTATGAACTTGGTCTCAAACCTTGAAAGATGACTACCAACAGGAAGAGAAAAAGGCTAAAAAGAGCTGAAATAAGTGGAAAATTCTGTCATTGATTCTTCTTTTATAGAAGCTCACGTGCTTAAATTCGAAAAGTAAAAAATTGACGCGAGGCTATTGTTGTGAGAAACGAAAGCAATTATAATTAGATACAAGCCGAATACAAACTAAGTGTTTCCATATAAACAAACAATAAATGTGTAAAAAACAGATAAAAATAATTACACATTCACACCTGTCTTTCGCTGTCACTACTTTGTGAAAACTGTAAGCAAAAATATTTTTGAATGTCCCCCCTCAGTGCGAGCGTAATAAATGGATAGCCCCTATTTATTATCTTTAAGAAAAAGTTTTTTTCAACCTTCTAGGTTTTTATTCAATGAACCAGAAAAAAACCCAACTAAATTACATTTTTTTATCATACAATCGAAAATTGTTCTGTAAATAATACCTTGGGTCGATTCTTCATTTACTTATTTCAATTAAACGAATTTTAGAAATTCTTGGGTTACTAATCCCTATTTAGTCTACAATAAAAATAATTGGAACACCTAATCGCAACTTCATTAAAAGTCAGCCTAAATTTTTTAATGTCACATTGAAAAGATGCCAATAGTTTTAAACTCCTTTAATTTCTTAGACACAAAACCCAAGGATAACCTTTCAAGGAGTATAACTTCCAGGTCACTGCATGGAACAAGGGAAATTGCTCAAGTCCTTTGTAACGATTAGCTTTGTATGTGCGCGGAAAAAGTAGCTTCATTTTAGCTGGAGGAATAAGTTATTTTACAGTTGTTTTTTTCATCTTGTTGTAAAACAATATCGGGTACTTTACTAGGAAATAAATCTTTTGGTGATGGAAATTCGAGGTCTAAAGATCCAACATATATACGAAAACAATTAATTAACTTTGGTTTCAAATGTTTAGCTACAGTAAACAATGTAGAATTATATATAACGATCTTATACCTTCTCATAGTTTATAAAAACATGCATCAGAGTCTGCATTCTGCTACATAATGACTACAAAACACTGCTGCAGACTTTTTAACGATGTAGGTTTGAGTTGATTGTTAAACTTAAAACTATGTAACGGTGACAGAATTAAAAAATACACGCAGGTAGTTTATTAATAACTTTTTTCCAGATAGTTATGTCACTTGCAAATGGTATGAACAAAAATCTAAAATTTGCTTAAGGAAATGTTACAGTATTTTGGGATATGCCTATTCACATAGACAAAGCAATTAAAACAAACAGGCCAGATATCGTAATCAAAGATAAATCAGAGTTCATGTACTTGAATTGGTGGGGCTATACCATTAGAAAGAAATGTTGTGGTAAAAGAGATTGAGAAAATTGCAAAATATAAAGATCTCGAAATATAAATGCGCAAAATGTGGAACACTATAACGTCTGTCATTCCAGTTGTAATAGGAGCTCTTGGGATTATTAGAAAGGGAATAAATCAGCATATTGAACGAATACCTGGTAATAAATGAATCGAGGAACTGCAGAAAACTGTGCTTCTCAGAACTGTACATTTACTAAAAACTCTACCCATGATCTAGCCTCAGGATCATAGCTCGATCCTGGCATATTCAAGGACTGAAGTATACAAATGTAAATCATCATCATCATCATCTTAATAATAATAATAATAATAATAATAATACTGATCGAACGATACAGGCAAACCGTCCAGACATTATCGTCAAGGACAAGAATAGTAACACCTGCTTACTCATTGATATGAGTGTGCCGTCCGATAAGAACGTTGCTGCTAAAGTGTTTGAGAAATTGTCAAAGTACAAGGATCTGGAGATAGAAATTGAAAAGATGTGGCATTTGAAAACAAAAACTATTCCAGTAGTAATTGGTGCACTTGGCCTAATAAAAAAGGGAACTACTGATTACCTTAAGACGATCCCAGGAGAACTATCATTAAATGAAGCCCAAAAGATAGTCCTCAATAGCACTGCACACATTTTAAGAAGAACACTGTCTATCTGAAAAACCGTCTGCCTACTTTTATTTGAACTTTTTGTTATACTTTCATGTCAATTGTTTTTCGATGTTCGTTAGCTGTCCACTATTTTAATCATTATTTTTTTTATTTATTAATTTTTTTTTCTCTTCTTTTTCAATTGTCAAAAATTTTTACTATTTTTTTTATACTAAAACTTATATATTTTTTTTACATAAATTTTGATACAGTTTTTTTTATATTTTTAAATAATTCTTTATTAACTTTATGAAATCAGAATGCAACATTACTACGCTACTCCAATTTCATTCACCCTAGGTCACTGGTAGTGACCCGGTGTCTGATCTAAATAAAGCAACTCAAAAGAAATTCATAATAATAATAATAATAATAATAATAATAATAATAACAACAACAATAATATTGTTGTGATTAACGTCTTCTATCTATGTTAATTGCATATTATTATTTCTCTGAGGTCAGTATATTGTATAAGTGATGTGCAAAAAGCATCTGTCAAAGGCGGATCAAGTTGATTGTCAAAGAAAGAATGATGCAAAAACGCAATAAGATAATCAAAAAAATCAGTTGCCATGCCTGCAAGTGTTGACTATTAATCCCTTTCATCTCCTTCTGTTCTTGGTAGCTTAAAATGGCCTCACACTCTGCAGTGAATCTTGGGGCATTCCAGATCCTGTTAACAAACTTTATTTCTTTTTCGCCCCTGTTTTTTCCAACATATATTTCCAATTAACACTAGGTTCCACTAAATATTCCATATCAAGTTAATACTTATTGTCAAATATTTCACAAGTGCGAAACATACATGCACCCAAACAATAGTGTACAGTTCATATGAAGGAGGCAATAGCATTTTCCAATGATTAATACAGGAATGAAGAATAATTAAAAACAACAAAAGTCATCAAAGAATTAGAACGTCTATTACTGTAAAACTCAGTACTAATTTGTAAATCACTTCAGTAACAACAAGATAACATCGATTTAGCGGTATGAACTCACCAAGGACAGGCTGACTGTCACCGTCTAAAGATATGGAAGCACGACCGTCCTGGGGGTAAAAAAATTACAAAAGTGATAATTTTCCTTCATTGAAAGCAACGGCACAATGTCCGAGATATTAAGCCTGATTTCTTTGATGGTTAGAAATTTTGTAAATTACATAAAGCGACCTGGTAAATGCAAAGGTACTGATAAAATCCTCCATGCCAGTGCTAGCGTACTCCATTTCAAAAACTCTACTTCTGACACGCCCTTTAAATGCGACAAACCCCGTTTCCGCCGTGTTCTTGGAGTTTGGCGGCAGAGACAAGAAAAAGTACCAGCATTACTTGATAGCAATTTTTATAAACCAGACCACGGGGGAAGTCCCATGGTAGTATTTAACTTTGGGAGCCCTGAACGTGTTAATGTCATACGGCAATCCAAAAGTTTCCTTGTTGGTGATTATTGGAAGGTCGCAGCCGGGCGGAATTGCAGGTGATAAATATCAAGCACTTTATTGTTACGTGCGAGTTTCCATACCATACGCACGGGTAATTTTGGTAAATATTATGACTGACTCGAAAGAGCGTGCAGTTATGAACCAATGAGCCAACTATATCAGTTGGGCTGTTTCAAAGTTCAGAATTTTCAAGATTATTAGGAAAACAAATGGAATGATATAAAATTTCATAACATTTTTGCTCCTTCAAAGAATACAGCTAATACTTCTGTAAATGTATAGGCAAAATGGTGAAAAAGCGCACATACCTTTATTAGAAATGACAAGTGAAACATATTTTCTACTGTTTCTCCAAACGAATTTGGGTTTACAATGAACTCAAACAAATTTATTGGCTTTTCACCTAAAAGTAAAAAAGAAATAAAAATCACAAATACATGATGGGCTCCAAACTTACTGATTATTAGATAAATCCTACAATATTGACAGCAGCATCAGTGAACATATACCGAGAAGAGAATACCTAAGAAATGTTTTCAAATCACATGTTTATCATACCTGGATTTTATGCAAGAGCATACCATTTCTATTAAATATTTTAGCAGCCAAGCATATGATAACGCGTCTAACGTGGGTGGAAGATTGTCTGGCATGCAAGCAAAAATCAGGAACAAAAACTATTTCGCCGAATAGAACTCCTTGTTGTGCACATTCCTTGAATCACATTGGCGAGTGCGCAGTTAAATCCTCCTCTTTAATTTCGAAGGCCTTCAGTGCATGGGCTTTCCGGCATGGTTAACAAAGCCATTCTTGTGTCACCTAGTGGACCTAGACTCAGTTTAAAACATTGAAATTTCCTATTTACAGAGCGACCCTTCCTTAAACACTTCACAATAGTCGAAGAGACAGATTATGTGGCTCACGAGAGAAATTGCGGAGGAAGAAACTTAAGCAAGTCTATTTGCTCAAAGAAAAACCTTCTTGTAACTTATCTAGCTGAATATGCTTTTCGGGGGTATCTTAAAAATTCTCGTAAGAAATGAAACCTCCTTAACGTTTTCATAACGAGAAGTCTCAGGCAAAAGCTAACAAGCTTACAACTAAAGCTTGTGAATGTCTTCAGTCCACAAGTCACAAGGTGGACAATGGGTCCATAAAAGCAC
Source organism: Morbakka virulenta (assembly GCA_003991215.1). Lineage (NCBI taxonomy): Eukaryota > Metazoa > Cnidaria > Cubozoa > Carybdeida > Carukiidae > Morbakka > Morbakka virulenta. The sequence continues at coordinate 1,360,437 of RDPX01000015.1, forward strand.
CAATAAATGCTCAGTATTTGTTAAAAGGTCTGCTTATTTCTAGTACTCTGTGACTGGGAGGCACTATGTGTGAATTGGTATGTTCAGGGAGCATTTAAAAGATAAAGGCTGAGATAAAGACATTAACTAGTACATTGAAAGTCTTCTTGTTCTTCCTTTTAAGGACGTGGGAATAATGTCTTCCACATTTAATTTTCCCACACAAGGTCGCAATTAGTAAATCAAAAACAAACATATTTGTTTTAATTAAATTACTCCTAACTGAGTAGTCAGACTCCACGGTACAGTTTGGTCTGAACAACGTAACCAAAAATTTACTGTGCGTATTAAATTTCATATTTGCTCAGTGTTGCATGTGAAACATGTCAATCTTATAAACTGTGTCATTGAAATCTTAATTCCCTGCAGTTCTGTTAAGACCCTGTAACTTTGTGACCTTAGTTATTACCACCTGAGTATTCCACGGTTGATTGGAAGTAACTCAAATTACCTAAACTGTCATTTAGCTCCTGATGGAAGCATGCGATTTATTCAATCAAACGTAAAATATACTTTCTGCTACGCTTTAATTCAACAATAGATTTCCAGCTGACATGACGTTTTTCTTTGTATTTACTAAAAGTTGCCTATATTTGATTTATTACTGACAATTAAAATAAAAAAACGCCCAGATTATAAGGCAATGAGAATGTGGCAAAGTACAATGTGCCGTATGGCACTACTTAACCCAGTTGCGCCGTACATAAAAAAGGTGGTGTATTCATTTCACATATACAAATGTCATTTTCAACCATCAATTATTTAATATTCATTACAAACTTGCCATTGTAAGTCCACTTTTTCAAAAGGGAATGTATCCTTTCCACTTCTTTTGTTGTAGCTTCTTCTTGTGATTCAACCCTATGAAGCTAAAGACAAAAAAAATCATTACAAAAAGATGGGAAAATACCCGTTTTACAGAACGCCTTAGGACGACTGAATGAGGCACTAATTTTA
>RDPX01000015.1:1362755-1457902 GCA_003991215.1 Morbakka virulenta
CTCTTCTCTCTCTTTCTCTCCTCTCTCGCTCTCTCTCCTCTCTCTCTCTCTCTCTCTCTCTCTCTCTCTCTCTCTCTCTCTCTCTCTCTCTCTCTCTCTCTCTCTCTCTCTCTCTCTCTCTCTCTCTCTCTCTCTCCTCTCTCTGTCTGCCTCTCTCTCTCTTTCTCCTTCTATTTCCCAATGTTGAGTCTTTGTGAAGTTAACTTTTGCAATCTTGGGATTCTAAAGTTCAAACTAAATATTTTATCTTTATTTTCAAAACATAAATTTTCTTCAAAGAAGCCTCAAAATGAACGTACATAATCAAGAAAAAAGATCAAAATTACTCCTTATTGCCACTGATCAAGAACAGATAAATGTCGTCATCATTAAGAAAACTGTAAGAACAATAAGATCGTACTGTAATCCAACTTTGATACTGAATAGGATAGCAAGTATAAGCGCATACAACGTTCTGACGTTCTGCTCTCTTTTACTGAATTTAATAAATGGCGAACTTTGTAAAATTTTGGAAGTTCAAATGCGAGGAAGTAGAATGAACCTTCTTTTTTCATTGCAAAATGCTATTTTAATGGGGGAAAATCTACAGTAGGAATGTCGCCAAGGGGGCAACGGCCAAAACTAGAAATGCTGACCAACAGGTCAGGCAGGTCACACTAAACTGATTTTCTCTCTTTCGGAGTCCATCGAATTTCTGTTCAGCACCAACAACCTTGTTACTCCTGTGTTAAAAAAGACTAAAAACAATAGAAAAAAGACGAATAAGAAAAAAGAGAAAGAAAAAGTGGAAGTAAAAACTTGAAATCTTTGTTTGGTCAAATGCTTGAAAGACTTCTACGAAAAGGTACATGAGGAAGTGTACGCGAATGAACGACTTTTACGTCGGATACTGTTTAATCAGTTGACACCTCACAAATCAATTAATCGAAGCTTCATTTTGAATACAAAAAAGAAGAAACACAAAAAGATACCATCACGGAAAAACAATCACCCTTCTAAGTAAGTCTTTTCCGTTTTCTTTAGAAAACTTTAACATTCTAAATGCGGCAAAACCGAATACATCGTTAAATGCTATTAAGGATTTTTGTTCGGCATACTTTCTTAACAGATTATTTTCGAATAGGTTTAATGTGACATACGGTCTTGTTAAATTTTATTTGATAAAAAGAGTAATTTATCAAGTCAGGTGCAGCTATAGACATTCATCGAAGAAATCTTTTCTGGTAGTTGTTTGTTGTTTACACCATCACCGTACCTGGTGGGGGATTAATTGCATTCAATTCGCCCTATGTCAGCACAAACGCTTTTTAAATTCATATTGTTCATACATTTTTTATTTTCATTGGGGTCTGGCAATTTTTTTTCACACAAAATCCCACAAAAACGAAAGTACTGTTTAGTGGTTTTCCACTTCGCCGCCCTCCAGCTAATGTATGGTAATATAATTGCAGTTGGTCCGTCTGCTGACACTGACAACGATGAACCTCAATTTAACAAGGTATCTCTGGTTGCAGCAAGCGGCATTGCTGTCAATTCTTTTCTAAAAGTTTTCTTTACTCTTCCGTGATCCATAGCTTTCACGATCAAGATAGTGTTAGGCTACAGGCTATAATAAAGAAAACTTTATAGGCTATAGTTTGTTTCTGCGAACTGTTCCTTGAATTTGTCAAAAAGCCCATTTTTCTTAAAGAGCAACAGCGTTTCCCTTTGAAATCATGAGCTCGACTTTGAACAACGACAAACCAATAATACTCCTCACACAGGCGGAAACGATTTGCATACTTTGAAAATAGAATCAAGGTTGTCATCCAGTATCTGACTCGTCCTTTTAGCTTGCATTTTGCAGACCAGACACCAGCCATAGTAAACAGGTCTTTCTGACTTACAGAGGAATTGTCCTAGCAGGTTTTCACTAGATTTTTCAAATTAAACTTCATAACATTGGCTTCGTAGGCCTAAAATTGGTCCGATTAAGCGGAGCGTTTCATCGGGTGCTTCAGTTAGCCTAAGTCAATTATATGGTAAAATTAAACTGCTAGCTTTCAAAATTTATGTGCGAGACGTGGTTTCCTTTTAAATTTATTTATACTACAGGAACAGTTTTTGTGAATGGTGTATGTGGAGTTGAAGTGGAAGTGCCCGAGCGTCCAGTCTTTCCAAAAATCGAAATAGTAATATATATATGGAATTAAAATATGTTTAAAAGTACATAACTGTCAGTTTTACGCTGACGCGATTGTCAAATGTACAAAAAATTTACAGTGAACTGTGTTATATACAAGGTGAAATGCTTTATCCCTATGGGGAACTATATACAAGCTGAAGACCATTAAGATGATTATAGAAAATAAAACAAAAGGAGTGACTCGATCATTTGTCCCGTGGGACAGTTTTAAAGTAATTGAGATAAAATTTGTTGCTATGACGACATTTTGATATTAGTTCAGTTCTTTTGTTCAATAAGTTCCTTTGACCTTTGACGTAATTATTTAATACTTCTCGTTTAAGCATAGATTACAAATTTTGCTCCCGTTACGGTACAAAGGGGCGTGGTCGATAATTTTTCGGGAAAGTATGGGTTCTATTCATAACTTTGTCAAACTCCATACGTGCTTTGATAGTTCCGTTGAATTTTCTTTCGAGATGTTTCTGAAGTCGTGATTGTGCTTGTATTTATGCTCTTTAAAAGTTCCTTCGGTTAGTCCTATGTAATGAGCACCTTCGTCGCTTTCGTGTCATTTCACGTGACATATATAAATAACGCTCTACGAATCTTTGTATCGAATGTCTTTGGCATTATTCAACGAAGGTATTTAGTAAGAGATATAAAGAAGTTTACTAAGCAACTTTGATTCTTGTGTAATTCTTAAGTAATTTTACCAGTTACTGTAGTAACAGAATACTATCTCACTACTGGAGCCATCTAGCGAAAAATATTACTTCAGTGACGGAGTAGACTTGTGTTCAGGAGGTCCACTTTCCATAACAACGTGTTTTGTTGTTGTTTTTGAAGCATTGACAGTTACATGATATTGTGGTGTCAACGAAAAGGTTGAGACTATATCGCAGTAAATACTTTTGGCACTTTTTAAATATTTTGGCAAAACTGACAACCCCATATCTGGTAACTCTCAACGCTTCAAAAACAACAACAAAACACGCGGTTTTGTAAAGCTGATCAGTTTGAACTTTTACGTTTTTCAAAGTTTGAAACTAAAAAAAGTATCAAATACTTTGTGGTACTATTTGTCAACAACGAAATCAAAACTTGCTTTTTCAAAAGCATCCTGTGGAAAAATGAACCTTAAAGGTAAGTTTTAAGTTATAACTGATAGGAAATTTTGATTTTATAAGAGGCTTGACTTTAGCTTTCTTTTTACAAATTTCAAATCTAAAAACAGTTTAAAATATCACATATTATGATCAATTATCTTTTTCTGTAATTTGGGAATTTTAAAAGATAATTTACAAAATTTACAGACATTGCTTCCAATGACGATTGGCACCGCGTAATTTGCGAAGCAATCTCTTTTTAAAAGGCTTGAATTCAGTCATTTTTTGGCCGATTTTTGATCTAAAAACAGTCTCAGAAAGCCGATAACAAGCTATTTTCGTTATTTTTGGTACAATTTTTTTGTCGACTTCTTTCAGTTCAAAAACAATGATATTTTCATGTTTGCTCGCTCGAACACATTCCACGCTTGTGTGGGCGCTTATTTCCTGGTTATAGAATTAAGTAAAGCCGGGGGACTTGATTGTTCATGAGACCTTGTCCCTATGACGAGTTTGCATAAAAGAGCATGCCATACTATATCTGCAAGTGTTTCTGTTTTTGTTCACTTAAAACCTGGGGTGAAACTTTCCTAATAATAATCCAGTTTCAACACCTGTTCTGGAAACAAAGGTAGAATATATGGAAACAAGTCAATTTGTACTGACCTGTTCTGGAACCGTTTTCCCCCGTTCTTTGCTACTATCCGATTTCTTCCTTGCCACTGGTACTTTTTTCGGAGGTGGCTCAATAATAATAGGACCAAGCCTGATATCGACAGAAGTAAGATAAACTATTAAAATAAATAACGTTCGTAATTCAATGACCATGTAATTTCATCGTTTAATTATGTGCGTATTATTCAAATTATCAATAGTGTTTTTTAATGCAATAAACATTGGGGTATAAATCCATTTAAATTAATCAAACCAACAACGCAATTTTTATTTCATTGATTATATATTTCGAGAAGGATTTTCTCATCATCAGATCTAGATGAATAAAAAACAACTTAAAAACAGAATCAAATGTTACAACTAAAATATATACATCTGTTCTCTCTCAACACTCCGTATACAAGGTAAAAATTCATCAATCTTTGCTCATATATAAGAATATTAGACCAAAAGAAAGTTGCCAAAACAAGTCGTTAAAGTAATAGATTCAAATTCCAACCATTAATGTGTGGCTTCTAAAGTCGCCCTTTGCATTCAGTGTTGGTCTTATGTCTTTAATATATAACCCTTCTAATATGAAAAGGCGATTAATTGAATTCGCTGATGCAAGATTCGTTACGTCATCTATGGACAAAATACAACCGCAAGCTTTAAAATGACTTCCCAAAATGCTATTTGTTCGCGAATGCTCCTTAATTCTGGTTTGAAAACGGCGGGCGGTTTGTCAGACATAGCATGATTAATATCGTGAACAACATATTTGGTATACAACAGCACTTTTAAGGGATTTCGGAACAGAGGGTTTTAACGTTGGTACGACAGTTTTTACTTTACGGCAGGTAAAAACCAACTTACGTGGCGCTTCAACTTTTATTAGCGATTTCTCATATTTTTCTGAAACTTTTCCTCTGTATTGTATGAACAGCATTTTACGTTCCATATGTTCAGACTCCTGTTCATCTGATGATGAGAAAATCCTTCTCGAAATATGTAATCAATGAAATAATAAACCCATTGTTGGTTTGATTAATCTAAAGTGTTTTTGACCTATGAATCTATGCTAATATTTCTGGGGTCAAATTGGCTTCATTTTTCTTTTTGAGCTGAAAACTGTCCTCATAAGGTAAGAAAATTAGCCACAAATGAGTGATTCATGCAGGTCGCAGCGATCTCAAGCCTATCCCCTAAATACTAGTTTACTACCAGTGCACTCTTATTTGGTAGTACAGTTTATCTGAAAAAAAACCCTCTTTACATAGCCCCAAAATATATGGGGTTATTTTGTTAAAAAGATTTAGGTTACAATGCAATCCTTTTATAGGTGAATATACTATTATCTCCAATACACACATTATTTACACATCCCACTTGAACTCAACCCTGAACACAAAGTAGGTAAAAATAGTTATAAGGCCGTGGCTGATAAGCAAAGAGAATACTGGTTATATTAGCTTTTTACAGTTTCCTAAAGGAATTCCGTAATGGGGCACATTTAAGCTATAGAAAATGAAATTTCTGCTTTAGAACTTATTATTGAACGAAACAGGTGAAACTACAAAATGTGCTGCAATACTACCCGCTGCAAGACCATAACACAAATATGTTCAGAACTGTATTTTTCGCCTAAAGCAAATAAGAATGGAACGATACAAAAGCTGCGTCGGCAATAACACTTTTTGGTATGGTGTATAATTTGTACCTATGTTAAAGTTAGCAAAACTCCATATTGTGTGTATGCCTCTCCTCACAATAGGCTAGCGTTCCGGAAGCATCAAGTGAGCCGAATTTCAGCCTATTGCGCTTTCGTATAGTTTTGGCAAGTAGCTGGCTATTGCCTTTGAATTTTACGTTTATAGTGAGAATATTACAAGCCCACAGAATCCTAATAGGGTCCATACAATAATACAAGTTACTAATTTTGTAAAGTCAATTCCCTTTCGGCAGCTACTAAACCTTAAAGTAGCTTATGAACCGACATATTCCTCGTCAATATCTTTACAATACGCTCTGGAGTGTCCTTTCTTCTTTGCAATTAACGTAAAAAATTTGATATAGTGGGCCAATGCTCTTGAAGCAAGATCAGATCGCATAGTACATTCTTTGCAACGAGATACAATTAACTATGCGGTTGATAGTAAATACAGGTAAATGACAAATTTTCAACTAGTATTTTCCGAAAGCTCGTTTAACTTCAATATTTCAAAACTGAAAAAAGAAGATGTTGTCGAGTGCACTTAAGAGCACTCTAAAACATTTAAAGATGGAAAAGCAAGGATTACACTAGATTTAAAATGTCAGAGTGCACAAGAGTTGGGGCAATAAACGTTTGAAATAGCTCAATACCGGGAAGTATAGTGCAGTGCTTATTTATCCAAGTACCAACTGTCATTTATTTCGCGGACACACACACACAGATATATATATATATATATATATATATATATATATATATTTATTTATTTATAAATTGTAATTTTGTCGTGTCTTCCGGCATATCTGATCTGCCATTTCGTTTCCTGACTATTGTGTTTTGTCTAGGAACCATTATGTACTCAACATTACTGTTATAGTGATCAAGATCGATGCTAATTGAAATGGCACATGTTGTTTTCTAACGTGTTTAGTCTGTTTTATTAAATCTTTTCCTCTACATCATACTATGCTATTCAGAAGTGTAATAACGTAAATTGGTGATTGAATGGAAATATTAGTTTTTTAAATGGAACATAGTTTGAAGCCGCTACAGGAGTTAAATTTGGACAGTGCATCAACTTCAGTCGCAGTGTGGAGATGTTGGAAAAATGACTTTAAAATTAATCCTAAAGTGACAGAGTCTCTTGGTGAGAGGGTCTTGGTACAATCCTTTATTCTCTTGGACTGTATCGGCAAAACTGGAAAGAAAATTTACTGGCCATTCAACTTGGACAACAAGGATGAGACTATATATTATGCTATTATTCAAAAATTCGATTCTTACTTTAAACCACGGAAAAATCTAATTCATCTCCGCTTCACATTCCTCACTGCTCGACAAGAGGAGGGTGAGAATTGTGATGAGTTTTATACACGTCTTCGTAAAGTCAGGAAGAATTTGAATTCATGAACTGGAAAACTCACTTGTAACAGATATGATAACCATCGGTCTTTCTGACAAGAAACTTCAGGAAAAATTGCTCTGTGAAAGTGATACTGATCTTGACAAAGTTTCAAAAAGCTATCGTGCCAAGTAACCTTTTAAACCAAATTTATCCCGGAAAAGAAAAACATTCATTCTTAACTTGATCAGTTGAAATTTCATGGTAACCGAGAATCCTCTTGAGATGATCAACCAATGAAAATTCTGAGCTGGTCAACACAAACGCCAGTCATATCCTGCCTCCGCTCATACTTGTAGCAAGTGTAGTCAAAAAGGGCAGAAGGAAACAACATTAACAAAAGCAGCGGCGTAAAGTTTGCGAAGTTCAAAATGAATTTTCCGACTCAGAGTCAAAAAGAGGCTTTTCCCCTTAATACTTAATGAAGTTCAGGTTGATAGTATCTAACATAACGATCTTCCTGATCTTGAATTCGATTCCGTTTCAGGAGAGATGGAAAATTCTGACTCAGACAAATATGATGATGTTCTGACACTTGATATTAATAATCACGACGGTAATAAAACCCGCAAACTAGTGTATCCCATTGATGAGGATTGGAACATATGTCTCAGCAACAATTGCAGAGAAGGCATTTAAAAAAATAGTTTCTGGTGCTCAAACTAGTGTTACCCCTAAAATGTTACAGGTGACTGCTCAGATGTCCAAAGCTCCACAAAACTGATGCAAAGTTAAGTGTCTAAAGTGGTACCCTAATTAAAGTAGTAAGGGCGTGTGCTGCTTTTCTTCAACACAAGGGAAAATCATTTCCAGTGTTGTTTATTGTTGATGATACTGATTCCTTTCCGATACTGAGTTTTAAAAGTTGGTCTCCTTTCAATCTAATACAGCAAGTCTAATTGATAAACTTCCCTCATACCTGTCTGAATATGAAATTTACTTCGTTGAATTAGGAGCAATGAAGAAAGAATATCATATTGTTATAGGTCCAAATGTTACACCAGTAATTGATGTATGTCGTAAAGTAACAGAAACTTCAGCTGATAAGCTGCACAAAGAACTGAAACGAATGGAGCAATTTTTGTTCAGACTTGATGCGTCCGATACCTATTGGCAAATTCTCCTTGATGGTGAAAGCGCTCATCTATTCTCATCTTTTAACACTCCATTTGGTCGGCATTGTTTTCGTGTATGCCATAAAGTACTCACTCCGTCAGTGATATATGTTAAGCATATGATGCTGAAATAATCGAAAATATTGAAGGAGCCCTGAATTGGGAAGATGTGATCATAATATTGGTGAAGACAAAAGCTCAACTTTGCCAACGTGTCGCAGCTTGCCAAAAAAGCAATCCAAGCAAATGGTCTGAAGCTGTTTGAATTCGAAATGAAGGAACTTCATTTCCTTGGGCACTCCCATTCTAAAAATATCATAAAACAAGGTTTTCAAAAAGTAGGTGCAATACTGGAGGTACCCAACCATACAAACGTCAAAGAACTGCAACGATTTGGGGGATGGTAACATATCTTGAGAAGTTTATCCCAAGTCTTCCTCATGAAACTGGTCCTCTGCGTAAACTCGTTGAAAAAGATGTGGCCATTTTACAAACCATAAATTGAATAAGTTAAAAAATTGAAATATCTAGTTACCAGCAGCCATGTTTCGAATATACTTCCAAATATCGTCTACGATATTCGCCTTAACTTTGGAGCAGTCAATACCAAGATTAAAATCTTTTACCAAGATACGTCAAACTATCATCTACCTTGACAGATGGAATTGCTAACGACAGCAAGGAGAAAGCGATGGCTGTTTGTTAAGGGGATGTCGAGGAAGACTAACTCTAATCAGGGAACGGATTTAAAAGAAGAAACACTCAAGAAAGGAAACCATCTGGAAAGAGAAAAACCAGCATGGAAACTGTCCCAGACAAACCGAGAAAATGACAGAAAAAGGTCAGTCGTTGTGGCTAAAAGATTGAAGACTTAAGAGAGAAACAGAGGCCCGGCCATTATTATTGCAGCACAAGAACAGGTAGTTCGAAAATGTTTAGTTAAAGTAAAAGTTGATAAGACCCAATAATGCAATAAAGCTAATAAAATGTAGGATAAGTGATGGGGCAGACGGCAGCGCTGACCAGCTTTGTGAATGTTGTAAAATGGGTTAAATGAGATGATCGTAAACAGCAAAACGCAGCGAAGGAATTGAAAAAAACAGTGGAACAAAAAAGTATAAATCATTTCAATTTTAACTCGGGTGTTAGGAACAACACCGAAAGGACTTGTAAAAAGACTAAAAAAGATCAGAATAGATACAAAGATGATGGAATTGCAAGGCTGTGTTGCTAGGGTAGGGTAAATCAGTAAGTTCTTAGTGGGACGAGTGGTTTCCGAGGCCAAATTCAGCGCTGAATCCAAAAACGAACGTATATTTGTCCTTCGTGTATGCTTTCGGTAAGAAAAATGCATTTTTCCAAAATGGCGACCAGAAATGACCAGAAAACCAACAAAATGAACCCTCGAGTGAACATGCCCACTTCCGATATATCTATTCATATGTCTTTTCATGAAAACAATCCATTTTTGTAGGTATTTTGGTCGTATCTCCCTCTACTAATGCGTTGTGGGCAAAACTTGTTTTTCCAAATGCAGAAAATAAGGGGTTTTTTGTAAAATAACCGGAAGCGTGACTTGTTTAATTCACACAGTAGTGCCTTCGTGACTTAGTATGTTGACGATCCTGATTTTATCATTTTATCTGATGTCTGTCAAGTGCATGACAAACCTACCACCCGCTTAAAACCTCCACCAGCTACTGTATCTTTACCACGGTCCGATTTCCCACAGATTCCCGTTCGGACGAGGAGCAAATGTTTAGATGAACGAATCGTTCGGTGCACTACACAGTGTTTAGCTGATCATAAAGTAAGTCGAGGCGATATCGCCGGTATTATAGTGAAAACTACTAATGTAATTTTTGGACAACACTGGATTCTTCATTCGCTTTATGACTATAATACTCCTGGAAATGAATCATTAGCTACACATGATGATGATTCCACAAGCAGTGAAGAATCATCGCCTTTGACTGTGAAACCTCGACGTTCAGCGGCTGATCTCAGTAATGTTTTCCCTTCCGCCAGAAACATAGACAAATATTTAGAGGATGCCTCTTTTCTGAATCTCCAGATGGCAGCGCAATACATCACAGAGAAGAATGAGGATGACATTGTGAAGATCGGTTTGGATGACACCACCAAAGTCGCTGGTCATCGATTATATGATGTAAAAACTTTGCATTTTTCGAGCATTTGACATGCTCGAAAAATGCAAAGTACACGGCGGACCTATCACACCGAACAATATTACACTACTGGAAACTCTCAAGGAAAGGGAATTGCTCCTTGATATTTCCTATCTCAAGCTGACGATAGCGGCCATTTTTAAAAATGGCGACTTTTCTGACCGAAATCATGCTCCAATGTAAATTTTCTCACCGGATTTGATCTCTACGGGAAAAATGGCCTATGAAAACACTCGTCTTTTATTCGTTTTGCGAAAAAGTTACTGATTTACCCTACCCTAGTGTTGCTACATTTCGCCAGAATCCTCCGACAAGTGTTCAGGATTTGAGGAAACGTATTGTTACCAAAGGTCATCAACATCATCCCGTAAAATTAATAATGCAAGGCACATATTTTTCACCATCTGTGTGTAACAAAGACATAATATTAAGAGTAAAAACGTACAGGGCAAACTGAATTTACAAGAAATGCATTCAATACTAACAAGCACTGCTCATACTTTGACAAAAACTGTCAATGTAAAGTCATACGGTCAATTCGAGCCTTTTGTGGATACAGCATTGTTGTCAAGGTAAAAAAAGTAGTTAAGAGAAAAAATGGAAAAAATGATAACGGCGTTGCTTACCTTTGGTCTCTGGTTAATGATTTGGTAAAGGATGTGTAAAAATAGATATCAAATGAAACAAATAGAAAACTTAATAATAATAATAATAATAATAATAATAATAATGATAAAATATAATAATAATGACGATAATAACAATAATAATGATGATAATTATACAATAATAAAACAATAATAAATGATAGTAATAATAACATTTCAAATTTATCATTAAAAATTCATCTACTACATAGTGTCAGCCTTTATTGTAACTTGTAATTATCATTAGCTTTCCCGGTTACAATATTTAATATTTCTCATAAATATTAATGTTTACTGATTATATGACAAAACTAATGTGTGAAGGCAATAATTTCTTAATTCAGAACTTAAGTAATGTAAATGAGAATAAAAGGGAAGATAAAGATTCCTCTTCTGTTTGTTACGTCAGCGCTAAAAGTTTTTCGAAAGCATAACCGTGACCCGAGATTTTGAGATAAGTTTTTATTAAAAAATTCACGCAGATTAAATATTTACGGGTCTCCAGTGTGCTGAAAGGCACGGGAAAAGATGTAAGACAATAAGCCACATTGTTTCAAAAGACAAAAGGGTTATCAGAAAATCTTAAAAAGTTACCTTGGCTGAGTAAAAACTCTCGTACCTCTGTTTCCAAATTTTGGTTTGTTCATAAAGACCTCTGGTAAAACAGCCCTTTTGGAAAGTTTTTAAATATGATGTTTTTTCAAAGGTCTTTAAGCATACAACAGTCGAAATTTGAATGACATTAATTTCTACAAATGCGTGTTACCCCGACATCGTGAACTGTTGTGAATTGTAGTAGCTGATTGTGGGGGCAGGGTAGCTAAACACAGGACTTCAGTACAATTTGGAATTTTCACTGGCCACATCTGTTTTCAATGTGCTTCCAATTTGAAAATAACGGTTCTGTAAGGTCAATTTTGATACCAATTTTTCAAAAAAACCCAAAACCAATGGAGTTTACAGGGTTTATGAGGGAATGTTATCAAATTGACAAGATGAAAATTTTGAGTTGGAAAGAAGGGGAACAAATTCTGAAATATCAATCATTTTTAACTTGTCCTCGTTGTTTTGAGTTCCTGAGAAGCTTGTGATAGAGTCTATCTGTATTCTATTTGTTACATTGAAAATTTAGTTTACTTTAGAGATTTTGTTATCAGTGGAAATATATCATAAACTATTAATTCAATTAAGAAAAATCTATTCCTACTATACAGTCTTTGTCTTTATAGCAATTCTTGACATAAAATATCAAATAAAGGTAATGTAAAAAAATGGGATCTTACATGAAGTCAAATTTGGGTACTTTTTTAAATGCTTGAACAGCTCTATCAGCAATTTTCATCCAATTTAAATCTGCCAATATTTCATCTTCCTCTTCACTGTTGTCTTCTGCTTCAAGCACATTTTCCATCCTCTCGTCTTGCATAAATGATACCTTTAAAAACATATTATCTTTACTTAAGTTCAATAATTTTGTGCTACGAAACCTACTTTTATTATGATTGAAGAGTCAGGTTAAACGTAGTGTCTTTACTGAAAAGGAAACGGGCTAAGGTTGAAATAGAAACTGTAAACGACAAATGGTGAATCTTAAAGTGAGGCTTCAGCAAATAAAAGGATTTGAAAAATATATGTTTATGCCTCTCTCTTGCTGTGATTAAATGGAAACATGGGAAGTCTGCTTTGCTTTGCTATAAAAATGTGTACCCATTACATAAGTAAATATGGTCTATACCAAAATGAATTTTTTTGGACTGTTAAAATCTAAATGAACCAACACCAACCCACAAATTCACAGCTCCAATGATGCAACAATAAGCATATTAGAAACTGTGTAGACGACTGGTTAGAAACGTTTAAAAATGGATTCAAACAGTTTGGAACTCTTTCTGTTGCGTGCCCTTGTCTTGACACTTATTACCAACGAAAATATCTGTGCCAACACTCCATTACTGATAAATATCAGTAATGAAGTGATGAAATGTATATGGCATGATAATGCATATCTTGTAAGGGCTTCAAATAGATACTCACCGTGCAGATTTTTATATTCAGCTACATCTGACGAAAACGGAACTGTTTTTTGGAGAGGTGCCTTCTTTCAATAATGAATGTTCTGCCAATTAATCTCAAAGATATTTTGTTATTGGTTATTAATTGAGGCCATGTTGTCGCTGTTGCGATGCTGCATTGAAAGATACAGGAGTGGCACCCTGGCAACTTGGTAAAAATATCCGTAATGGGTGCTAGTCATTTGAATCTAGTCATTCGAACGTATCTTGGAACCATGGTAAGCATTTCTAAAACTGCGATGCTGCATCGGGTAGGATTGAATGGCAAAGCCCTTTTGCCTAGTGGATTTTTGAAACTATCTGACGGTCATTGGCACTGTTTTTATATTATAAATGGTCCCCAATGTAAACTTTTCTTGAAAATCGAAATTCCGCACTGCCAAAAGGTCACATTTTTTTAATACAAGTTCTTCTGCATCTATATTTCTTGCTTAGAAATACATGATAACAGTTTTAAACTTCGTAACAGTAAGACAAAAGTGGAAATACAGTTTATGGGTTCTTTGAGCAAGTACGAAATAAGGCGTACTCTAAACAGTACACTGGCTTCTCTTCTTGCTCCGCAATTCAAAAATATGCTTTAAGCTTGCTCCAGTTTATCAATATATTGCATATTACTTTGCTTCTTAACAGTCAGATTATTTGATTGTACTAATGGAATGGGCTCGGCAAATTAGAGCTCCTTGTGTCAGAAATGAGTATCCTAAAGAGCTTTTTGTAGGTATCTATTTGAATGAATTTTTCGAAAACGATTTGAAATAGTCTTTAACAAGAACCCCAGAGGTGATGACATCAACTTGAAGCTATGCTTTACGCACAAACCCAAGGAATGGCACATATACTTCATTTGCATGCAATCTGGGGGATCCATGACAATTCTTCATCAAACAGAATTATGCTCACTGACCACGTTTGCAGCCTTATCGCTTACAGAACCGACACCGTCTGGTAGTTTTCAATCTAAAGCCTTTAAACGTTCTTTCGTAGCAACAAAAAATCCACCCTGGTAGTGCTTATACTTTCCAGAAGACCAAGGAATGTTATCACAACGTTTATCTCTTTTCTACTGTATTTCCTGACGGCTAAACATAAAAACTTCTTGCTGCTCATGTTCTTGCATAACTCCTTGAATAAGGCTTGTGAAATAAACTTATTTATGATGCTGGTACATTTTGTTTGATGCAGTCTTATGTTTTCCAGTTTGCTCCCGGTACTAAGCCAAACAATAATTCCACCAAGAAGATCAATCCCCCAGTATGGCACAATGACATGTCATACGTGCTGCCATCAGTATTTCTATTTTCTCCACGCCACATCTTCTCTATCGATGCCAGTTATAGTTGGTTCAGAAGCGATTGTGGTTGTGTACCTTAAATGCTTTGCAATTTTTTTTCTTCGAGCTTGATAATCAGGGTATATACAAATAGAACAGTCTACAAAGTCCGATCCGTCCACCGATTTTTCAAGAATAAGAGATTTCTTTGCCATTTCGGTTAAATTTTTTGGCATTGTCACAGGTTCCTTTTTATTTGATACCTGTCGACCATTTGCTTTAACTCATTCTTATGTGCTTGTGTATGTATTCTTATCACAGAACTCAGTCAACGACTGCAAATATGGTGCTGGTCAACAACTTCAATTTCTAATGTAGAATCTCAACCAATTACATGTTTTAACAAGGAATTAAATATTTAAAAGAGTACATCCGTAACAATATTATTTCCTATCAGCAATAACAAGAGCACACGTCATCAGCGTTAATGATTGAAGATGTGTATTTCAAGGTTAACTAATCGACTATGTATTTTGCAGAAGAAGACTGCTGAAGGAAGTCACAGACTTCAAAGTAATGACAAGTGAATGTGTTGCACCCCAGCATCGACCGGTGATATGCAAGGTCACACTGCGAACGCCATTACAACGGACTTAGAAAGTGGAGCCAAAAATCAAATGGTGGAGGCTTAAAGAACCAGAGGTGGGAGAAAGGTTCAATAATGAGGTCAGAGAAAGACTTGGAGAGGTCTTGCCAGTAAACTGGAAGGTAAAGGCAGATGGAATTCGTAGTCCTTAGCGAAGTGCTTGGTAAGACCATTGGTCGGCTAACGAAGGAGAAAGACATTTGGTGGTAAAATGAGAAGGTGCAGGAAAGTATAGGGAAAATGAAGCAAACCTTCAAGAAGTGGTATGCAGATGGAGAAGAACAAGCAAGAGCAGAGTATAGGGAGGCAAAGAAGGTCAAACGAGTAGTGGCAAAAGCGAAAGCAGAGGCATTTGAGGAGATGTACAACAACATGGAGGCGTAAGAGGGAATGAAATCTGTCCACACACTGGCTAAGCAAAGAAACAAGGGCATGCAAGACATACAGCACGTTAAGATAATGAAAAATAAAGATGGAGTTGTATTGAAGTCAGAATCGGAAACCCTGGAGAAATGGAAGGGGTATTTTGAAGACCTAATGAACGTTGAAAACCCCAGGGAAGGCCGAGAAAACAGTGAAGCAGTTCAAGACAGAGAGCTAACGTGGTATGGACATGTGCAAAGGAGGGAAGAGGATCACATTGATAAACGCCGAAAGAGTAATAATAATTTCAAGGTTTTCTAATCAGATTTGCTAATAAAAATTAGTGCATTAAAAATATTCTCTACATTTAGCCCTGTTTAACGGCTTAATATCTATTAATATCTATAAACTAAACATACCAAGTTGTACCACAGGACCACAGTGGTGCTCTTTGTCACCGTCATGCAAGTCAATAGGAAATTTCGGGAAAGACTCTGTGGAAGTATCAGAGAAACACACAGAGGGTATTTAGTACAACAGACTGGGCGTCCAAGAAGGCAACCTCCACGTGGTGACGCCTGGATACTGATTAGCTAGGTTATCCTGACTGGTTGGTAACGAATAGCCTTCATTTAAAGCTGTTTTTCCAGTACCATGGAAGAAATCGATTTCGTCGTTCATGTGATTTTGCATCTGGTTCGTCGTCGATTTGGAGTAAATTTTTTGAACTTGTGCCGCCCCTGGTGGTAAGTGAAAGTTTTTTGTTTCTGGTTTCTTTCTAAACCGATCTGCCTTTTGGCGGTGAGGGGAGGTTTGTTTCCCGTTTCATGAGGCCGGATCGAACTCACCGGGGTGGTCTTCAAATCTACCTCCAGCAGCTTACACACACACACACACACAGTACAACAGACTGTTTACAATATTGAAATGAAAAAAAAAGAACAAAATTTTGAGGAAATTACTAATATTTGTCAAAAATGTACTAAATCTTAACTTTTTGATGGCCAACCAGCATGAAAATGTGCCAAAAAATGCCAAATTTGTGCCAAATTGGCAAGTCTGGCTCTGTAAATGGTGTGATAGGTGCTCCAGCAGTCTACCTGTTTAAATTATTTCAAGCAATTCACAATATTCTTAAAGGTATACAGCAGTTCACTGAATTCCTTTAAGAAAAGAAACTGTTGTTGTTGAAATATTTCAAAACCACAAATGACAACCTGGTTGAAAAAGGAAAGAAGGAATTCTTGGAAGTTGTGGTCATCTGAAACCTTATTCCTCTCTTAGAACATAAACATTTTATTAAAATATTTTGCTGAAGGGGGCCATCCTTTCTTCCAAAACTAGAGAGGAGTTGGATACAAAAGTGCAACAAAAACGCACTTAAGAAAATTTTAAAAAAATTATTTGGGCAGGACCAAGCATTAAAGATACATAAAACTACATTGAAACAACCCTGTATATTTAAAAGTCAGAAATTGTATTGGGCAACCACGTAAAGATTTCTAAATAAAATTACATGATATATCATTTAAGATAGCTTTAAGATTGGTATGCACTTGTACAGATAACTAATCTGGTAATGTTACTGAGATATAAAGTCATAATTGTAGACTCATTGTATTTGCTTACAGTATAGCACTGGGATAATTCAACTGAAACGTAGAAAATGGGAGTTTATATTGTTGTCGACAGGTTTTATTAACGAGAGGCCGAAAGATAAAAAACGAAGATAAAATAGGTCCTGTGAAACAAGGTGGCAAATTAAAAAATATTGCTCGAATAGTAAAGGAGATCACAACCGGTATGATTAAGGTCTAATATCTAAACGTTTACAAATGCAATGAAAGAAAACGATTATTATTCATGGTATTCATACATTGAACAGGATATACATGGCGGAAGCACTGCGTTTAAAACATTGGTTTATTATAATGAAAAAAGAAAACAAAACCTGAAAAAAGTGACATCTCATGAAAATAAGTGAAGAGGTCAGGTAGAACTAAAATACACAAAAGAAAAATAGTAGGGGCAATTACAAGACTTAAAAAAAAAACCCAGATGCGCGTTGGCCTGTTTGGTGCCAATATACTATCATTACCAAAAAGGAGAATATTGTAGGTAAAAAGGAAAGGAGAGAAAAAGGTAACTAGAGCAATCAATGCCATGATTGATGGCCTTAAAACTGAACAGTGTTGCTCCTGCAACGTATAAGAAAGTGGAAAAGAAGTTGAATGCACAATGGGAGTATGGCGTTGTTGTAGCAGTTAACTAGCCTTAAGAGTGAATTGGTTTCGGTTGAGTTCCTGCTGCATACCTCTGGCAAGTGATTCTAGCACTTGTCTGCTAGGCTATTCTAATTTGTTCAACAGCCTGTCTCATTGCTTCACTGATAGAAAGATTTCTACTATCCCTGCCTTCGACAATGCAGGTAATCCAACTGATCCTAGCAAATGTCGACGTGCAGGTCTTCTTTCTTTGATAATAAACGTCTTTGAACGTTTAATCAACAATGCACTAGTGGAATTCTTGCAGAATTTGCCTTTTGTTGGTGATTTGTTTTACAAACATAGGTTTCACTCCACTGATGCCCTTTTGACTGTGAGCACGAAACGTATCTAAAGGTCTAAAGCTACATCTGGTGAAGCGCGTACTATTGCTCTTGATATTTCCAAGGCATTTGATGTGGTGTGGTATGCTGGTATGCTTCATAAACCTTCTGGTAAGCTTATGGGATTTGTGAAAAGGCCTTTGATATTGTTCAGTCCTTTTTCCCAGACAGTAAAGTGGGTGTCACACTTGACTTACACATGATGGGTTTCGTCAAGGTTCTATTCTTGGTCCCACTTTAATCCTTCTTTATATCAAGATCCTCCTGGTACCTTGTTTCAGTTGATCAAAATCTATACTGATGACACAACCTTGTACACTGACAATGCCCACAAAGCAGCTTAGCAAAAACAGGTCAAACATGTGGAAGACATGAAATCTGACCTTGAGGCTGTTAGAGATGGGGGGAATGAAATGAATGGTCTCTCTCAAGGCAGCCAAAACGCAAACTGATGTCTTTTAATAGTAAAATGTGCCTTTATCTTTCTTCAATAATCATAGCCGATTATTCTGATGTTTACCCTGGTGACTTTGCTTCTCCTCTTGAGGAATGCTCATCATTTAGTCTGCTTGGTTGTTGGGATGTTCAAATTCAATCTGTTGGTATGTTTGCTTCTAAAAAGGTTTATTCTCGGAATCACAGTAGAAAGTATCTTATGGCTATAGGAGTTTTTTATCTCTACACATCTATCATTCGTACTTGCATGCTGCACTGCAGTCACATCTAGATTGCCACTCTTTCATCTAATCTAGATGTTTGGATCAAGCTCTGAGGCATGTTTATAAATTAATTGGAACAAATTTTGCTGCTACCATTCAACATTTGTCTCATCAACAAAATATGGGTGCTCTTAGTCTTTCCTATAGGTATTTCAATAGTAAATACTCTAATGACCTTTCCTTGCTGGTACCAGTTTAGTTTGTTGCATCATGTATCTGGTTTCTTTCAACGTCTTCATCCTTGCGCAGTTGTTGTTCCCCGTAATATACCCATGACTGTAGGTTCTTTCCAGCGGCAATAGGTTTTGAAATAGTTTTTTCTGACTGCTTTTCTCTACAATACGACTCAAATGTTCTTAAGTCGAAGGTAAATTCTTATTTCTAGGAGTAACCTCTTGCTTGTTTTATTTCTCTCTTTTCATTTTGCAATTCCGTGCACTTCTGGCCTATGCACGTACCAACGATGCTGAAGAGGAGAACAAGGACCTTTTCTATAATAAACTCCAGCGTGCAATGAAAGACATCGCTACCACACCTGTTGGGGAATATCAACTCAACAGATGGCACCAGCAACGAAGGCAGGGAGAGGGTGATGGAATGACATGGCCTTGAAGACCTCAATGACAACAGTCAAAGACTGATTGGCCAATGTGAAAGGAATGACATAGTCGTCTTCGGCAAGCTCTTCACTCACAAAACCTAACACAAAATGATCTTGACATCACCTGATGGGAGGAACCAGAGCCAGAATGACCAAATCATTATTAACAGCAAGTTGAGGCGCTCCATACGTACGTCTGATGCGACAAATTTACATTGGTTTTATCCACAACCTATTTGTGGCCAAGCTGACTGAAGCTAAGGAAGGAGAAGATCGGACACAGCAGGAACCAAAATTTCGATGTTGCCATGTGGAAAGACCCTCTTGCAAAGAAGCAGGTCAGGACTGCGCTGAGAAACCGGTTTCGCATCCTCCAAGTACCATAAGAGCAGAAAGTCATAGTGGATCTTAACAAATACCTGTTACAGTATTGAAGAAATAAAAGAACTGAAGAAGAAAAGTCTGGACTCCAAGTCACCTAGACTCAGAGAAAGGCTTGCCACCCAGTTTTGGGAAAAGGATAGGCACGTAAAGAAGTCAGCATGGAGAGCCAAGCGGTGGTATGCAGAACAAGTAGCTGAGAAAGCTGATACATGCTTAAGAAAGGCATACAGACAGTTGATACGACCATTAAGAAGCTAGGAGGGGATCGAGGGTCAGCCAGGTCACTTCAGTAAAAGCAGAGAATGACAGTCACAAATAAACGTGGCAAGCTGAAAAGGTGGAGAGAGAGTACTTTTCGAAGCTCCTGGACCGACCAAATCCACCTACGATGATATCACAGGTGCAGCGGAAGACTTGAATATTACCCCGGAAGTTATCATAGTAGCGGAGGTCGAGGAAGAAACCCGCAAACTGAAGAACGGCAAGGGATCAGAAGATGACGGTGTGTGCCACAAAATTCTTAAGGCAAAAATGCAAGAACCACCACTATTCCTTCAATGTATCCTCAACGGCATTTGGAGCACAGAGCAAATCCCGTAGGACTGAAAAACCGGAGTCATCACTCAACAGCAAGCTCTTCCACCGATTTCCCTTCAGTACATTATAGCACCAGTGGACACTAATCTACATGAAGAACAGGCCGGCGTCAGGAAAGGAAGATCATCCATTGACCAAATATTTGTGTTGCTCCAGACCCTAGCACAGACCCTAGCACAGACCCATGAATGTGACAGCCCACTGTATATAGTGTTTATCGACTTTGAGAAGGGCTTCGGTACCCTGCACCTTGACTCTCCCTCAAGGATCCTATGATAGCATGACACCCTTTTGAAGCTGGTCAACATCATCCAGTCAGTCCATGAGAAGCTTAAATGTCATGTCATCCACAACGACTATCATACGGAGCTTTTCAGGGTTGGCCTTTGAGTGAAACAGGGACACAACCTGTCGCCTATTTTGTTTTCTTTGACAATCGACTGGTTAAAACGCAGCATAACCCAGGGAATGCGAAAGGGTATACAGGGGAACCTGAGGTCATTCTTAGAGGGCCTGGACTACGCAAATAATAAACTATATACAAATTCAGGTACCTAAACATTTTAATTGAATTTAAAGAAAACGAAAAACACTTTACGTTGCACAAGCTGAGATATGACTTATTAAAACTGAATTAACAATGGGCATTTTATGTCCAACAATTTCTGTCAAAAAATTGAAACAAAATTGAGTTCCGTTGTGATACATCGATATATTGCTTAAAAGATTGGGGAAAATCCAAAGCCCTTTAATGTTAGAATATTTGGTGTTTACGAGCTTGTCATATTCCACGTGACACGTCATTCCAGCAATCATTCAAAATTTTATTCTATCTGTTGTCCTGAAATGTATGTTCACAAATGTCAGAACCAAAAATATCACTTATTTTATTGTTTTATAACAATCCTGCTAGCTTTAAGTGTAACAAAAAGTACTTAAATTAATTCAATTTAATTGTCTAATACAAAATCAAGAGGCTATACTTACAAGCCTTTTGGCATAAGTCTTTGGCTCAAATGTGACAAAGTCTGTCTGCAATTGTCTCGCCTGTTCAGTTCCAAGGTTTGTCACAGCAACCAGAAGTGAAGAATCAAGTGCTGCTTCCCTTGTATGCCTCACTGTAAAAAAAACAGAATGTTTCAGGTTATAATTTCAAAAATTTAGTGAAATGAAACATTCGTCTTGCCAGAAAACAGCTCATATTGTATAGTTTACTTTAAAGTCAAACTAACTTTTCGCTGAAAAATGAACACGATACCAACACCACCATTTAATAGTGTAATGAACAAAATGCACACAAAATTGCAAGTGGCATGACTGCACTATGATCTATCCAACGATTGTATACAGTATAAAACAAATGAAAACCACAAAAGAGTCTTTAAAAATATTGCCAGGCCTCATGTTAAAAGCGAGAATTTTCGAGTCAGTTTACAACAACAACCACATTACCATAACAATGCTGGTAGCAAATCTATCCAACACTGCTCTTAGGTGAGCCATATCAAAAATCGAGGGAATACGTAACTACCGGAATCACATTCTAAAAAGCTTATACTATAAAACAAAATAGTCTGGTTTCACATAAAAACATAATAAAAACCAACAAACACGTCCATAAAAGCAATTTTGAAAACAGGGGGGAAACCAATGAAGGGAACATTTCCGAAAGTCCAAGACGCTTTGTTACTGTTTATTTTCTATACTGTATGATTTCAACAGGCACGAGTCTGAGAAGATGTAACATCCGAAGCAAAAAAACTTCCTCGGCAATAGAAAACTTGAACTTGAAATTTGAAATAAAATTTAACAAACGTGTCTTGACCTATACCAGTGTTTTATAACGAAACAGATTATCACATATCATTATTTATACATTTTGGTGCTAGAAATATAGGTTGTTTTAATTTCGTTTATGATAAGCATACTCTACTCGTAATCAAAGAATTGTTCTCTAGAAATATCTATAAATTTTAACTCTAAATGCACTAATATATAGCGTGGTCATTTTGAAGGCCTTTATGAGGGATTTTCATGGTATGTTAAGTACAGTGCGAAGCATTTTTGTATAGCTATCATCAATTTTAGGAATAAGCATTTTTGTCACAGTAAATTATTCTGAACCGTACATAGGTGAAAATTCTATAAAGGTCTTAAAAAGTCTAATTTTGGATGAATTTCGTTTGGGTAAATTTTTTATAGATGATTTTTGATAATGCATTTAATGAACCATATGGTTTTATGGTGTTGGTCTTCAAATCGTAGACTGTTTGTTTATGCTGCTAGATGTATAAGATCGTCATCATTTTGGGTTGAGGTGGTTAAGGTGGTAAAATTTATGACATTTAGTCTTTATTGCAATCAAATATAAGCCAATTAATTGGTTTTGGTCCCCGGTTCGTTGAAGCAGCTCTTCGTCTTTTAAGAATATCTTTCATAAGTGAAAAATCACTGAGAAAGAAAATCACTGAAATCATCAACTTTAAATAATCAATGCAACCAATACAACTCACGATTACCATATATGTTCATAAGATGGAGGTAACAGAAATAAATGTTAAGGGGGTAAAGTCTATTATTTAGGATCGTCTCAGTTTAATAAATCTATTCCTATTTTCAATTATTTTTATGACAATTTCAATCTAATTAATAGTTCCAAGTACTTGGCAGACCTCTATGATCTGGGGTGCAAAGAGTCTCCAGAACCAAGATTAATTTCTTCCAATCTTCCAGTAAAAGACAGTGAATCTCCAATGATAAACATTTCATGTGCTTTAGATTGTCTCTTATTATCTGTTACCTGGTTCATCGATCTCCCTTATTTCACTCTTGCTCGGCTATCGAGACAGTATCAGACTCAGTCGATAGGGCTTCAGATATGCATAACAACGCTAACATATATGTCTTTGGTCACTTTAATGCTCACCACATGACCTGGTTGACTCATTCTAACAGGACTGATAAAACTGGGGAAGTTACAACTTCACTTTCGGCCATGACCGTGTAGAACTTGTTGATTTTCCCACAAGATTTCTTGGCTCAAAATCAGTAGAACCTTCTTTCTCAGATCTCTTTTTTACTTATTCCCTACGCATTTTAAAGTATTATCTCCAATTCTTTTGGATCTTTTGATCTTGTTGCTGTCATTGTAGAATTTATCCAAACTGTTTCAAATCTTGTTGACAAACCAAGCTATCGTAAGCTTCAAATTTAATTTGACAATTTTAGGGTGATATTTCTTAAGACTCCGTCTTACCAAAAGTTGCATCTCCTTATGAGTAATACTTATCAATGAGCCTACTTGGTTTATCATTTATCATTCCCTCCAGATCTTTCTTTAGAGTCTTATATTTAATCCATTGGTTTCTCAGTTTCTTCCTGCATCATAAAAAAGAATCTAAGTCATCTCATTTCAACATTTTTTGTCCCTTTTCTTCACAGTTCCTTGCATTTCGTGGCTCTATAACTTGACCCGCTCTAACCTCCAAATGTATCAGATCGGTCGATGGCAAAGTTCTCCACGACCTCAAGTATGCCGCCAACCGGTGGAAGGAGTATCTTTTTCACTTTTTCACGACAATAAATATCAAGGAAGCATAATTGTAAAAACAGCAACAACAGCCCCCAGAAAACTGAAAGATGAAGTTCGCTGGGCACTGAAACATATAAGGAGCGGAAAGGAAGCTGGACCAGACAACATTCCAATAGAGATGTTTCTTGCACTGAGTGAAGAAGGTGTTGAACTTCTATGGGCGATCTACGAGACTAGGATCGACCCAGTGGGTATCCTTAAGTCAATCTTTGTAGCCCTACCAAATATCACTGCAACACTCTACTGCAACAACAATCGAACTACAAGCTTAACTAGCCATGCACTTCAAATCCTAACGAAAATAGTCTTACAGAGAGTACGGCGTAAACTGCTACCTGAAATTTCAGACCATCAGTATGTTATTATGAAAGACAGAGCTACACGAAACGGAATCTTCAAATGCTCTCTGAAAGGGCAATAGAGCACCAGCAGGACGTAGATCTGGAATTCATTGATTACAGGAAGGCCTTTGACGGGATTAGTCACGACTTACTCGCTATGTTACAGGCCATCCAGATTGATGGTAAAGACCTTAGAATCATCAAAAGCCAAGCTTTTGATGATTCTATACCAAGCAAACAGGGACCTTAAGCCTTTCTGACAAGAGTCTCACTGAATGGGTCCTGGTCCGGAGAGGACCAAGGCAAGGAGGTGATATGTCACTAGCCTTTTTCAATCTAATTAGCGAAATCATCCTCAGAGATCTTGATGAAGTTTCTGAAGGTCTGCTTGTTAATGGCTTCTATTTAAATAACATTCGTTATGTTGACGACACAGTTTTCATCGCCAAGCCCTAGGAAGAAGCCAAGAATCTGAATCATGTTGCAACAGCCTCCATTATTCGCCTTGGTCTCAACTGCAAAAAAAGCAAAGGTAATGTGCATCTCAAAACACAAGCCAGTGTAAAATTCGAAGTTTAGATGAATGGTGAAACCATAAAACAAATGTCAGTCTTTAATTATCTTGGATCTCACATCACAGCCAGTGGTGATAGCAAGGGAGAAATCAAACGAAGAATAGGCATGCTGAAAGATGTATTCAACGACATGAGAGCCATTTTTACTTATCAAAACTTTCATTGACCATCAAACTCCATCTCCTCAAAACCTTTGTCTGCTCGGTCCTCTTGTATGGAACATAAGCATGGGCACTTAATGCAGAAACACGAAGAAATATAGGAGCTGCAGAGTTGTCGTTTTAGACCGCACGCTCCGAATTTCCTATATTAACAAAATAACAAACATTAAAGTTCTACAGTGTGTCGGGGAATAAAGAGAATTACTTAAAGTTATCGAGTCACGTCAATTGAAATTTCTTAGCTGTTACATCAGAAAACAGAAGCTAGATCACCTTTGCCTCAGTGGCAGAATTGAAGGAAAGTGCGCTCGTAGCAGACAGAGGAAAACGTATCCGCAGAACTTTCAACACCATTTCAAGAGCAGCAGAGAGATCCCTTGCCGTTCTTCAGTTTGCGGGTTTCTTCCTCGACCTCCGCTACTATGATAACTTCCGGGTTAATATTCAAGTCTTCCGCTGCACCTGTGATATCATCGTAGGTGGATTTGGTCGGTCCAGGAGCTTCGAAAAGTACTCTCTCTCTCTCCACCTTTTCAGCTATGGAATGCAACCTGAGACCGAGAACAATGGCGGCGCATTTCAATGCAATACTTGTTCAACTTAGCTTGTTTTAAGTTGGGAACATTGAAGAAGAAGATAGCTTGTGCATTTCTTAGCCACAGAAAACAACGACGAAAAACCCCATAATATTCAACACATGTCATCTTAATTAACTATTAACATTAAAATCTCTGGATCAGATTTCTCCTTGTAATGGTCAAATCCATTCGTTACTGCAACAACAAAAATTTAGAATGTTGTAATGGGTGTGTTGTTTGTAAAGTGTGGTATCATATCTCTGTTGATGCAAGGAATGTATCCACTGCGATAAAGTCATAATGCTAAATTATATCATGAAACTTAAAAACTATTACTGAACAGCACTTAATTGTTAAAACAATAGAATCTCTCGATTACAAAGTTTTAAGGGATCTGTAGATCTTAGCTACTCAGGCACAAAAGTCAAGACAACTGAACTGCGTTTACAAGTACTGTTGAATGAATATATTCTTTCACCTTGATGGAGACATTTGCGCATTTGAGGGTACAGTACCTATGATAACGGGTACCTTTAACCAGTTGACATTAAACTATTATTCTGTGGTGCCACAGGGTGTCACAACACCTTTCTGTTTGTAACAAAACAAAATGAAGAATACGCGGTACACTTGATAAAAACAAGATGAAAGGGTTTGCAAAACAAATTACATAACAATCATACCCAAATGTTCCAACACTGAATACTTAAGATGAACTAACCACATGCTTTCCTATTTACTGGGCACATGTTTATAACTGGTTTTGATAGTTAAAGCGTTAATCCAGTTAAAATATTCGTGAAATAAAATAAAATAGATAAAATGAAATAAATAATTCTTAATAAAAGGTAACACCCACATCCAGCAAACAATGTGAAACTAACAGTGACTTGCAGCTTCAATAAAAACTGAAACCAATCAAATTTGAATCCTCTAACCACTGAGATAAAGGAAGGAAATGGAGGTAAAGTATTTTGTTGTTACAGGAATGGAAACATGGCACACCCAAATACAGCACAGT
The DNA here is from genome assembly GCA_003991215.1 of Morbakka virulenta. Classification (NCBI taxonomy): domain Eukaryota; kingdom Metazoa; phylum Cnidaria; class Cubozoa; order Carybdeida; family Carukiidae; genus Morbakka; species Morbakka virulenta. Next base: position 1,389,281 of record RDPX01000015.1, read on the forward strand.
GATTTCTAGAAGGTTATTACATCCTACACCTAGCATTTTCAATCTCTTCACTAGTTGGTCCTGAAAAACATATAACTTGCCTCTTTCAGCCACTATACGTTAAATAACTTTAATATTGCTCTTGGGACATTAATTTCAAAAAAACCTAACAAAAAGATACAAATTATCATTACCTTGAGTGAATAAGTTTTCTGCTTTCTCAAGAATGGCATGTAAACCTGTTGACTCCGGTCTGGTTAATTCTTCTTTGTTTCCTACAATGAAATAGATTGAATAAATGCAAAGATAAAATCCAGTTGTTGAATTTTAAATCTTTAAAATTGCATGCACTATATGGGATAAATAAGCCTCCCTTAATCAACGTCACAACATCTAATATTTGAAATCGCCACAAAGATATTTCAGCTAAGCAACGATTGTTAGCCACAATGACTCACTCGCTATGTTACAGATCATCCAGATTGACGATAAAGATCTTAGAATCATCAAAAACCTTTATACCAAGAAAAAAGCGACCTTTTTCCTTTCTGACAAGACTTTCAATGAATGGGTCCCGATCCGTAGAGAACTAGAATTTATCTAGTACAAACAGCTGAGTAGGCAAAATAGGACATAAATATGTGCCAATATAGCATGTTACAAAAACTAAGCCAGTGGAAAGAGCGAAAATGACAAAGAAGAAGTACAACTAGACTGGTTCAAGCTCCAAAGTACTGAGTCCTAAATTTAGTAACCTTTTTTTTGATAAGCGGTAGCACAGACGTAGTTTTAGTCCAACTTTTTTGGTTCCAATGAGTCTACATTGGAAATATTCACCAACATTCACCACATACGTTCTAACGAATGGCACTTTGAGGAGCTCTACAGTAAGGACTTAGAGCAACAGACTCTCCTGTAGGTTGTTGTATAAAATTCTTTTTGTCAAGCTGAGAGATAACTTGTACTGTTACTTTTCAACATTCATTGTCATGTTGTGACTGCTTTATTATACCATGTTGGCAAAAACGAAAATTTCAAACTACTCAAAATTTGTTTAAGAACTAGAACTGTAATTCTGATATGATCCTGTCTCTTGAAAATGTTCTACTTATTAATTTCAGTAAAAGTTTAGTGTCTTCTTTGATGGTTTATACATAAAATCAGAGTGATTTAGGTCAAGTTAATTCAATTTTTATTTTGGTCTCTTTCCGTTTCACAAGGGATTTGTAAATATATTCTTACATTTTTGAATAATATGATTTAAAAGAGCTAAGGAAATTCAACCTAAGTTAACTGTGAATGAGTAGCAAAATTGCAAGTACCACTTTTAATACCAGAAGCTCAACCAGAAAGTCTGCTCTGCAATTTCAGGGGACAGGGAGGGAGGTATTGTTTTAAGGTTTGTTTTTGTTTATGCTTGAATATAGGCTGCAGCTCAACCCTAATGTAAAAGTAAATGAGAAAAGAAACTAAAATGAGAAGCTTTATTCAAACAGAATAATCATAATCAACCCCTTCCTCCCTCTGCCAGTCAGAAACCACATAATATAAAGTTAGAATAATGAAGTAGACTTATGCAATCCAAGAGAAATAATCTTTTTTGCAAAGCAAAACATATGGTGGGTGCAGTGCTGAGTACCAGAAGATCTAAAGAACTACATAGAAGGAAGTCTACTTAGCATTTAAGAAAGCAGACAGAGAATTTTTTTATGATCAATCATGGCAAAGATGAAAGGAACAATAGTAACAATCTATTCTATTATACACAACAAATGATCAATACGAGCAGTGATACCACTACTGAGAAGTGTGTGCTGCATGACAGAAGCTGGTGGCCTAGAAGATGCACTATCAAAAATTACTGAATAAAGAATTTCAAGGGCAAAAAAACATAGTGTACTTGAACACCCTTGTGAGGCTCTCTCTATTGATTTAAAAGTATTGGGTTATTATCAGAGCTTTTGTCAGAATGAAAAGTTGTAGAGCTGTTGTCCCTTAAGTGTGACAGTTGAAATGCTGGTTTTCTTTGTGAGGAATACCCAGGAAGAATTGGTGCTGTTGAGAGATGTCAGTAGAGTACTCATACAAGATACTCCCCCACTTGTAAAAGAGGAAGGCCTGTGGCATGAGGAGGAGCTGGGTGTGACATTTGGTGTAAGGTCACTATGAGATGGAAGTAAGGTTGTATGACATTCAGGATATAATGCTTGTGTTAGGGCTTGAGGGTGTGGTACATCACAAGACAGTGCTGGGGAACTTTTTTGTTTAAAACTATAGACACCCAGGGGTGTAAATGCCCATTTTTTTCAGGAAGAAACAGATCAGAATAAACTATGTGGGTTTTTTTCATCAAGGAAGAGGGGAGGGGTTATATTAAATAATTAATCCCAAACTAAAAAACTACTTCCCTTCCTCTTCACTTGTGAAGATGATTTTATCAAATAAAAAGAAATTGAAAGATATCTTGATTAATTCCATATTTTTAACTTTTGGTGGTCATTATTATCGAAATGAATGCAACTAATACAAAATGTCATACAACCTCACTTCTATTTCTTAACTCAAGACACCAAGTGACAATCCCAGTTCCTTCTCCTTGTGCCTTACCACCTTCTCATTTCACAGTAGGGCACTATCTTGTCTAAGTACTCTGCTGATCTCTTTGCTGACATTGATGCCTAGTATTAGGCTAATGGTACAATTATCCTTATTTGAATTGATGGAGAGACTTGGGATTGGCTTTTCATGAGAAGTAGTAACCTAGATTTAATTGAGTTAGTTTGAACATGTATCCAAGTGTCTAAAATAACTGAGTGAAGAAATTTTGGTCCTTTAGATGAAATGTTTAGTAAGGGAAAATATGATTATACCTTTGAAGATATAAAAAACTTGTATGTATCCTTTTGAGACTAAAGATTAAGATGTTTGTGGAGTCAAACCATGATAACAGTTTACACCTATGCTAACATCAATTCTTATAAATACTTAAGTAAGTCAGTAAGTTTTTATTTGCCACAAACATAAAATGAAAAATGTTTACAAATGTTTAAAAAAAAAGAGAAAGGCCTAGAAAGTCAATAAATTACAATTTAAAGTTAATTTACAAACTTTTGTATAAATTAATACTAAAAAGAATGTTGCATAAAAATATTACAATTTGAGTTAAAATAAAAATAATTACAGGTCACCCCTAATTGAAGTGGCAGGGATAACATTAAAAGGTCAAACCGACCTTATTTCCATAATGGTCCCTTAAGAGGTGATTTTTTAATTGAAAAAAAAAGGGAGATAAAATTTTAAATTATAAATGNTATTTTTATTTTTATTTACTCTGTGCTTTGTGGGGAGCCAATTTATCTCTTTAAATTCAGTAGCACCAACATGGGCTGTGTTTTTTAAATTCAGATAAAAGCGAATGCATTTGTTTTGTGCAGACTGCATTTTTTTATCAGTCTCTTATTCAACATGGGGTACCATGAGGAGCATGCATAATCAAAAAGTGGCTGAATGAGGGCATTGAGGAGCAATCTGCGAAGGAAGTTATCTAGAAAGCTTTGTTTTCTATACAGAAATTTCAGTCTATTATTTATTTTTCCAAGTATTTTAGTTCCCATTGATTCTTAAAATGATGATGCTATGATGATGATCATGATGATGACAACAATGGCACTGAGGAAGGCATTTGGGAACTGCTCCTATCATGTAGTTGATATGACCTAGGAGCCAATGTAAAACCCAGTACCCACCTGCCACAGAATGGGCTTAATATGTGGCTTGTTTATTACCAAGCCAATTTTTTGGACAAAAATAACAAACTTACTTTGTGTATCTTGAATCAATGACCTGTATTGTGATCGTATTTCCCTTCGGCGAACTGGGTCCTCAAATGATACTCCATCACCACCATTTTCTGTGATATTGTCTGTCATTGCCACTTTCCCTATAAACTGAGTAAAATATGTTTTGCCATAAGAATATGAGTTTGTTAAAAAATTCTCAATACCAAAGACTGGCCTTTTCATGATAAATAGTTCACACAATATTAATGGTGTAAGTAATCATGATCATTGTCATCCTATAAAACTATTATTGAAATAAATAATAATAAATAGTAACAAATTGTAAGCAGTAAACAAATTAATTTCAGAAATACAAAAAAAACATATGGTTTTTATAAGATGGATTTATTCCTGTTAAAATGTAAGATCATATAAGGACTACAAGATAAAATTACAATGGCACAACAAAGAACCATTTATCTATATTTGTTCATAGTGCACTCACTTTAAATGCCACACCTACCTTAAGGTCACCCTTGAATAAAGGGTAGCACCTGTAAAACCAAAGCTCCTCTTAAAATCATGAAATGGAAGAGGACTAGTCTGTCTTATGGGTTCTTTAACTTTTGGGTTGCAACCCTCCTAGTGATGCTAGTGATAGTGTCATAATAAAAATACCAGTTGGTGTTAACTTGAAAACACTATCACATAAAAATTATGATGGAAACAAAGTCAAAAAATGAAACAAATCTGGGGAGGCCTGAATTGTGAAATGGTCTGCAAGTGAAATGGTCTCCAAGCCCCCCACCCCAAGTGTTTTACTGGGCAACATTTCTGCTGCTGGGGTATTGAGTTTGCCCAATAATAGCTGAATGCTAACAGAGAGTTTACCAGCTGTGAAGGTTTTTCAAGTAATGAGACAGAGGTCAAGGAACTCTAAAATAATGATAGTAGAAAAAATTGACAGAAGAGCTCAACAAGATAGTCAAGACCTATTTTTACCAAAGTGAACAAACAAGAGTGTGTGTTGAAAAAGAATGATCAAAATATGGAAAGAATAGGAGTATCTGAGGCAACAGAACAAAGACTTGCAGATCAAATTAGTGTGATCAGAACAAATGGCTGGGTGTCTGTCTAATTTGGGATTAGTTGAAATTCAGAGAAAGATAAGGGCAGGGAGAGTATACAAAAACCAAGAGCTTATGTGGAAAACAGATATAATAAAGAGGAATCACAAAAAGAAGCTAAAGCTGAATTCATAAACGTCAAAAATGTGACAAGTGGACTGCAGGATCAGAATCTTGAAAATGTTGAGATCAAAACAGAATGTTTGGGACAAATCAGGCAAGATGGTTAAAGGAGAATCAAGGTAATTCTGTAAGACTTAAGACTGGAGGGAGTCTGGGGCATGTGGCATTTTGGAATGACATTTGGGGTTTACAACTTAAAAATAATAATGCTGTAAAATGACTAAGGAAGATAGAGACTTAATTGAAGAATACAAAGAAGCAAAAAAACATCAATATATACTGAAAATTTGAGAAAGCTGCTTCAAAGAGTGAAAAATTGGAAAATTCTTGACCCTATGAACTAAAAGGATTCTGGACAAAGGCATTTACAGCTTGTTATGAAAGGATAGGCATGCAACCACAGTTGTAACAGGAGATGAATGAATTGCTGAACTGGCTAAACACTGGCTTAACTATGCTGATCATGAAAGACCATGAGAAAAGTAATGAAATTGTCAATTTCAGATCAATACCATGCCTATCTATAATGTGAAAGATATGGACATAAATGGTCAGTGGTAAACTGTGTGGACATCTGGAAAGCAAGGAATTCCTGCCTGAGGGGAAAAAGGGGCATGGATGAAAATCAAGAAGGAAAGTTTATGACATTTTCCCCCACAATTGGTTAAAAAATGCATTATGATGTTTACTGTTAAAGATAACACACAAAAGATGCTAGTCAACACCATGAAAAATGGCAGACAGAATTAACATCTGGATGACAAAAGTTCACATTGTGAAAATAAGAAGGATATTTCATAGGAATTTTTTGTCACCATCACTTTTTGTGTTGGCCCTAACATAGTTGTTGCTAGCTTTGAGGGTGATTAAGGCTGGATATTAGTAAGTAATTGTGTGGGGAAAAGTACTCCAACTTTTAGACCTGGAAAGGGGGAAGAGAGAGAGAGGGGGGGACAAGAGTGTGTGTGTGTGTGTGTGAGAGAGAGAGAGAGAGAGAGAGAGAGAGAGAGAGAGAGAGAGAGAGAGAGAGAGAGAGAGAGAGAGAGAGAGAAAAGAGTTCTTGGTGTAGTGTGTCAGTGTGTCGTCTGCTTGCTATTTGTCTGTGTGTTGGAGGGTGCTCACGGATTTGTGCACCACTTGTGCAATGACAAAGGTTGTGTGCCCTTGTTTGGGTACAACTGGCTCAAAGATATTAACCAAGTTTGTTAAACAGCCATCCATTACACAAGGCAGGAATAGATAGTTAATTAGTGGACCTGTTGACAGGATTTTAAGTGATATTTCAAACAGAACTGGAAACTCTGAAGGCCACACTTGTGCACATACCTGTGGGCAATGAAGCAAAAACAAGGGGTCTGCTAACTACCCTGAGTGGTGGAAAATAAATTTGTAAATTAGCTCTGAGTCAAATGAGATGATAAATCACACACATGGAACTATACTATTCTACTTGTTAACAGTTCAGAGTTCATTCTATTTCCAGCATATTTCAAAGAGAAATTGAAAAAAAATGTTGAGCCAATTTTCTTGTGTGCTTGTTTGTGTTTATGACATTTTAATCACTTTAATCACTCTCAATAATGCAGATGCAATACAAACATTATGTAAGACCCTTAGCATCATAAAAAATTACAGATTACAAAAGAAAGAGTGCTCTGGGCAGCACCTCCCTAGATGTGGCAGCAGTACTCCATCTTAGGGCATATCTGACTTTTGTACAGGTAGAGGATTGCATCAGGCATCAGATACTTTCTGGAGCAGTAAAAAGATCCAACCATTTTACCAGTAGCCTTAGCAACAGATTGGATGTAAGTATTCCACTTTAGATCAGGAGTGAAAGTCAGTCCTAGTGGCTTATCAAAGCAAAAGGCTTATTCAAGAAGAGAGCCATTCATTTCAGGTCAGATGAAAGGGAACCCACAAGACCTTGATCACCAATGCTCTTCAAGGTGCAGCCATAGACAGTTGTGTTGTCTGCATAGATGTCTACATATATGTTGTCTGCATAAAAATTATCACCATATTACTGAAGTCATTTCTGATTGCAGAGATAGTAAATATGAATATAATTTTGTTCTTGGATTGACAGATATATAAGTTTAGCAGACCAAATGGAAAAGTGATTTATTTTCTGCTTTCTGTTAGTGTCTACTTTGGCACAAAATATGAGTTGCAAATGGAATAATACCTTCTGTATGGCATTTATTCCAAGTACTGTTTGCACTTGCCTACATTACCCATTTATTTATTGGAGAGAACCAAATTGAACTTTTGAAAAGTTTTTTTCAAGTTACTGTTATCACAATGATTTTATTAACTCATCAGAATGAAAAGGGGAAAGCCAAAAAGTCAGTCTTGTAAAGCCTTTAAGGGATGGCTGCCTCAAAGTATACTTGAAGAGCTTGACAGAATGTTCAACAATGAATATATCAAAGTTTTGTCTGCCCAAGATGAACTAGACGCCTGAAAAATCATACTTACACCATCAGCTTATTGAGGAGCATTGAAAAGCGAAACTCAGGTGATGCAGCATTGGTTACGAACAACTTCAAACTAACTTTGTAAGTAACCCTAGCTTTTCAGACAGGCTCCCACTCTAACTATAGCATACGTAAGAGAGTACCAGCTTGTCATAAACATTAACAGGCTACTCTTAGCTTATGTTAGGCCAAGTGTTAAGTTTTGTTGTGTGCGCTAAATGGCATTTAAAAATTTGTAAGTCCCTTACCTTCCAAAAATTCAATGATGCCTACAGACTCTCCCTCACAATTACTGATAAAAATATTAAGCTTTCTGCGGTCTTCTTACATGACAATTCCTTGGAGGTATCTTCAGAATACATACTGACATAGTGCAATGCCTAAAATGAGAGTAAAATTATCAGTCGTCACTCCATGATTTCCTCTAATTTCAATTTCTTCATGAAAAATAGCGGGAATCACCTGTGTCCTCTTGTTCACAGGGATCCAATAGTGTAATGATGTTGATGGAGGAATTTATCTGTCATGTCGTAACCTTTTTCTGAACTGCGTCAAAAGAGATACTTCTTCCATCGACAGTCAGAAATCGTTCGAAGAGGCTATGGGCTAAACACAAAGGCTTTCTACCACTAATAAGACAAAATACCATTGAAAACAAAAATAAAAGCGTTTTGAAACCATTTGAGCTATTGGTACAAGCTTCAATAACTGTGATATCGAAGTCTTAAAACTTTTTGTTTTTATTGATTCAGTCGAAGCCATTGATGTAGGATATTTCTCATGTCGTGAGTCGTAAGCTTTTTCTGAGATGCATTTCGAGAGATACTTCTCCCATCGTCAGGCACTCGTCAGGAACCTGACGATGGGAGAAGTATCTCTCGAAATATAGCTAAGAAAAGGCTCAGGGCTCACGACATGATAAATATAATATATCAATGTGATATTAAAGGTTTCTAATTTAAAACGAATTGTAATATGTCTACTGGAAACTTGACAGCATGCTTTGATGTTCAGGTCTTTTTCCGTTAGGGTTTGTATGATTGCTCAGGGGAATTTAATGGCAAACTTATTAGTAAATTTTCCACATCTGCATAAAACTCTATATAATATAAACTGGTCTTACTGAAGCAGATGCGTCCTTAACATTGCGGATTTTAAAACAACTTGCCCTCGACCTTTGACATCGTTCTTCGAGTTGGTGTTAGTTGGTTCTTATTAATTGTTCCAAACATTAGTTGGAGTCCGCCAATGGTCCCCCTTATCACCAACCCTCTTCAATGCATTCCTGAAAAGGGTCATCGGAAAGGCTTTGGAACATCATCAAGACACCGTTTTGTCGGCGGAAGACTGGTAACAAACCTAAGGTTTCCAGATGACATTGATGCATTGATGGCCTCGCTGTGAAAGAAGAAGAACTAGCAAGTTTAGAACGACATATTCAAAAAGAGCATCAGGTTGTAACTGCAACGGATTGAAATAGATGACATCTGAACATTGACTGAAAATAAATAGGTTATATTAATAAAAACCATACAAAAACCATAAAATGATGGACTACCAAAAATGAATATCAATATGTAGAATCCAATAAATTATTTGAGTTTTTGGCATTACAGCCATAGTATTAACAGGGGCGTCAACTACGTCTTATTTGGAACGGTCTGCTTAAGAGGCAGATTATCCCCAGTTTAAGCAAATAATCAAATTCCACTCGAACAACGAAATAGTGATCGGGAGCAAGACGACGTGAGCAACTTCTGATGTGAGCTGCTGTGATGGGTGTGATGGGTTGCGGATTGCGTGACAGCTGATTCTGAATAATCAGGCGGAATATTTGGAGTGAATTTGGGTATATGGCCAGACGATTAGTGGAAATAATTAATCACTTATTCTTGATGTGCACCAACAATAGGCGATGGGACATCGGCAATTATAAATGTACAATAAAAGATATGACGTAAACATGAGTCAAATGTCTGAGAACAATCCCCATATGTCCGAATTGGAGAGTTATTGAGAGCCTGAAGGCAATAAATAGAAGAAAAATGCCGACTCTTCCATGTAATGGGGGTAAAACGCTAACTTTGACCCCAGTGTCAACGAGGAAGCGAGTACCATTACGTCTGTGGTAAATAAAGAATAGGAGGCAGTCAGAATCATCAGTAATGCATGCCGCCTCTAGCTGTTGGGGGAATCATTTACCGAAGTGGATGAAATAGGTGAATTGAAGGTGGGTAGAGGAAGACAATTGTGAGCAGCTACCCCAGGTTTTTAGTAATACCAACAATTATCACCAACATGGTGACTTGGACTAGGGGTATGAGTAGTTGTGGAGGTAAAACGGGCCCTACCAAGTGTACAAGGGCGTAAAGGAAAGCACGTTGGACGGGCTGATGTGAGAACAGTAAGACCTTAGGAGTAAGTGCGTGCAATTGAGAAGTAAGGACAGCAGCTTGACCTTCAAATGCAGAAGACCTAGGAGAACGAATAGTAGCCATGGAAGAATTTGGGGTGGGAAATTCTAAAACCTTGTATGGAAGTGGAGCAAGGTTGTCAGCAGGCAATGTATCACTCGAAGGTATTAAGATAAGCTGTAGGTTAATGGGAAGACGTTGCAGAAATAGTTTTTTTAGAATACTATCTTCAAATTTGTTTTTAGCTCAAACGTTGGTGCATACGTCTTAAAAGTGGGCGGGGTTCGGTCACCAAGTTGCTCCAAAATTAGGAGCTCATATAGGTGTTTTTGCTCACTGACAAAAGAGCTTCTAATCAATTAAGTTTAAGATACGTCAAAAGGGTTATAAACAGATGGATAAATTAGTATATCCCGAACTTCTTGCGCGATTTCTGTTTGTAAATTTGTGGTGATGTGTGCAATTTTGGTACCTTGCGTCGTGACATCGCGAGTAATAAACTGAGTTTCTACTTGGGTAAATCAAATAGATGGATCATTTGGACAAAATCGTGGAATTTTCATTAAAACTGTGGCGATAGGTTGTGAAGATGTTGTAGGACTCGACGCTGTGGCCGTAACGAAGTAAAGGTAAGGTATAAAATCTACGAAGCGTATACGACAATTACAAGAATGTGCTCGTTGAAAAAACAACGTTAGGAGTCACCAGTATAGATAATGAGAGCTATTTATCGTAAAGTCAATAATTCATTGTCAAAAGTGTACATAAAACAATCTATCCTCGAGCTTTGCAGCTTAAAAATCCTGTGCAGGAATACAACAAAATTTCTTTACCTTGTCTTTTGTCAAAAACTTATCCCTTAACTGACAAAAACCAAATCAAACAATACAAAACGAAATAAAATTGCCTTGACAACGTGAGGTGCATTGTTCAAGGGTCAAAGATAAAGAAATTGTTTCATTCAACAAGATTAAAGGAGTACTTAACTTTAGGAGAAGCTGAAATGAAAATTTGTTGTCTACAGGTTTCCAGAGCAGAGCGCTTCTAGTAGGCTGGCCAGGTAGTAGCCTCAGCACATGCCATGCCAACCTCCATTTTCTTTCTTCAACGATCTTATGCAGTTCATTCTGTCCCGTCTGTCTATAAACTTCCTCATTTGTTATCCTGTCCCACCATGTAATCCTCCAAATCTTTCTCAAGTCCCACTGATAAAAAGAGTCTAGCTTCCGCTCCAACTTTTTGTATCTCGGTTTTCTTGTTTATCTGCTGCGACTTCCATATGTTTCTCATTGATGGAAATGCTGCTCTAGCTCTGCCTAACCTGTTAGTGATGTCTGTTTCGACCTCACTGGTGTCTGTAACATAACTTCCAAGGTATGGTAACTTCTCTACTATCTCAAGTGGATTCCCCCTCACAGTTATTTGTGATGCTTGGTTGATGTTGATGTTGATTACTTTGCTCTTGCCTTTACTTATCCTCAATTCCACTTTGGAACTTTCAATTTGTAGTTTGTCTGTCATTTCTTAACATGTCATGCCATCTCAGGCCATTGTGGCTATGTCATCGGCAAAATCACGATCTGCGAGGTTCGGGTTGCCAGGATATATTAAAATCTTCAGCTGCTATTGCCTTCATCATTACAAAGTCTACGCATACGATGAACAAAAATGGGGACAGTACAAAGCCCTGTCTGACTCCAGAGATCAATTCGAATTCTTCTCTCTTTCCTGAGCTTGTTCTAACTCCACGAGTAGGTTGGTCGTTAAAGGGACTTTATGATGGTGATGACCTTTTCGGGTACAATATATAATCTCTAAAATTTTCCAGAGTGTTTCCCTGTGCACACTTTGAAAGCTTTTCGGAAATCAATGAAATTTAAGGCTAGCTGTGACTAAAGCTCCAGACTTTGCTCAATGACGTTCCTTAGTACAAATACCTGCTCGCTACATGACCTTCTTTCCCTGAATCTGGCCTGCTCTTCTCGTAGCATGTTATCTACTACTCTTCAGCTCAAAACTTCCCTGTGGTGCATGGTAATGTTATTTCTCACCAGTTATTGCAGTCCGAAAGATCTCCTTTTTATGTAATTTAACAATAGCACCTTTGCTCCATTCTGCTGGCACCATGCCCTCCTTATGGATGTGATTGAATAACTCCACCAGCTGGCCTTCTAGAGGCGCTCCTCCCATTTTTCAGTAATTCACTGTTATTGCCATGTGTTCCTGGAGCTCTGGTATTTACTATAATCTTGATAACGTCTTGAATTTCTTCTTCTTCTTCTCCTTCTTCTTCTTCTCTTTTCGGGGTTTTCTAGCGCGTCAGGTCGGGTCGGCTGCTCGGCTCAGTCTCTTTCATTTTCTCCGGTCTTTGGTGTCCTCCGTCCTTGCTTGAACTTCCTTCATATCCCTCTTGATGCATGGCGATCTTTAACTAACAGGCCTAACAGACATGCGCCTGGAGGCATAAGCTGGAGGCGGGAAATTTGCTGAGTTAGTTGCGAAGTCATGGTAGAAAATGGCGGTCGTGCTCAGGTGCATGTTGTGATAGTTTGATATTTGGTTGTGGTTCTGGCTAAAAACTGAAATAAAAGTATTTATTGAAATCTTGGATAAATTCTTGTTCACTTTATCTTTTGTTGACGATGTCATATAAATGTTGTGTCACTAATTGCAATGACGATTATGATAAAGAAAACAAAGTCAGAGTTTATCGTTTACCTGGAGAGAAGGATGATCGTGAAAGATGGATCAAACCTATTCCCCGATCAAATCTACCAGGTAATCCTAACACAGTTGTCTGTGAGACACATTTTCCTGAGAACTTTCCCAGTATAACAGTTTTTGGGAAAAAAAGACCTCATGATCCTCCTTCTGTGGTTACATGTGTGAAACCTTCATTGATTCATACGCCTGCTCCTTCAAAAAGAAAGTCTTTCTCAAGCAAAGTATGTTCAAAGGTACGTAATCAAAAGACTGAAGAAATTGATTCGCTTCTCTCTTGTGATGTAAACTCCTCATTCGAAGAATTATACTCCAAGGCATCAGATAGGCAGATAGGGAGGAATATTTTGGTGACTATATTTCGTTTACTAGTAAAGATTTGGACTACTTGATTATTCAATCAAAGGACGTTCAAGAAAAGACTGTAGTTCCATGTTTTTTATTACAAATAATGAAGGATTTTTCTTTTCATGCATTTCATGCTTGTGTAAAATGCACTGTATCAACCCTTTCAACAAACCGTATCGTTAAAACGACAAGGTATTCACCAATTCAAGAAGCACTACAGTATCTTCAATGTTTAATTCTGAGCCATAAACAAGAAATAATATTGGACCAGATGGACTGTATGGCTTCTCACACCTTTGTTGATGAGAAGAAATGCAAACCAGAAACTATCATGCGGGCATTCAAATATTTTAGTATATCAAGGTCTTTGTATAGCCACGTTCGTCAATATTATGAATTTCCGAGCTTAATTAACTATGTCATCTCAAATCACAACAAAAATTAGTAATTTGTACTCAGATAGTGATTACATTAAAAAGATATTTTCCAGCATGAAAGATGAATGGCATAAAAATTGTATAATATTAATTGATGAAGTATATGTAAAGCCTTCGATAACTAATCATGGTGGCTCTATATTTTGCAGATCTGTAAATGATCCAGATAGACTTGCTACTACTATACTTTCATTCATGATTGTCTCTCTATTTGGTGGGCCAAAGTTTTTATGCAAGATGCTTCCAGTTAGCAAATTAGGTACTGATCTTTTATTCGAACAGACAAAAACACTATTAGAGATTATTGAGAGTTCTTCTGGAGTCGTACATGCAATTATTTGTTACAATAATCGGGTTAATCAATTGTTTTTCCAAACGTTTTCTTGTGTTAAACCATGGCTTACAGTTAACCATGTATACCTGCTTTTCGACTTTGTTCATTTTATGAAATCAATTAGAAATAACTGATTGACTGAAAAAACACAAGAGTTGTATTTTACAGATGATGATGATGTTCAATATGTTGCAAAATGGAGTGATTTAAAAAAACTTCATTCGGTAGAGTTACGTCAAGGTTCAGGTGGGACATATTTTATAACTGTACAACAAGTTTTGGAGAAAGTGAGGATTCAAAAAGCTAAGCTATTTTTGTAACTTGATATCGATGTTAATAACTTAGCTAATGCTAAACACAATTGTGATAAATGCTCCTATTTACCTGATGATAATTGTTCANTGCTTTTCGACTTTGTTCATTTTATGAAATCAATTAGAAATAACTGATTGACTGAAAAAACACAAGAGTTGTATTTTACAGATGATGATGATGTTCAATATGTTGCAAAATGGAGTGATTTAAAAAAACTTCATTCGGTAGAGTTACGTCAAGGTTCAGGTGGGACATATTTTATAACTGTACAACAAGTTTTGGAGAAAGTGAGGATTCAAAAAGCTAAGCTATTTTTGTAACTTGATATCGATGTTAATAACTTAGCTAATGCTAAACACAATTGTGATAAATGCTCCTATTTACCTGATGATAATTGTTCAGAAATAAATGAAAACATACATACGATGGAAAAATCACTACCTCACGATGTAAAAATGAGTATTGCGTATATTGGATCGATGTTTCTCGAAATACAGAAGAAATGCTATCAGATACATACAGATATTATGATAAATATGGTGATTTTAGACATTCAATTAATCTTGGTGGTCTCAAAATACCCCCAAATAATTATTGTCAGTTATGTTTATTTGGGTATGTTGTATTTCATGAAGTTCAAAACAAAACTTGTAGAAAATCATTTACGAACATTTTAATGTTATTTTCTGATATGTATGGACGAAATGTGGAAAGAAAGCATGGTAACACTTTCTCAAACATACTTTTTAACAAGACTAGTAGATTTTTTACACCAAGAACATCGGTAGAACCAAAACAGAAATTCCTAAAGTTGGCATTAGAGTAAACCACAACAAAATAATTTATTTATTATTTATCTTTGTTAAGTCTTTTTTATGTAAATACTGTATATATCATCATGTTTTTATTTTTCAGGAAGAGGCTGATTTTGAAAAAAATGTGTGATTTTGTGTTCCAAAACCTTACTATGATGTTTACATTGATGAACTTCTTAGAGATTTGACCTAATTTTGATGAAAGAGTAGGACTTAAGCCTTTTTTTCTCTCAAAATCCGTTAATATTCATTTTAAGCTACCTGCCTCCAGCTCACGCCTTCGGTCGCATGTCTGTTAGGCCTGTTAGTTAGAGATCGCCATGTCTTGGTGACATCCCTCCACCGCAGCATCTGCCTCTCTCTCCTCCTCCTGCCCTCTATCTTGCTGTAGGATGCCTTCTTTATAGCCATCTCTTCCCTCATTCTCATGCCATGGCCATATCACCTCAACCTAGCTTCTCTTGCCTTCTCGCGTATGTTAGAGACTTTTGCGAGGCTTTGAATATCTTCGTTTGTTCGATGTTTTCGCAAAGACACACCCATCATCCATCTTAGCATCTCCATCTCAGTCAACATTTGTGCCCTCTCTTTCACTTTTCCTAAAAGTATCACCTCTGGTCCGTACAAGAGTACTGGTCTAATCACACACTTGTAAATCTTCACTTTTATCATACGTGGCATCGCCCTGTCACACACTATTCCACTTGTTTTCCACCACTTCATCCATGCTCTCCGAATTCTGTTTGTGGTCTCCTCACTAAACCTTCTTTTTACTTCTATGATGGAACCCAGGTAACAAAACTGGTCTACCGTATCTGGTTTATTGGGCTTCCTTGTGTGACGATGAATCACTATGAATCTCCTCCCCTCTTCCTTTGCTGGTAACTAACGTTTCTGTCTCCTTTGCATTCACTTTCAACCCTTTCCTCTCCATAGCTCTCTACCGTTCACTCCATTGTTTCTCCAGTCCAGCCTCGCTCTCCGCAGTAATTACCAGATCATCTGCAAAGAGAAGTTTGGTTGGTAGGCCTTGTCTTGTCGCTGTGGTAATGGTGTCTATAAGCACCGCAAACAGGAAAGGGCTTAGTGCTTAGCATCTTGAATGTCCTCTGTTGTAAATTAAGGATATGTTAAATTCTTGGCATCTCACATATATGTATGGCACTTACTAGCGAACTTTATGTTTTTAACACCTGCACAAGTGATGATTTGAAGAAGTTTTGAACAAATGGATGAAGGAAGGTGAATTTGAAATGTTCATGCATATGAAAGGGTATCAAGACGGGCAAGGTATTAAGGTAGACTATTTCATCTGTATAGTAGGAGATAAAAAAGTGAGTAAGTATTGAGATTACTGGAGATTTACGAACCGAGAAGTGTATTTGAAGACAGCATTCCAGGCTCAAAGGAAGGTACAAACTCAGGTGCAAGCGCAAAGATCTTCTTATAGTATCGCTACGCAACAATCTAGCACGTACAATAAGTGACCAATAAAAATGGTGCAGGAAATTTTCCGATAGAATCACAGCTTACACCTGAACATTTTTAAACGAACACTATGTAATTTAACGCCAATCTTTCATGATTTTTGGTTTATTGTAAAACTTTCTAAAATTTGTTATGATCGATTGTAAATTATACCTAGAGTGTTTTAAAAATTATTTTCCTTGGAAAATAGCATTTGATTACATAAAGAAAGTGGTCGCTTAGAGGACGATTGCCAAAATGTTGAATTTATTTAATTCATATACGTCTCCCTAATTTTTTAATGAAAAATTACTATTTGTTAGAAACAAGAAAAATTATTTTAATTTTTTAGAATGCAGAATAATAATCACTATAACGTTTATACAAATAAACGATCAACATTTAAAGCAAAAAAAGTCAGCAATTTTTGTCCCCTTCTTCTTTAACTTCATAAAACCACGAATTTTGTTCCTAAATTGAAAAATACGAGTCAAACATATCATATCATGTTTTTTGTTTGCAGTGCAAGTCATATTTGAAACCATCTCGTAGCACTCTTCCATGCTGCACATCTCTGGTTAAGCCATTCTGTGTAGTTCTTCAACGTCAACAAATTGTCCGAAGTTGTATCAGATGTTGCTTTAATACGTCTGTGTAACTCCATGTTGAATGACATTAATATATTGAAAACAATGTTAGACAGTAAAACTTATCGAAAAGCAAATCTTTGAGATAAGGGGCCACATTGAAGTCCTTTCAATAACATTTCAATCAAAGATGCCGTAGCTCGTAAAGCATTTCTATATGATCAAAGAATAAAATAACTTACATGAACTAGTTAACCATTGACTGGCATTAAAAGCAGTTACCTTTTTAGCTACTTGGCTGGCATTGTTGAGTTCATTAATGAGACAGGAAAAATGACGTAGAAGGCATTTGCTGTGCTGCAGCATTGTCTCCTCTATGGCAATACCGTCCATTGTTTGCAAGCTACTGGTGGTGTTTGGTGAAAGGAAAACAAGTTAAATAGGGAGTAAAATGGTAGAGGAGAAAGCCATGCAGCTTTTTTTTAAAAATGAAGGAATTTCTTATCTTTATCTTCTGACAACGCTTGCTCGATAATGCCACAGACATGAAGTTGTGGGGAATATTCTCTCTTTTCCTTCAGATTCTTCACGGTTTGTGGGAACTTCTCTATGTACTGGTTAATGTGCTTCTCAAACGTGGCTCCCAAGATGTATGGACTAGGTGCTGAACCAAATATTACTATGGTGAATTTATAAGCTGTTATTTTCCTTTCCTCAAAGTTTTCATACCAGAATAACCTCTGTGCATCTCTCTCGAGAGGGCTGAGCTTGATCTGTAGGAACGTTTTCTTTACGTCACCAGTTATGCAGTACTTCTTCATACGATTTCTCAGAAAAATATCAAAGATGTGAGGTTGCAGGGATGGTCCAATCTCCAGACAGTCATTCAACGACGGCACTTGGCTACTTGCACGGGCTGAGCAGTACACAATCCTCAGGCGGGTGGACTCGGCTTCTTCACGGATTACTGGCTGATGGGGCACATAGTGAACTACTTCACCGGTTGGTTTGTCTGGGATTTTCTCCAATATGCCATCTTGCACTTGTTCCAACATCACCTGATGATATTCTTCTAACTTTCTGAGCTTCTTCAACTTTCTGGTTGTGCTGTGTAGTCTGGCCATCGTAAGATCTTGGTTGGTTGGTACTGTGCAGTGATCTGGTTTCCATGGCAATCTTGTTTGAAAACTTCCATCATCTATACGGTCGATATTTTTCTTGATGTTTTCATGAAAATCTGCAACATTTCCATTTTCATCAGACAATCCAAGAACTTCCAACGAACACAATTTTTCGAACTCATCATTGGTGGAATTCGCAAAGAACCCTTTTTCTGTTCCAAATTCACTGCAGACTGTTTTTCCACTCAATGTCCAGCCAAGCATTGTGAACTCTGCTCCAGGATCACGGTCAGGGTTAGGGCCCAATACCAATGACTCGGTAGTCCTGATTCTTTAAAAGTCAGAGATACCCAATATCAAGTGAACTGGCGGCATGTCGTCCATTGCATCTTCAATCTGAAACTGAGGCATCTGAAACGATCATATTTATTCTTCACGGCCTTGATTCTTGGGTTCGGTAAGGAGGTCAGGATCTTTTTTTCCCCATTGATACAAGCCAACTCCATCTGAAAGTCTTCTACCACGTCAGATGTGATCTTCACTTTGTAAATCTCGACTTTTCTGGTCACTTTTCCATACATCTGCTCTAATCCTGTTCTCAGTTCTTGATGGCTTGAGCTTCAATTGTGTCAACAGACTCGTACCGACGTAAGAGCTCCCAGAACCAGAATCTATCATTACATGAGCAGTTGCTCCATTTACTTTCGCATTTGGTAGCCATGTGTCCAAATCCGGTGCAATTAAAACACAGTCTGCTCTTCTTCAGGATATCCTTTCTGGCTGCAATGTCCAAAACCTTCAAGCAATCGACACCTCTATGGTTCGGTATTCCACAGTATACACAACCAGGAGTTCTCTTTTGGGGTTTCTGGGTACTCGCATATAGCGTCCTATCCCGCTTGTTTCTCCAGTTTTGAAATTTGCTTCTTTTCTTCACCAGGTTTGGGTATGGCGAGGTTCCCGTGTCTGTTTCTGGCAGTGGATTTCTATCAATGTATTTGCGGAGGTTCTCAACCAGCAATTCCAGCTTCCACTCTTCCCATTCATCATCTTTCTGTATCAAGGCTTCTTTCACAGGGCCCAACTTGTCCATCAGAGAATATACGAAGCTCTGGGCAGTCTCCAGTTTCTTCATGGTGACCAGTGTTCGGATTATATTATATTTCTCAACAATAGAAGATAGCAGAGCTGCAATTGGTTTTCTGGGAAGGTTATCACAACAAAGGACCTTGAGAGAAATTTCAAAAAAGGCCAATTTACATAACAATGTCAGGCAGTCATTAATGATAGTGAAATCGACCTGGACACTCTCGCCAATTATGCCAAGTTTGCTCATGTTGTGACCTCGCTGAAATGAATTATAATGTAAAAATTGAGCTTGGCTCCCTGTTTGAAATCGCCGTCATTATCAAATGTATTCTCTAGAATTAACAGAAATTAAGTTTACATTGGTCGCATAACCAAACAAAAAAATACTTATTGTTGGTTATGTTAGGGAGAGAATTCTCGTAAAAGAGGTCAATTTAATAGAAACAATACTAATGCACGAGAGAACTGGTTATGTACAGAAGGTTATCTCAAAGAAAAGGGTTACATAAAGAAGGAACTACTGTATCAATCTCAACATTAGGTGAGATTTTGTGCTTACAACCATACTTTTTCCTTCCCATTTATTTTCAAGTTGAATTATTTTCCTGCCTTACTGATAAACTTGACAATGCCCTGAACCATTTCTCCCCTGTCACCTGGTCATACTGAGCACCTGCATACTTGAGGCTGTTGAGGTTTACCCCAACAGCTGGTACTTCTGCTGTCTAGTAATTTTACTAATTACTATTATGTTCTTTTCTTAACATGTTCATATTAATATTACTGAACTTTCAGTTTCTTGTACTGTTTCATTATTACTGTCATGGTCAAGGCAATAGGATTGTGGATATCGGCACCTGGATATATTTTAACTTGCTTGATGCTGGGAGGAAATTGCTGGTAAACCATAATCTAATTTAGCTGGTTTTTAGGCTATCTTATAAGAGCTTTCTTGTGCAAAATTTCTTTTTTATAGATGCGCAAACAGGCAATTGGTAATTCCGTATTTGAACACCCCCCCCTCCTAAAAAAGTATAATTAGACTTTAATCAGCATAAATTCTTTGCCACGAAGCCAAATTTACCATTAGTAGGTGTTCATACTGATCTCCTACGTTTGTATTCCAATCTGCTCTGGTAATATAACTTTCTTCAGACTTGCTGCACTCTATATCTTTTTTATGTTATCATGGGGCTATTACGTTCTATTCCCGTCGAAGAAAAATACCAGTATTCCAGAATAGATTCCATGCAGTTACTCATTTCTCTAACATGATACCGCCTCCATATTGTTCTTCATCTCCACAATATACCATTTAACACTCACCGTTTAATACTCTATCACTATTAGTTCATAGTCTTTTTTACAATTTCTAAGATGTCAAGATTGAGAGCCTCTGCCCTAATTTTGTAATTGTTATACTGCCCTGATTCATTTCGGGTAGATACATTCCAAGTTCCAATTTTAAGCATTTTTCTCTAGTTTTATTTAC
Source organism: Morbakka virulenta (assembly GCA_003991215.1). Lineage (NCBI taxonomy): Eukaryota > Metazoa > Cnidaria > Cubozoa > Carybdeida > Carukiidae > Morbakka > Morbakka virulenta. The sequence continues at coordinate 1,409,909 of RDPX01000015.1, forward strand.
CAAATATTGCGTTTATACCTTCCTAGGGTTTAATTATTCACTCTCATTACAAAGTTTCTTACTTCTTTGAGTACGACCCCCTCTTTTGTAGATGGTATAAGACCTTTTTGTAGTGGACCAGAGTTATCTTGTAATCTACCAATCCTGCGTCTGGTTTGCATAGCTGGTAGATCCTATATTCTTTCCAACGTGACTTGGCAGCTGTTCCATTATGCCAATGTGTTCCCTAATAAGTCGCGTCATCTTCCTACAACAACAGCAAGGCCATTGACTAGTTAATTAATCTGCCTCATATTTTGTTCCGGTCTTCATATATTTAAAGGATTGACGTCCCCAATCGAATCGATTTACCTGGTGTGACTGCTGGTGTACATTACCAACTACTTTGAGCTATAAATGAGACTTGGGGCAATCTTGTGGATTAAAACATGATACACACACCAATCTTGACTTAGGTGCGAGACTGGCAAGAGCAGAGATTATACCACTCATAAACAACCCTGTGCCCCATTGCAATGACAAATAAATTTAAATATCAAAACTCTAATACATAAATGAAAACAAAGAGAACTCTACATCAGTTTTATTTCACTCAAATGCTATTCATCTTACAAACATAGTTTTCGCTAGATTGTCTCAAATTTTACATTGAAAACTGTCGTAGAATACTTTGATCCTAAAGGGAAGGAAAAAACATGTTTAATAGACAAAAATCAAGACGACGACAGTACTCTATTGTTATAAAAACAAGATCTGGGTCTTTCATTGATGATACCCGTGGTAAACAGTGGGCCCATTTTTGTCTTTCAAGAATTCCATCTATGAAAGACCCAAAAGAAAGCAATATATTAAGAAAAGAGGAGACAAAGCACGCAAGACATAAAGATCGCCCTCCATGATGCCCTTGGGAAGGTCCTTTCTCATGGCTTGATCCAGAGCCACCGCTCAAGCATTTCACGACCACCACTTTTGCATGCTTGTTTGAGCCCTATAACTGAAGATCCGATCAGGGAAAGACCAGAGCTCTACACTTGATCTCAGCCAAATGCCCGAGAAGCGATCTACGAGATACTACACTTGATCATTATTGACTTGATAGACTCAGTAAAAGCCAGTGCTTTTTGCTTCAGTACTAGAAGCCGTGCCTTTGGGAAAGCGTAAGATATACTGTTTATGTGATTGCTGTACTGTGTTAAATTGATTATTTCTTTCATTTTTCCTGTTAGAGTATTTCTTTCCTTGTCTTAACTAATTTTGTTTTCCCGGTCAACAATGTCGCCTTGTNGCATGCTTGTTTGAGCCCTATAACTGAAGATCCGATCAGGGAAAGACCAGAGCTCTACACTTGATCTCAGCCAAATGCCCGAGAAGCGATCTACGAGATACTACACTTGATCATTATTGACTTGATAGACTCAGTAAAAGCCAGTGCTTTTTGCTTCAGTACTAGAAGCCGTGCCTTTGGGAAAGCGTAAGATATACTGTTTATGTGATTGCTGTACTGTGTTAAATTGATTATTTCTTTCATTTTTCCTGTTAGAGTATTTCTTTCCTTGTCTTCAATAATTTTGTTTTCCCGGTCAACAATGTCGCCTTGTGTCTAGTAGTGTTTCACTAGTTCATGGCCACTACTGTCTCCTTATTGAGCAGCTTCATCTTTGCATATGGACATAGATAGTCAACTACATAATATCAAAGTAAATGACGTGGGTACCCAGAGTAAGGTACGATTGGGGGTATTGGGAGATGAAGGTTATGTATATTTGGTAATCCACAGAAGCGTGGTAAAGGTCTCTGGCTTAAAATCTGAGGCATTGGCAATTGTCAAGGAGATATTTTTTGAGTTACGAAATCACTCTTTTGCTTCCTTTTGCTCTGACTGAATGTATTGGGCTACCATTTACTGTGGTATATGGTCCATTGTTGGGTATTCATGACATTTTTGGATTAAGACAGCTTTGTTAGGGACGAAAGTGGCTCGCACTTTTTCCACAGGAAGCATTGGAAGTTATTGCCCTTTAGGCTCTTGATGACACATCATTCCTTTCTCTTAGGGTTGTAAATGGATATTTCAAAGCTTGAAGAGCTAGGCTTGTTATGTAATTGCAGAAAAAGTTCCTTTTTTCACAAGATTACTTTGTTGATGCAAAGGTCCCAGTAGATAAGTTGACAATCCAATGAGACTTGTCTGTGGATTTTGATGGTGATGATATTTGTTTAAGGTTCTCATACTTTATTCAATGTCTTTTCTGAGTGAAGATAACTTTTTTTGAGTATCATTGTCCTGCTGGCTCGCTTTCCTCGGCAGAAGACCTAGCCCCAGGCTCAGTTTCCCGCCAAAATATCGGTCCTATCCTGCACCAGGTTCCTGAGTGTTCGTTTGGCAGAAAACATTGGGGGAGAGCATTTTTTCAAAGCTATTATAATGAAATTTGGCATTTTGGTAAATTATGCTAACGCGCACATTTTTGTTTACAATTTTGGTTATGTACATCTCCTAATTAATTAGCAATTAAGTAATTAGTGGGCACATATGCAACAAAACTTCAAAAAATAGCTAAAAACTTTCAAATTTAAAGAAACATCATCAGTAGGTATTATTTCACTAACACCAAATATGGGTTTATTGACCCAATATTAATTACCTGTAATGCGAAAGGATGTAATTACTAATTACTTAAAGACTAAATTACCATTTAAATATTATATATACTATATATACATATAATTAACAAGAATTGACCCAACAATAGTCACATTTAAAGAGGAAGGATATGGGTGGTTAAATATGACCTCGAAGAAACAAGAAATAGAAATTGTTGCAAACATTTTGAGAAGGTGGATGAGGGTGGTGCAGAAAAAAAGGAAGTAGGCAAGCACGGAAAAGAGGAGAGTGCAGATGCATATAAAAAAGAAGTCTGAAAATAGGCACACTTACAGAGGGAGGATGTGGATGGTTAAACGTAACCTGAGGGTGGTTTGGAAATAATGAGAAAATAATGAAAAGAGCAGAGTATCGACACACATGGTCAAATATGACATAAAAGGGAAAACAGCAGAAATTGTAATCTGCAGAGACGTTTACCCGAGCAAGGAGAAGCCTGAAAAAAGTCATATTAAAGAGGGAGGACTTGGGCTGTTGAATGTCACTCAAAGAGAGCTGGAGAGCGTCAGCAAGTGAAATAGTTGTAGACGTGTCCCTTTGAGTATACATTTTGATGTTTGTAACAACTGGAAAATAAAGAAGTACCAAACACTAACAAATATTGATGTCATTTACTTGAATAACAGGAAAGGTTTCGAGAGAGCAATATTTTTAAGGAATTCACGTTAATTCTCCTGAAAATAAGGCAAAGCCTTGTGTGTGCTTTGTCAAACAATGTAGCAGAATAGGCACATCAAAAGAACTTCTGAAAAGAAACCGATAGCTGTCAACATGAAGGTCCTGTTGAGGTGTAACAGACTAGTAGCCAGGAGAAGTATCTCTTGACACGTAGGTCAGAAAAAGCAATGACGCATAACATACTTGTTATACAGCTCTTGCATCATCTGCAGGATAGAATACATGAGCAATATTGTGAAGGAAACTCAGTTAATGAAAGAGAACCGTTGGTGTTTCTGTGCTTTCGTCCTCACAACAACTGCATTATTTAATACCACACTCAATAGCAATAGTGTCACAACTATGTAATATTTCATTCTGAAATAGGCTCTGAATAACAAGCAGGTTGCAATAGATTATCTTTTTTCTGCTTATCTATTACTTATCTACAACTGAGACATTGCAGACAAAACGGGTGGCGAGGGTGCATGCTTCAGGAAAGTATCAATCAAAAACAATTTAGAAACTAAATCCCTTACCAGAGGAAAGCACACATTATCGGTAAGAGTGTACAGATTATTACGCGGAGCGGTAGATATTTTCTAGTTGGTATGTGGCAGAGTTTCCCGGAGCAGATCATGATGTAAGCCCTCGAACATTATTTGGAGCACTCGATTTCTGGTGTACGGGGATAAGGAGTTGTTATTCCCGCACACTTTCTCATCAGGTCTGTTGCTGGAAGATTTCCAATCAGTACAGTTTGTGTTGTTAATCGTTTGAATTACCATGTTCAACAAAACTTGTAAATAAGAAGCATTTATGCAAAAGAAAATAACGTCATTTTACTTTTCAAAACTACAGCTGGAGAAGGAGAGGGGAAAGCTAACTAATACCAGGTCACGTACTTGCAAAATGTCCTCCTGACTACGACAATTAATTCAAATGCTGGACAGTTAATTCGTTGATTTTAGGTCACGACAATGGGTCGAAGCAATTTCAGCGGTGAACTTTCAAAAAGTCTTTTCTTTACACAGTTGTCAAATAGACAATTGTGTAAAGAAAAGGATTACTCAAGGATTTCATAATCTGTCAAATAGACAGATCATGTTATCCTTGACTAATCGGCTACAAATTATTACAGATATACTGAAGGTGTGAACAGGTGAGGAATTATTACTAAATTGCCAAGTGATGTTTAATCTGTTTATTTTGATATCACCAGGTAGCGGCAGTTAAAAGGACCACCTATTTTCTTAATCATAAAGTCATCAGTTTACAATTCAGTTTACTTCAATACATACACCCAAATTTTAAAAAAAAGATTAGCCAGCAATAACATGCTTAATTTTTTTCTGAGTCAACAACTGAAATGAACACATCTTAGTGTTTTCTTTTATTAGCTGGAAGTGAAAGAGTTAACCAAAGTAATAATTTTTGAACACAATCAGGCCATGATTGACGGATTACATTTGGTCCAAAAACGGAATGTAGCAAATTTCTGTAGGAAAAATTGACTTATTTGTAAGCATTACTACAGAATAAGCAATTTGTAGAATAGCGAAAAATATCCATTGCAATAAGTAATTTGTAGAATAGCGTATAATATCCACTGCAATAAAATACCTTAGAGACTTGAGGACCTCAAAAACTGAAAAACCCTGAAGCATGCAAGTCTACTAGAATGATCGTTTTGTTGCGATGCTTGGTTAAAACTCGTCGAGATAAATGCAGAATAAAAATATTAGAGAAACACTCTGATGTAAATAGAAACACTCTGAAAAAAATTCAGAAAAAGTGATGTAAATTGTTAGACCTCGTTGTCCGATAAAAGGAAGTAAGCTACACATTCTGTGCCAACAAAGAGTAATTCATTGGAAAAAGAGCTAAATGTAGACAGAAAGATGGGTTCCACGAAAGATTGAGCCCCCGATAATGAAAATCTAGTGATTTTCAATAAATCATATTNAGGCCATGATTGACGGATTACATTTGGTCCAAAAACGGAATGTAGCAAATTTCTGTAGGAAAAATTGACTTATTTGTAAGCATTACTACAGAATAAGCAATTTGTAGAATAGCGAAAAATATCCATTGCAATAAGCAATTTGTAGAATAGCGTATAATATCCGCTGCAATAAAATACCTTAGAGACTTGAGGACCTCAAAAACTGAAAAACCCTGAAGCATGCAAGTCTACTAGAATGATCGTTTTGTTGCGATGCTTGGTTAAAACTCGTCGAGATAAATGCAGAATAAAAATATTAGAGAAACATTCTGATGTAAATAGAAACACTCTGAAAAAAATTCAGAAAAAGTGATGTAAATTGTTAGACCTCGTTGTCCGATAAAAGGAAGTAAGCTACACATTCTGTGCCAACAAAGAGTAATTCATTGGAAAAAGAGCTAAATGTAGACAGAAAGATGGGTTCCACGAAAGATTGAGCCCCCGATAATGAAAATCTAGTGATTTTCAATAAATCATATTTGTTAGAAAAGGGTAGTGAGTGTGAAACGTGATCAGAATCATAACGAGTATGGAATTAAGCAAGTAATGAGGAATAAGGAGCAGTGTTGACATGTCTGGACCAGTGCAACACCTGGCACTTCAATCACCACGAACGTGTAAGCCTTTTTAGTGTTATTGCAATGGAAACAATTGTCAGGTTTACGGGAGAAGAAGGGGAAAATAAAACCTGACCCTAAAAAATGTGATCTCTTTGGACTGTGTAATAAAACTAATTCCGATAATATTCCGTCAGTTAAATTTCCCCGGTAATATTGTCCGAAAAGAGTTACTGACCAAAATATCTCCCCTGATAATTGAAGGCCATGGGGTAGGTTTCTTTCTGAGAAACAGGTAAAAACCAATTGATAAACATTTAACCAAGCTTTTGCTGTGCTTGTACTCATATCTTAAGAAATAGTAAAAGCAATACAACGTCACGGTGATTATAGACTTGCACAGGGAAATAAAATTATCTGAGAATTGATTTGGTCTCATTGGCAAAAGCTTCATTGCTTGGTATATCTGAATATAAAACTGTGAGTAATTAATAAAAAATTTCAAACCGGTGTCAAAGGAAGTGCAGACTGGGCGTGCTGTCCTGCTTTTGATAGTTCTTAAATTTCAATTCTATTGGGCTTTCGGTAAAAACAGAGAGTATTAACTGGGATACAATGAACACTAGTGAAGAATGAGCTTATTTTGGGATAATTGATGTGGCTCAGGAACACATATTGAGTAACGGAAGATATTGATGAAAATAATTACAACATTAAAAAGAAGAATTTTCTATGCACTTCGCTGAAAATTTGTCAAGAAAATACTGACCTGCTCTTTTCTGAGAGCCTTCACAAAGGCAACCTTGGATCCCAACTTTGTATTCTCAACGTAGTATTTGCTTCTCGGTTTTTTGGCTAAGATTAAGTGTAGAGTTGTTGTATCTCTTTGGTCGGGGCCTCGGCTGTAGAGCCCAATAATGCAGGACAGGTGGTCTTGAGATGCTTGAGCACTGGCTGAAGACCAACCCAAGAGGAAGGGCCTTCCTTACGGAGGGTCCTGAAGGGTCGATCCGTATGTCTTGCATTTTGTGTTATCTTGCGTGCTTTTTGTTCTCCTTTTTCATGATCTGTTGCTTTCTTTCGGGTCTTTCATAGAAAAAACATGTGAAAGACAAAATTGGGACCACTGTTTACCACGGGTTCGATCAATTAAAGACCCAGCATTGGCCTCTCAGCAAAGGCTGAGATCCAATGTAAAGCTCTGGTTTCTTCTTGATCTGGTGGTCCAGGAGAGCGATCCGTATGTTTCGCATTTTATGTTGTCTTGTGTGGTTTCTGCCCCCCTTTTTCTTGATACGGGTATATTGCTTTCTTTTGGACCTTTCATAGATGGAACCTGTAAAAGACATATATATATATATATATATATATTGGATAGTTACCTTGCTATTAATTAAATATGCTATTCCATTACAAACATGGTTTTCCAGAAGATATAAAGCCTTAATACTGATACATCAAACGTGAGCTGTTTCTTCTTCAGTAAAACTCTTCCCTATCAGCAGAAAGTCTTTGTTCTCCATTCCTTCCTGTTGAGTTCCACATGTGCCTGCATTGTTACCAGGGCCCGCCACACGATTTTGTCATTTGAGGGGCCGAATCACCTTGGTGGCCAAACTTAGTTTAGTGATCCTCAAAGGCAGCACCGCAAAAGCAACCCCGGAAAAGACGTATCTTAACGTGATCAAGGAAGTAAAATGGGAAAAGTAAAATCACACCAATAAATGTTCGTTATCTTTGAAACAAGAAATAACCTATACAGGGTACAAATACTGTAAAAACCTAATACAAAATATGTTCAAATGACATAGCCTAGAAAACAAACTATGAGTGTAAATCATTCTCTGTAGCAGCACCTAATTCGCTTTGCCTATTAGATCATCCGTCCACAAAATAATTTGTGATGTCAATTAAGTACAGTTCATCAAGAATTTCCTAAAACGCATTTAAGATCGAAAGAGCATTAAAGCGCTTTTGAGACATCGTTGAGCGCAGCCGTGTTTTCAATCTTTGAGCCATGGAGAATGAGCGCTCGGGTGTTGCTGATGTTACGCCACAGGTTAACACCAACCTAACTATCGTAAAAATATTACTAATTAGTTGTCGTTAATGTTCGGGTACCAGTTGCCAGTTTCTCAGGATGTCATCGAAGTTGCAGGGTGACGATTCTTGAAAGATTGTTGGAAGCAAATCAAGCTCTGATTTCATTGCAAGCAAATCGAAGTCACCAGCATACACTTCTGAAACTCGATTTAATTCATTTTCATAATTTTCTTTCGAAATAGATTTAAGAAGAAGTTGCTTCACGTTAGAATCATTTTGATAGCCTGGCTGATTGAACCTATATTTGATGGCGTTGATAATGGCATCTAAAGCTTCGAAATAGATTTGTTTAAAGTAATCAGCATGATAGTTAGCTCTGGCAAAGTGCTGAAATTTTTTCCTTTTGAAGTGTCTTAGATAAATTATCTGTCATACCATACAATATTTGGCTTAAACGTAGACCAAAATAAAAAGAGAATGATGTCATGGATCTGGTTCTGGCATCCGATAATACGTGATTTTGTCTCCAAGTCTAATGTCTCTGTTAAAGATTCACTCCATAACTTCAACAAATGTTCGTAATTGTCAATTACTTTTTGGAAGCATGTAGCAGGAACTGTCCAGTGAGCAGCAGATAATTTATTTAACTTTCCTGGACCAAAATCATTTTCTGGCAACTCGCATTCTATGTTCTCTACTATCTTTCGCAACAGTTTCTCCCGTTTTGGAGGATATTTGACGAGGATACAAATCTCTCTAACTGTACCCATCCTGCCGCTGAGAATTCTACAATCATTTGTTAAAGGCTTTACGCCGAGACTCAATGAATGGCCTTGACAATGCGTTACAACTCCTTTTGGTTGTTCGCATGACACTTTTGTTCCAACCCCTGAATGTTTCCTTAGCTTGTTGTTGGCGCCATCATAAGTTTTCCCGCGGCAATCTGACAAACTCAAATTAAATCTGACCAAAACAACTTTGACAGTATTCACTATTGTGGAGCTTCGAATGTCATCAATTTCATAAAATTCAAGAAAGTCTTCGTTGACATTTAACTTCCCATCAACTGTTCTTATATTGAATGACAGCTGCTCCAGATTTGTGACAGTATATTTGTCAAGAATCAAAGCAAAGTATCGGCATTCCCGTATGTCCTCTATCTTTTGACGCAACACATGACATGCCATTATATGGAGGATTTCGTTGTGAATGTCATCATGAGTGTACTTATATCCTGTACTGCCATCCAGGTGCTTTATACTGTTTTTATCTCTTGTTTCAACTAGGCATAACAATTGGATTAAATGATCATTTTCGTCATTGCCTTGAAGGGCAATTCCTTGACGTGACAAGTATCTCAAAGACTTGAGGACACCCAACAAATATTTGCGTTTAGCTTTCTTTATCTGCACGGTATTTTTCTCAATCATTTCGCCAATGTCCTGGCACTCTGGGATAACTAAATGATAGGAAGCTGCAATACTGTGACAAGCAGTGCCTTGCTTGACTCCAAAGCATTTTGGAGCATCTTTCCAATTTGAAAAGCCTTTGGTGATGTAAGCCGCCTCTTTCTTTCCTTGATCTTGAAGATTACCTTTACTTTAGTGAGTTCGTCAATAGTGGCAAAGTATAGAATCGTTTCTGAACGTAAAATAGAAATTGTAAATACATATTAATGGTGTGGCCGGCGATTTTCTTGGCAAAGAAACCTAATCTAGAGAATCTAGAGGGCGGCATAATTTGTCAGTATCGGTTATTGTAACAAAATTGAGTGAGGCTCATTCACATCTATCTACCTTGCATCTGCTAGGAAATCCCTCCGGGTTAAATTCCACTTTCGTTTATCTCCCAAAAGATATATCTTCCACATTGTCATCCATACCTTCCAAGCTTGGTCAAACAAAGAAACATGACTTATTCAATAGATTTGTCTCAAAGAGCAGTGTGAGAAAATGAGGTCATTTGTCACTAATGACTGAAGCGATGGAGGGATACGGAAGTGTATGTACATATGTCCGTTAGTGTGTGCAAGTGTACAGATAATGTCTGTCGGTATGCGACAAGTGAATGGTCTGTCAATGTTTGTCCAAATGTTTGTATATGCGATGTATGCAAGTATATGGATTGGACATGCGTCTGTCAGTGTTGTCTTGCTTGGCTTGACTGTCAAACAAATTAAGTTTTAAATATAATAGAAGTATTTCCAAATTTCTAATGTAGTCAGCTTCAGGGGCACATAATAGTTTTTCAAGAACGCTGATCTGGCTGTGATGAGTGGGATGTTTTCCATTACTACTTTCCTAACAAAATGATGCCAAAAACTGGCTCATTTGTCGACCTTCAAATTATCATAACTTTACAAGCACTGAACAAAATTTGATGATCTGCCCCGCGTTGGAATCGCATGAATTAGCTCTTTCTATTGCAATGAAAATAAGATTTCATAATAAAATTTCAAGATTTCAAGTTTCAAGATAACTTTGTTTAGTTCACCGCGATCACACGCGGTGTACTAAAAGAACCTGAAAGTACTATTCATTTTTTGAGTCATTGCCGTTTGTTTTTTTCACCACCATCAAATTTTATGTCGAGATATATTTTTTGATTCAAACATAAATCTTCTACTTGTGCCAAAAAAGGATTGTGTCTGATTGCTACTTTTTGTTGATCAAACTTTATCTGATGAAGTAGATGGTAAAATTCTTTGGAATGTTAAAAAATTTATTGATTCAATTGGAATTCTCTCTACGTTTACTTAGCTTCCTTGTTCTCCGCACCTATTTGGCCCGACTTCAATTTAATTACTGAATTACAGTTCTTTTGAGCATTCGTTTTTTTATGTTTTCTGTCTTCTATGTATTGAAGACAATTGGAAGCGGACAGAAACCGTCCATGGGTTATAGTCTTGTTCTCTGTTTTATAGGTTTGTAGTTATTATACAAATATATAAAAAAAAGAAAATAAAGACCATTTAGCCCCATTTAAATTTTGACATGAGAACCCTACCTAATCAAATCTTTTACATTAGAAAAGAGATTGAAACTCAGGCTATCACCAAAAGCTAGAAAGACATCAGAAAAAAAGCAATACAAATAAAACAATGTAGGAAAACTTAAAAATTCGTTAACTGACTTAGTGTCGTAATGCAACCATGGGTATGGCTCAAACCAATGATGGTGATAGGAACGTGTTCTGGTGCCTACTTTCGTTTTTGGAAAATAAAAGTTTGAAGGCGGTCGAAATGGTTTACTTATTTGCTCCTAAGTTCTATTTTCTTCTTGTTCTACTCTTTCTTTTGACGATGGCTCTTCACTTAGGTTGGATGTTATTTCATCTTCCACGTTAGCTTTTTCTTGTTCTCGCACATTACTTTCTTCGTTTTGTCTTTTATCACTTGGTTTGAAAAAGATCTGTCAGTCGCTCTGTACTCATTTTTTGTTACTGTTAATATTCTCTGTCATTTCGCGTGCTTCAACATAACTCCGAACCTACAGTGAAATGCAAACACAAACTTTACCGAAACAACTGCTATTATTTTATGCATGACGTTCCATTTAGAATGTTCTATTTGGAACGCCATACTATTATGCGAATACAAAATGAAATGAATTCAATGGAATGAACTCATTATTAAATAATATTCAAAGAATGTCAATAGGGTAGTGAAATAAATAAAATATCAAATTGAAAATATTTGCTTGTATACTATCCTTTTAAAAAACTGTATCCAAACATCCATTACAATAAAAAAAATCATTAGTTAGAAAAATATTGGGGGACCACCCCGGTGTCGCGGGCCCTGGTTACATTCACCATGTCTTTTATTACTGCATCATATCATCTCTTTCTCTGTTTCTCTCTTGATCGTTTTCCTCTTACTTGTTCCAACAACATTTTCTTGATCAAATCCTCGTCTCTGTGAATTTTGCTGAAAACTCATGTCTTGGTGTTTTAAGTATTGTTTAAGCCCTTACCGACGCCAGCCATCGATAAAAGCGAAATTCCTGACCTTTGGTAAGCCAATATGATCTAGGCTGTATATTTTACCATTGCTAGAAAAATGCAAGACTTTTTTCTCTGTTTCATGTACTGCAATTAAAAAAATCCCACTGAATTATAGTTGATTCAAAAACGTGCCAAAGGTGAACAATTCGACCGAGAAAATGATAAATTTCAGCAACAGATCACACAGCGCAGACAAAAGACAAATTAGCCACAGGTGTTTAAAACACTCACGTAAACTGTGTTGTCAAATTGTGATGATTCAATACATAAAAATGTCAGATATGAAAACACTTCTGTTAAAAAAAGCTCTTCTCAAAAAAGTTCCAAGGATGATTGATAACTTTGGCTTTGGTTTGGGGTGAACCACCACTTTTCACATCCATAACACCAAAAAACTTTTTTCAAAGACATTTGATTCTGAAATTTAACTTTAATTTATCAGGATCATAACTTGCATTCTTTTTAGATTCATTTCAAGAAAGAAATTTACCAGTACCAAAAAGACACGAGTCTTGCTTTGTGAATTATTGCGCTCTTTGCTCTGAACCACAACAAAATTCCTTTTGTTTATAATATTGTGATTTATTCTTTTCTCATGGCACAATATGAGAGTAATAGTTTTGTAGATTTTAATATTAACTTGTGAGAAAGAAACCATTTGATTGGAATTAGTGCCAAAGCATGTTGAAGCAAATATCTTGAGTCATTTCATTTGAACAACAAGTCCCCTGAAGAATGCGTGAAATCTGGTCAGAAAGATAATCCTAGCGAAAATTACACTGATCATAATGACTGTTGCCTTAAGCAAGAGCACCTCTTTCAACTAAAATCAAACCTGTTCTTAAAAACCTCGATCACCACGATTGCTGTTCTGACCGTTAGCAATGTTTCAATCATGACAAACAAGCACTGTTTTTTATGTTTTTCATGTCAACATCGGAAAACATAATCGGGTCTGCAAGCTGAGATACGCAAGGGGAAGAATCAATTTCACGTATTGTGTTTTGTCAGACAAGACGTTATTTTAATAAGGCATAACGAACCAGGTCAAAGACGTCCACACTGAGGTGTGGAACGTGTTCGAGTGAGACTTCATGTTAAATAAGCTTCAAAAAATAAAAAGTGTATCATTCATATTATCCCTAATGTTAATGCACATAAAATGGAAAATTTATGTTATGAAATGTGCATTAATATTAGGGTGGGCTTTGGACCATCATGCTGGCAAATACAACAAAACAGCATTGCAACCTACAAATCACAACAGCATCACGGGTTATACACTCTCTAGTTTTCTATATATATTTTTTCTATTTTGCCCAAACGTTGGCCATTCTGAACAAATTTTGTTTCATAAACTTTTTGGTATCTTCAGCCTTTTTCAAGAAAACTCAGTTTTAAGGCTCTATTTTGTCCGCGTTTATGTTCTGTAGAAAGGTGTTCTGGCTCGCTTCGTTCGCTTGAACAATACGTACAGAGCCCCTAAAGCAGGAACAAAAATAATGTAACCCTAATATAAGCCCGATGACCGAGGTACCTTGTCCTACACATCCAATGCTTTCGACACTGGAGTTTTAGTGTTTGAAAGGATAACACTAACGATGTTTTAAATGCGAAAGATGTGAGTGAAGCTTCTCCTGTCTTGAACAAGAGCTAGAAATCAGACACAAAAATGATTTAATAGTTGCCACGTGCCACGTTGGCAACGAAATTTATCTTTGTTGTGAAGCTGACGAAGAGGTGTTCATTCGGTCATGGCCAGTATTCCACAATGTTGATTTTCTTAGTTTCAATAAAAAAATTAAATCGTACTAGATTTATTTAAATATTTTCCATTTCCAGCCTCTCATCTTGCCTGTTTTAAAATTTTCCACTTCATCCAATAAAACAGCACAGTTGGACCTCGATCATGTATAGTAAGGTGGTGTTTGTTTAAGGATAATCAGTTATCCGAATAAATTGCTTCCCCTCTTGTTCGTATGATCGAACTCCCACTGTATTACGAACTTCTGACATTTATAGTTTTTGGTGTTTCAAACAAAGGAAAACATTTTCTAAATTGCAGAATATGCTTCATTTTGATATGTTATCTTAAAAACATCTTTTGACTTTCAGAATCCTGGATTCTATTTCGTCGAACAGCTGTGAGGACTGGACTTTTTTTCTCTCCGTTTTATTCTTCTTCCATGGTGTCAAATTGAAACAAGCTTTGGGGAGCCATTGTTGTGTTGAATTGCACCGCCATTGTTCTCGGTATCGTGCGGCATCCTTTAGTTCTCTGCTGCTCCTGAAACGGTGTTGAAAGTTCTGCAGGAACGTTTTCCTCTGTCTGCCACAACCGAGCTTTCCTTCAATTCGGCCACTGAGGCAAAGGTGGTCCAGCTTCTGTTTTCTGATGTGATGGCCAAGAAATTTCAATTGACATGACTCGATAAATTGTTCATCGCTTTTCGTCAAGGTTTACCCAAAACAGGTTAGGCCCAGATCATATTATTCAAGTCGAAGTCTCCACTCGGTTATCATCTCGCTTTAGCAACAGTTATTAACAAAGAGCAAGACTTGAATGGTCCACAGCATTTCAATTTTGAAGTGAAACATGCAGATTGTCCTGTCGTGAGGGCAAGAAAAGAATATGACGCAGAAATAGGAGAAGACGACTGAGTAATCACTTTAGTCTGTTGCTGCTTTGGTTCTGGGTTAAAAAGGCAGCAGATAATTGATGTTGCAGATGGGGATTCAGCACTTAGTGAAGTAAAAAGTTGGCTCGTTACTGAATTCCTGAGTGACAGGCCTATCNCATTCAGGTACACAGCAGTACATTGATCGTCCTCCTGTTTTCGCTTCTTCTGGTGGGAAAAAACTCGAATTAATATTAAGCATGTTCTTGATTTAACAGTAGTTAAGGAAATAAATAATATGTTTTCTTCTAAAAGGTTTGTAATATTTCTAACTTCTTAAATACAACTCACAATGAAGTAGTTTGTTTACTTTTTTAAGGAGCTACTGCCGCAATCTCTAATATCTGTCCATACGGGTCTCGTTTTGAAAGCGAGGCTTAAATTACATCATAGAATTAGGGAAACGCGTATTACCCCTAATGGAAAATTTATGTTATGAAATGTGCATTAATATTAGGGTGGGCTTTGGACCATCATGCTGGCAAATACAACAAAACAGCATTGCAACCTACAAATCACAACAGCATCACGGGTTATACACTCTCTAGTTTTCTATATATTTTTTTCTATTTTGCCCAAACGTTGGCCATTCTGAACAAATTTTGTTTCATAAACTTTTTGGTATCTTCAGCCTTTTTCAAGAAAACTCAGTTTTAAGGCTCTATTTTGTCCGCGTTTATGTTCTGTAGAAAGGTGTTCTGGCTCGCTTCGTTCGCTTGAACAATACGTACAGAGCCCCTAAAGCAGGAACAAAAATAATGTAACCCTAATATAAGCCCGATGACCGAGGTACCTTGTCCTACACATCCAATGCTTTCGACACTGGAGTTTTAGTGTTTGAAAGGATAACACTAACGATGTTTTAAATGCGAAAGATGTGAGTGAAGCTTCTCCTGTCTTGAACAAGAGCTAGAAATCAGACACAAAAATGATTTAATAGTTGCCACGTGCCACGTTGGCAACGAAATTTATCTTTGTTGTGAAGCTGACGAAGAGGTGTTCATTCGGTCATGGCCAGTATTCCACAATGTTGATTTTCTTAGTTTCAATAAAAAAATTAAATCGTACTAGATTTATTTAAATATTTTCCATTTCCAGCCTCTCATCTTGCCTGTTTTAAAATTTTCCACTTCATCCAATAAAACAGCACAGTTGGACCTCGATCATGTATAGTAAGGTGGTGTTTGTTTAAGGATAATCAGTTATCCGAATAAATTGCTTCCCCTCTTGTTCGTATGATCGAACTCCCACTGTATTACGAACTTCTGACATTTATAGTTTTTGGTGTTTCAAACAAAGGAAAACATTTTCTAAATTGCAGAATATGCTTCATTTTGATATGTTATCTTAAAAACATCTTTTGACTTTCAGAATCCTGGATTCTATTTCGTCGAACAGCTGTGAGGACTGGACTTTTTTTCTCTCCGTTTTATTCTTCTTCCATGGTGTCAAATTGAAACAAGCTTTGGGGAGCCATTGTTGTGTTGAATTGCACCGCCATTGTTCTCGGTATCGTGCGGCATCCTTTAGCTCTCTGCTGCTCCTGAAACGGTGTTGAAAGTTCTGCAGGAACGTTTTCCTCTGTCTGCCACAACCGAGCTTTCCTTCAATTCGGCCACTGAGGCAAAGGTGGTCCAGCTTCTGTTTTCTGATGTGATGGCCAAGAAATTTCAATTGACATGACTCAATAAATTGTTCATCGCTTTTCGTCAAGGTTTACCCAAAACAGGTTAGGCCCAGATCATATTATTCAAGTCGAAGTCTCCACTCGGTTATCATCTCGCTTTAGCAACAGTTCTTAACAAAGAGCAAGACTTGAATGGTCCACAGCATTTCAATTTTGAAGTGAAACATGCAGATTGTCCTGTCGTGAGGGCAAGGAAAGAATATGACGCAGAAATAGGAGAAGACGACTGAGTAATCACTTTAGTCTGTTGCTGCTTTGGTTCTGGGTTAAAAAGGCAGCAGATAATTGATGTTGCAGATGGGGATTCAGCACTTAGTGAAGTAAAAAGTTGGCTCGTTACTGAATTCCTGAGTGACAGGCCTATCGGGGAACATAGACCCAAGGTGAGGAGGGTAAGAGACGAATTGGTAGAACATAAAAAATTTTCTGTTCCGATGTGATAGTATCTTCATTTTTCGAATCAAACTTAAGAAACACTTCAGAAACACGTTCTTGTTACAATTAATAAAGGGCAATTCGCATTGTAAAAAAACATAGCTGAGGGAGGCAGCATGATGGAGCACTTCCAGTAAAGATGTAAAGATTTTGTGCTGAACTGCAAAGTCCGCTGTCAGGCAGACAAAAGTAGAGTCAGCAACTATGACCCCGCGATAAGAGGACAAGCCATTAGGGAATGTAAGCAATTGAGTTTGTTCTGGTATAAATCGATAGTTGCACGAGATTTATTGAGGTGTGGCCTTCACAAAAAGTTACAAGCTCCTTCCTAACAGACAGGCTGACGCAGGCTTTTTTAGGTATGGGTTTTTCCGCATCGTTGTGTTAGATAAAGGTGCTATGTTTGCAAGTGAAGCATTTCAAGAGTTTGCTGAGGAATTCAGTATTGAAGGTGACAGAAGTAGTCTTTACTATCCGCAATGAAAAGAGTTTTGTGGAGAGGGTCAATAAGAATCTAAAATCCTCCCCTCGGCAGGAGATAGCATCCTTGTTGCCGTCACCACAGAAAAATATAACTTTGGAAATCCGCCAAGTACATTTTTTTACTGAAGCAAAGCAATGCAGTTCACAGCAGGTTAGGGAGGAACCCTAGTGAAGTGCTGTGGGGACACACAATGAAAGGAAACTCACTCATTTTACCCACGTCAGAGTTTAAGGATGAGTAAGCCTTTAACGACTTTTAAGAAAGGCTGTAGGCTGGAGATAATTTTTGCCAAGCAAAGGATTCGTAAAGCTAGCCACACATTTTTCACAGCCATTACAAGTCAAAAAGTTGCTTTGAAGGTATGCTTACGAATTGGCTAATTGCAGGAGATGGAACTTTCAAAACTGTTCAAAGTAATTCAATCATTTAATGCAATTTCACATAGTTACTTTTTAAATACAGGATAGGCGAATTAACTGAGCTTACATTTATATAAAGAGGAGTAGTCCTGGTGAATTACAATCCTTTAGTCATCGGTTATACATGTAATACAAGCATCTGATAGTTATCTCAGTAATTTTTAATATAATTTTTTTATAATCAAGGTCAAAAGATTTTAAAAGATACTCGAAGCAGTCCATACATCTTGTACAGTAACTGAGAGACGAAAATGAGTTCGACATCCATACTTTTATCTTTGGTATTGTCGTTGATATTTTTGCAACAATTGATTTTACACTTGTGTGATTTGATGAGGTTCGTCTCAAAACACACCGTCAGCTCAATGATTTACAAAGACGTCAATAATACAAATTTCCGGTCACTTGTGAAAACTATGTTCGTGTTCACATAACCATGGAGGTTTACCAACAGAGACAATGAAAAGAGAGAGAATTGACGAAAGGTATGTATACATTTGTGCTCAGCACCGAGTTGTGTCGCTATGTAGAAAAGCAGTTAAGAAACTAGTACTGTTTGTGTGTGTGTGTGTGTGTGTGTGTGTGTGTGTGTGTGTGCCACCATAGTATAAGGGGCAAAATTATTTTCCAATCACCTCCCAAGTTTTCAAGTTCTCTTTAGTAGGAAGAAATAATATCAATACTCTCGTTGGAAAAGAAAACATATTTTGGGGCAATGAGACCACTACCTTATTCCAATAGCTGACACGCGGTGGCTGTCAGTTTTCAGGAACAAACTTAAGAAATATGTTTTGCTTTTTTAGTTCCATGCATTTGTCCCATTTCGAAACCTGGAGGTTATCCTTCCTCACGAGACACTTCGTTATTTTCTTGTGCTTTTTCAAGAGTTTCCTCTCAGGTGCTATTTTTGTTTTGGGTTTCTACGCATGTGGATCTTATGCTTTTTGTCCTTTGATGACTTGAGAATTCGTCGGACCGTAATCTCACACTGCTGATACGAGTGTGAAGGTAAGGTAAGGCTGAGTCCAAACTTTTTAAAAGGAAAATACATATGATAAGTGTTTGCTCCTGACAAGTGTTACATGATTGTTTTAAGCAGGCATCGCCGAGATTGTAAATAGAAAAAATCCATTTCATCTTGCTGTTTATGCAGAGCGTAGTGATGACAACTTTCCCTTCCCAAGTTTAGACGTGGCAGGTGTTGCATACTTGAGGAATGGAACTTTTTATGGAAAAGCAGTGCCATTTGTCAATTCATATTAGGAAATCAGCTCACACGTAACATTTTTGTGGCAAGTTCAATAACAGTTGATAGTCAGACTCCATATTTGATATTTGTTACGATAGTTGTCTCGACATTGAACTGAAACCAAATAGGGGTGTAGAGAAGATTACCACTTACCTAGCCGTTACATTTTTTTCTGATTGTGACTGTTTTCACCAGTCTTAAAATACATGTTAAACAACAATGGTGACAAACTATCTCCTTGTAATACCCCTGTCTTGACTTCAATACGTTTCGTAATTAAATGTTCAGTTGTGACAGAGACGGAAAATCCATTATTCAAATTTGAGATGGGATTCCTTATGTCCAGTGGTAGGTAGTGGAATTTCATTACTTTGTTTTCAAGACCATGGTACAGCTTTCCAAAGGCGTTAGGTAAATCGATCAGAGTGATGCATAAAACTTTTTGTTTTATCCTAGCTTAATTTATTATATGTTCCAGGGGCCTATGTAGCTATTGTTATGTTTGTATTTCTTTATAATTTAGACGTTTACGGATAGTTCCAGAAAATTCTGTTGTTATTGTAAAGCTAAAGCAAGGACAATCAAGTTCTTTCAAAGGGCTTCTCGTTCAAGGTTATGTCAGGTGTTAATTGTTATTGATATATTTTTCTTGCATGATTGTTTTTCTAGCCTGGTTGTTATGGTGGCAATTTGTTTGTTTCAAAACGCCATTAATATTATGTAAATTGTAACTAGGAAGATTTTCTTCCCTTGTTACGGCAGATGAGGAAATTTAGATTTAAAAATATTCTTGGTTTTCGTTGACCAGAAAAATGTGTTTTTTGAAACTTTCGTCCCAACGGTGCCAAGAAAGATGGCCCTCATGTTGTTACTGCTAACATTTGTTATTAAGGTAAAATTGTTTTTAGCAGACATTTCCTGGGTCCAACGTGTTTGTAGTAACTCGTATTGTAACATAAGTTGTATAGAGATTCTGTGTGTTTAACTGTTTCCGCAACACCCGACTAGAAATCCTTTTGAAGCTTTTCATCGATGAAGTTGTTGCAGGGTAAAGAATTTTTAGATGCGGTTAAGCATCCAAAATGTTATCACCTTCAACATGATAGGAAATAAGGTAATTGGATGGGAAATTGTCTAGGTCGATCGCACCAGATTTCCATTAAGGAGATATTTGTTTTCCTTCTCAAGGCCGTTTTATCATTCTCCACAAGACACTTCGTAATATTGGACACATTATTAAACCAAATCACTAATTGGACAAAATGGACAAGGTGAACCCGAAATATCGCATTTTCCTAATTATTGAACCTCTCTCTTGATAGCTTGTTGGGGATATATCAAACGGAATAATTGGATGATCTAGCGTTTTCATCCATTTAGTTATCATAAATTGTTTCCGTTTATTATTGTGACATAAATTGTCATGGAAAAAATGAAAACAGTCACTTTCAGTTGTTTGTGGTTTCATCCTTTCTTTAAACTCGAAAATTGTTTGGCAGTATTTCCAGTAATCGTGCTTGAATCTCATCCTGTGGTCATACTCATTGTGGTTATTTAATCTTATTCAAATGACTGTAAGTATTACTACAATTTTTCTTGACCTAGCCATATTTTTTGCAAAAATAAAAATAAATAGAAAGTTGAATATTCTTAACATATTCATTAAGATTATCAATCTTATCATTGCAGAAAACAATTTTGAAGTGATCGTTTGCTAATTCCCACTGCAGATGGTAACTCTGTCATCAAGTTTAATTAGAATTTTCATCCTCGCTTTGGTGCTCATGGTCTGCCTCATGCAAAACCGAATATTGAAATTGATGCTTTGATATCAAGTATGTCCAGGATCTTCCAAGAACGCTTAAGATCTTGTAATTATCGGAGTCCTTTGCAAAACGCAACCACAATAACAAGAATATTCTATATCTTCTTTCTCACTGTCTTCTCTAATATCAGGAGGCTCATTAGTACTTTCTGTAAGGATTTGCAAAAGATCTTTTGGGAAACTTCAGTTCGTCTTGAATGTCATTTACAACAACCTTCGACTTTCATTTTCAAATATGTCAGCAAAAACTNGCAGATGGTAACTCTGTCATCAAGTTTAATTAGAATTTTCATCCTCGCTTTGGTGCTCATGGTCTGCCTCATGCAAAACCGAATATTGAAATTGATGCTTTGATATCAAGTATGTCCAGGATCTTCCAAGAACGCTTATGATCTTGTAATTATCGGAGTCCTTTGCAAAACGCAACCACAATAACAAGAATATTCTATATCTTCTTTCTCACTGTCTTCTCTAATATCAGGAGGCTCATTAGTACTTTCTGTAAGGATTTGCAAAAGATCTTTTGCAAATCCTTACAGGATTTTCAAATATGTCAGCAAAAACTAATTTATCCCCTTCCCGGAAAATCTCACCTTAGGTTTGGTTGTTTCTCACCTCTTGCAATGCCAATATAACCAATTTTTCCATTTGTCTCCTGTAAGGTACGCTAATTCCCAGTCACTATTTTGTACAAGTTTTCCTAAGAAAATGGCAAATAATTCAGGGTATTTTACAAAATAAAATCTGAGCAGAGTTGAAAACATGACAGGTACTAGTATAACCACACAGAGTAGATTAATTGCATTTCTAACCTCATAAACATCTCGAAAAGTCTTCTAAATGGTGCACCAAAGAATAAACTAAACAACTAGACCGAAACTCAAGTTGATGGTCGTAGTCCCATAGGGCAAGGGGATCCCTCCACTGTTTTGCTGCGCCAATTTTTGAAAATCTCATGTTTTTGTCACAGGTGGGTAACCTTGACTTATTTTATTTTCAACTTTGTCAACCATAACTGTTTATGCTAATTATCTTAATTTTGTCAACCATAACTGTTTATGCTAATTATCTTAATTTTGTCAACCTTAACCGTTTATGCTAATTATCTTAATTTTGTCAACCTCATCTGTTTATTTATTGATTTTTTTTGTGGTTCTAACGTCTTTTTCCCTAGTAACTGGGGCTCAGACGGTGTTCTTCATGGGGACTTTGTTTTGGCAGTCAGGAATTTCTTGGCTCGATGCCCTTCCTGACGCCAACCAATGGCTTTTTCTTTTGTGAAGTTCCAAAGTCCTCCACTCCGGGAATCGAACACAGAAACTTTTGGTTACGGTGCAGTTGCACTATTCATTAAGCCACGACTCCCTTCAATCTCATCTGTTAATGCTGCATTTTTAATTGTTTCTCTCTTTTTGTGTGTTCCTTTCCTCTCCAATGTTGCTTATTATTACTTTCAATAGTGTGCTGAAAAACACTTATAAAGAAAAGAGATTAGAATTTTTCAAAATTTTAAATGATATATTGGTTTTATCTTTAACAGCATGATAAGCTCTCGCTGTGGCTAAAATTAAAATGGTCGTGAAATTAGATGATTAAAGTACGAAGAAGATTTTCCTTTTATAGGCCTGTAAACATAGAATATTAAAATTATCATATTATTATGAAGGTACAGATGTTGGAGCCCATCATTTTCACTTTCGTCACAGAATGGGCGTAAAAGTTTCTAACTGAATAGAACAATGTTACAAAGGTGCTACAGCAATAGCAGGACGAAAGGAAGGACTTGCAAAGCAGTTTCAAAACCAAAACTTAAAGATGCTTAACATAAATTGCTATGTCAACGCTTTAAATCTCACTGATGCTACTTATGAAATTAAAGCTAAGGCTCATAGGGTTTATACCCTGCAGGTATTGAGCCTGGAATGTCACCCCACTTGCCAGTAACTTTTACACCCACGGATCCAAACATATTTTTTGAACATGAAATGCTTGCCATTGAATATTTTACCCATGAAGCTGTTTATAGGTGATAAGGCCAATGGAACTTCGCTCTAGGTTCCATGCCTACAAGGCATAAATCCTAACAATATATATTTTTTAAAAAACATACAGATAATATCTAAAAAGCCTTTTTTCTCTC
Organism: Morbakka virulenta; assembly: GCA_003991215.1. Classification (NCBI taxonomy): domain Eukaryota; kingdom Metazoa; phylum Cnidaria; class Cubozoa; order Carybdeida; family Carukiidae; genus Morbakka; species Morbakka virulenta. Next base: position 1,432,758 of record RDPX01000015.1, read on the forward strand.
AGCAGATAAGTATTTTAAAAGGTATTAAATTTTATATCTTAAGAATAGTGGAGTGACGTCTTCAAGGTCCCTCCAATCACAGAACTTACAAAGGATTCGTTAAAAAGAGTGGCATCCACTACCGAAACTTGTATGGGCCAGCAAATAAATGTAAAAATAAACTCGCTAAAGTGTGGTGGAAGACATTGAATTCTTTCCTTTTCAGAAATAAAAACGGAAGAAAGACCAAACGTGCCATGAGAAAGTTCAACTTTCTCATTTTATGCTTGCTTAAAGAGAGAGTCAGGTGCAACATCGATAACCTGGGCCGTGCGTTGTAATCTTCTGACATACCTAGTGCTAACCTCCAAAACTTGGCAATGACCATGTTTTTTGTTCTGCAAAGCAAATGATTATACACTTCTTTTGAAACCTTATAGGAGACTTTAATTAAAACCTAAAAAGATTTCGATGTTGATGAACCAACGACAGGCAGCAGGGATGAAGTTGCGGAAAAGCTGTTATGGTAATAGTACTGTTCCGTCCGTTTGTGCTACTATGACTAAAGAAAAATACAAAGCAATTTTGATGTAGGATATTTTTCATGTCGTGAGTCGTACTCTTTTTCTAAGCTACGTCTCGAAGACGCACTTCTCCCACCTTCAGGCTACTGAGGTTATTAGGCATAGCGATTTTGTACTTTGGTAGTGCGGGCATACTTGGTGACATAGATCAAGTTGTTTTTAGGAATGACGCCATACCTATCTTGTGTTTATGTTTTGTTTTTGGGGTTTTTTGTAGTGCTCGAATCCATATTTCCAGACCAGTGTGAGATTTGCCTTTGATGTGATTGCTGTGCTGTAGGAAACGGAAGGTTTATTTATTTTTCTTGCTGTAATATTTATTCCTTGTCCAAAATTTTTTTTTCCAGTCAAAGATCTGATCATTTGTCTAGCAGTGCTCCTCTATTTGATGGCTCTTAATGTCACCTCCTTCAGACAGATCTCTTGTGTTCTTTTTCTCTTTGGCCCAAGGAGCTCTATCGTTTGGCTTAAGAGTTGAGGAAAGATACTATGTTGTCAGAGAGTTCGTCTTAGCTGCTCACTGATACCCTTAACATAGGGCAGATATATTTGCTTTATAGTTTCTTTTCCTTCTTAATGATTACACTTGCTAAATATCCCAACGCTGAATATCCCTTCAACGCAGTGTCCCAAAATGTGGAAGAATACATAATTACGTACTCTTTGAAATATTTCATATTTACATCTGTTCATAAAGAGTTAAGTTAAATCTTAGTTGATTTGGTTTACAGAGCTTGTGGAAAACATTACTTCCCCCTTACTCTGGAGTCCAGAACAGACGTCCCCAGCCGATCTTGCTTTTTCAAAAAAAGAAGCCTACCTGGACATTCCTGCTGGAACCCCCTTTGTTTTGGCCAGCCTTTCGTTTTCTTTCTTCGCACATTCTCGCCCAAGTGCAAGGTAAGCTCAACGTCAGCATGTAAATATAATGCACGTGTGCACGTATAATAACTACACCTATAATAACTACACCTTTATTTAATTTAATTTTTCCAACCCTCACATTTGTTGAACCTCTGGTTATTTGAATTTAGCCATTTTCTAGCCTTCTCGTTTTTGGTTTCCACCTTCCCTTTCTTGGGATTAAATGATTTAAGCCAGCCTTTTCCTGTCAGGCAAAAAACATGAAAATTCAGGATTTTTGCTCAGTTGCAATTTTTTTTTACTTTAATTGCTAAATGCCTCATCTTCTTCCACGATGACAAGCATTGAAGCGAAACCGTCTCCACACAAAAACTTTTTTTTACAATTTTTGCTCCATGTTTGTCATGAATATTTTATCTCTTTTTCACGGTCAGCGTCACGTGATCACCTCACTCGACATTGAAAGGATCTTTATTGTTCAGCCTTCCGAAGGTTGCCAAATTTCATAACCTTCATTAACTATTCCTATGAACCTATGCATGAATTTTTTTATGCACCGGCCAAAGGTTTTCCGCATCTAATTTCACTGGCGCGCATAAAATTTTTCCACCCAAAATCTTTTCAGCAAAGATGAAGTCATCACAGAAATAAAGGGTGAGTCTTGTGTATGAATAAAAAACTGTTCAAAATCACCAAAACGCGAAAATATCTTCAAAATAATGTAGGGTGATGGTGCAGCAAGAACGCCCGGGCATTCAATTGTTGTGCTTAACAAAAAGAACCATGAGAGCTGCATCTTGAGTTTCTTTGTTTGAAAAGAATAAAATAAACCTGAACTGCTGCAAAAGAAGTAAAAAATGACATTGAATGAATAGATCAGATTGCGAGTTTGCCACTCAAAAGAAAACTGATTTCCTGTTTGCATTGAAATTATGGGGCCGGGTCCTTGCTAAAGGAAGCGATCTGTCAAGGTCTCACCATGCGAGGGGCGCCGCAAAAAGTCAATAATAAAGTCACGAATTTATCAAAGTTGGTTTTGGCACATTCTGGTACAAATTGCTAAAAGTTTGACATTAGGTCACCAAGTTTGCAAAGTCACAGAAAAGTACCAATGAACTCTGAAATTCCCGGACGTTTTTCAAAAAATAAGCAACTGTTGTCAAATCCGATTATTCACCCATTCACTTCAGACGATTGATGTACTCGTTCTGTGCTTTAAGAAGTTGCAAGCATCACAAATATTTCAAATAAGTCTCTTACATCGTAACAGTAAAGAACTTTTAATAACATAAATACAGTTGAAAAAGTCTTGAAAACTTTGAAGAGAAATTAATTTTTTTAACTCTCTAAACTTTTAATGTTATGTCTAGTTGGACCAACATAAAATACTTTTAAAAAGGGGGTTTTGGTACCCTGCAGAGATTTAGATTATGTCAAAAAACAACTGGACAGAAGGAATTAAGAAAATCCTCTGGAAACTCATTAACACACATTTGAAAAATGACTTATGGTGGGTAGTTGTGCAGTGATCTGAGTGTCAAATTTAATATATATTTAATATATACATTACCTAATAAACCATAATCAACTCTTCTTAATTAACCGATAATTATCGGTTAATTAAATAGATTCTCATGTAAACAATAAAACTAATTAGTGTTATTGTTTACATGAGAATTTACCAAAGCCGCTGTTGTGGCTCCATTATGATTTAATCAATTAAATCGCAGTATTTATTCGTCATGCCAAGCAGCAAAACAGAAACGAGTTAATTAGTTGACTAATCGAAACATATCCATTTTGTTATTGGTTTGCTTCTGAAAGTTATGGACCTTGGAATTGTGAAATAACATGTGGATTGCTGTTCTACGAAGGAGCTGTTGCTGAGGTTCATTGAACCTGAGCAAATGCAGATCTTCAGTTTGCAAAATCCAGTTTTGTGTTAGAAAGGTTTTATAGTCTAGTTTCATTTGGATTTTCTATGTAGATTATTTAGAGTATTTCACAATCCACAATTTTATTCTTGGATGTATTCACTTAACAACAAAAACAGAATTTCAACTCCACTAATGTATGGAACTTTAATGTACACTGACAAAAAAACTGATTAACTTTCCCCTAGCAATGTGCCAAAAATCCGGTCAGGACCTCTGTTAACTTCATACCAATTTGCAAACCTTAAATAAGCTTACTTAGAAAAGATTAATAAAGAATAAATCTTTTGCAAGTTATGTCTTCATTTCGAAGAATCCAAAATTTTTGGGGTGACAAATGTTTTCGTTGGTTTCTCCCTTTTCAAAGAAAAAATTGTGTAAAAGTAGTTACTACAACGAAAACTTCAAAAACAAAAAATGCAATCCACAACAAATTTACATTGATATATTCTAATGGCTAAACGCAATTTTGGGTCAATCTTGTGCGTTGTATTTCCATATGTTTCCCTTTCTATTCAATGCAGTAAAAAATGCCCCGGGCAATCTATACTATATCTGATAGATCTGAAGCACAGATAATATTTGTTTACCACAATGGTGCTGCTGTGTGTTACCATCCAAGGAGGACCTTGGCTATAAAATTAAAAGGACTTTTCATTTCCTACCCCTAAATTCCAGTTTACTCTCCGGCAACAACTTTAGTTGTGGCTCACATTTCCCAGGGCGACCCGGGACTTCTACAGTAGTATGGGGGTTTTACCTAAAAGTCTTATTTCCTTTAGCAGCACCAACCCATTTAATCTTTCTTTCTTCTTTCGGCCTTCTTCCAACTCTCAGGTCGGGTCAGCCGCTCGGCATCTCCTCCTCCACTCTTCCCGTTCTTCCCACACAGCTGGTCGTGCGCCTACCTCCCTCATATCTCGCTCAATACTATCCTTTCATCGAATCTTCTGCCTTCCCCAACTTCTTTTTCCTTCCACTCTTGCCCTGTACACACTATTCAGGATGTCATCATCTTCTCTCCACATGACAAGTCCAAACCGTCTCAGTCGCGCTTCTCTGGCTTTGTCCTTGATGTTGCAAACCTTCGCAAATTTTCTAATGTCCTCATTCGCTCTGTGATCCTGTAACAAAAATTCTACTCATCCAGTATAACATTCTTATCTCGGCACTTTCCAACAGTCTTTCCTCTGCTTTCCTGAGTGCCAGTGACTCCATGCCATAAAGTAAAGTCGGTCATATCAGGGTCTTATATACTTTGTCATTTAGCTTTACTGACATTATCCTGTCACAGACCACACCGCTCACTTCCCTCCACTTTCCCCAAGCTTTGTTCACTCGAGTTACCACTTCCTCTCTGCTTCCTCCACTTGCATTAACGACGGAGCCAAGGTAGGTAAACTTCTCCACTTGCTTAATGTCCTGTCCATGTCGATCCTTTAATCCTGCTGCATGTTGTCCATTCTTCGACGACACCATGACCTCTGTCTTCCTGCTGTTTACTTTCATGCCTCTTCTTTCTAATTCTCCCTGCCACTTCGATACTTTCTCCTGGAGCTCTTCCTCTGTACTGGCTGAAATGGCAATGTCATCGGCAAACAACAGTTCATTGGCAATACCGCTTGTGATGTTGTTGGTAATGGTGTCCATAACCACGGCAAAAAGAAAAGGGCTCAGAGCTGAGCCCTGATGCAACCCAACTTCTACGTCAAAAGGCTCTGAGACTCCAGTGCTGCACTTCACTACAGTGTGGCCTCCTTCAAAAAGGCTCTTTATCACCCCAACCATTTTCTCTGTGACTCCTCTCTTCCTCAAACACCAGTATAGTAAATCTCTCGGGACCCTGTCGTACGTTTTCTCTAGGTCGATGAAAGCTGTGAAGAGCAGGTTCTTTCCTTCGAGAGTCTTCTCTTGCCTCTGCCTCAGAATGTAAACAGCATTTGCTGTTCCTTTTCCTGTCATAAATCCGAAGTGCATATCGTCAGTCGTGATGGTATCTCTTAATCCTCTATCCAAAACTCTCTCATAAATCTTCATTCCGTGTTCAAGTAACTTTATTCCTCTGAAACTTCCACAGTGCATGACATTGCCCTTGCCTATATATATCGGTACCAAAGAGCTCATTTTCCAGTCACTGGGGATAGTTTCTTTGGACCACAATCGATTCAGAAGCTCAGTAATCCATTTCGTACCTTCAAGACCTAGCACCTGGAACATTTTACATGTCACTTCTGATGATCCTGTAGCTTTGCCTTTCTTCCTTCTACTCTCCTCCAGAATTACTGAGCCCGAGATTTTTCATGATTTGATTTTTGCCACTTCTTCAACCCGGCTGGCAGGGCCTGACGGGTCATTTAACCCATGACATGGGGGGACTGGTAGCTTGTTTGGCCTCTGCCATTTGACCTGTTCGGCTTGGTTGAACATGCCAGGAGTAAAACTCCCGCTGGCATAGCTCTCCGGGTCAATGAGGCACGCAAGCCCCTCCGCCACGTCAAGGCCCCAGTCACAACCATGAGGAGGAGCACCGATCTATATAATAATGGGTTATAAATCAGTTAACAATTTTTTTCATAAATATGGTTTTAACCAAATTCAGAGATCCGTGAAAATAAGGAGGGGCTCAGTCTATTCATTGAACTCAATTAGACATCAAGCTTTAGTGGCCCAGCCCTAAGCGCATTCTTGGACAGATGGATAACATTGAAAACTCTAACACAGTTTTCCGTAGCAGGACAGTCTTTATCAAGCAGACGTCATTGCTTAAGCTTTTTACTACTAGTCGTAACTTTTTCCAATTCTCAGACACTTTTAGTAAAAACTTTTTATTTCTGATAGTAACGAACTTTGCTTACTGTTGTTCTGAAACAGACTTAACAATAGAAAAGCCTTAAAGCACTCACCAACAAGTTGTCCAGCTGACAAACTTCTTCGTCAATCACGATGATCCTTGTCTTCAATGGCCAATACACACACACACATACACAAACACACACACACACACATATATATATATATGTATATACTGACTGCTGACTGACTGCAGTATAGTCTATTGCCCACACAAGTGGTCGAGGGTGCCTCTGGGATCGTCCACTGCCATCGTGCAATGCCTCCACCTGCTCTACCACCACTTTCTCCACAGCTACTCTGACAGGTTCGTGGAGTACAGGATATTTGGAAACCGTCTACAACTTCAGTGTCATGCTTCTTATGCTCATCAGAGCTAATCACCCATCTAATACCTAATACATGGTGTGGAATTCTATCTACTATAAAATTGTAATTAGATATTGTTCCAGTCACATTTCCTCTCTTCCACTCAGTCGTACAGAGTGAATTTGGGGATATAATTCAGACTATTTCCCACAAAAGTCCGGTTACAATGTTCCTTGCATCATTCCACTCCAGTCTGTGTTTATCTGGTGCACATACCAACTTCCTGCAATGGGGTCACACCCTCAACAATTTATTCAGCATTTCTTGTGTATCCTCTCCTGTTTTGTCTTCCCATCTGGTTCCAGTTGTTTGCTGTTTTACAAAACACCCAGTGGTTTTGGGGGGTTTGTCTCCAAGCCATACTCCTTTAGATGATTGCCTCTGCCCAAGCTACTGATTTGTCAACTAGAATATCGCCTAAAAATGAGCTCCTGGCTTATTTCATCTTCTTGGACTCCGCGAGCAGCTCCTTCAACACCCTTCCCATTATCACTGGTGCCATATATAGGTGAAATCCCAACCTTGTCAGACAATATGTCTATTTTTATAAAATTTACCAAATAGTACTTCCACGTGTGCGTAGCTATCCGCAGTTTGAGATACGGTCACTTTTCCTTTTTTGGTCAGCTGTTCATATATCCTAAATGGTCGCATACCCAATGCATCTTTAAGCTTTTGTTTTATTTTCCTGGTGTCACCTTGATACTTCTTCATCTGCAAATAAATAACCACTGCATCCTCCTCCAGGTACAACGGCAAAAAACTAACTAAATAATATATTTTGTTTAGTTCAGTCACAAACTTAACCTTCCTCAGCCAATCCACTAACACCCCTGATCCATCATAATGGTCTTACCATGTTTCTTACCATAATTACTTTGTCTCTTAGTACTTTTCAAAGACGAGATTGGTTGTTGTTCTGTAACACAGAGTTAACAACAGAAAAGCTTTAAATCACTCACAATTTGTCCGGCTGGCAAACGTCTTCGTCAGTAACGATGATCGTTGTCTTGAGCACTCAGTTTATATTTACATGCCAATCATCATATCAACACCTTTGTATTATTATTTTACGCTTTACGTATTTACTTATTTTAGACTTATACTTTACTTACTTACTTACTTAAGCCCATAGCCCACGGATGAGCATAGGCCATCGACGAAAGTTCGCCACCGCACTCTGTTTTGGGCTTCTCTTGCTACTTCAGTCCAGTTTGTTCCCTGCCGTCTCAGTTCTGCCTCGGTATCTCGCCTCCAGCTGTTATGCAGTCGCCCTCTCTTCCTTTTTCCCTGTGGGTTCCAGGTTAAGACCTGTCGTGTGATGCTGGATGATGGTTTTCTCAAGGTGTGCCCTATCCAGCCCCACTTTCTTTCAAGAATTTGCCTGACTACTGTTTCTTGTCCTGCTCTTTCATTCCTGATTTTATCCGTCCAGCGTATTTTGTATATTCTTCTCAGACATGTGTTGAGAAATGTCTGTATCTTATGCAGAATTGCCTTTGTTGTGCGCCATGTCTCGTAGTCATATAGTAGAACCGACTTCACGTTCGAATTGGAGATGCGGATTTTGGCTTTCGTGCTAATTTCTTTTGAAGACCATATGTTTTTCAGCATGATGAAGGCCTTCCTTGCCTTGACGACTCTGGCAGTGGCATCCTGATCTGTTCCTCCACGTTGGTCCACTATGCTTCCTAAGTATACAAAGGACTCCACCTCCCGTATGGACTCTCCTGCTATTGTGACTGAGGTGTTGTTGTCGGTATTATTTCAGTTTTCTTCTTGTTGATGTTGAGTCCTATCTTAGCTTATGTGGTCTCAAGAGTGTCTCTCTGTCCACACTGTCGAACGCCTTCTCGTAGTCTACGAAGTTTATGTACAGAGGTGAATTCCATTCTAGTGACTGTTCCACTATGATACGTAGACTAGCGATCTGGTCCACACAAGATCTATTCTCACGATAGCCTGCTTGTTGGTCTCGGAGCTTAGCATCTAGCGCCTTTTTTATTCTCACTAATAAGACTCAGTTGAGAACCTTCCCTGGCACTGANCAGTTTTCTTCTTGTTGATGTTGAGTCCTATCTTAGCTTATGTGGTCTCAAGAGTGTCTCTCTGTCCACACTGTCGAACGCCTTCTCGTAGTCTACGAAGTTTATGTACAGAGGTGAATTCCATTCTAGTGACTGTTCCACTATGATACGTAGACTAGCGATCTGGTCCACACAAGATCTATTCTCACGATAGCCTGCTTGTTGGTCTCGGAGCTTAGCATCTAGCGCCTTTTTTATTCTCACTAATAAGACTCAGTTGAGAACCTTCCCTGGCACTGAAAGGAACACGATATCCCGATAATTGTTACAGTCCCTGAAGTTACCCTTCTTTGGCAGCTTAATGACGTTTCGTTTCGTCCACTCGGCTGGCACTTCTACCTTATCCCAGATCTTGCTGAAGAGGCTGTGTAATATTTGCACAGCAGTCTCAATGTCAGCTTGGATAGCCTCTGCTGGAATTGCATCTGGCCCCGCTGCTCTACCATTCCTCAGTTTATTGATGGCCTGTCTGATCTTTCCTTTGGAGGGCTTTTCACAGTTGATGGCAAGTTCTTTATCTGCTGGTGGAATGTCTGGTGGTTCCTCTGGGGGAGGGTGGTTCAGCAGCTCCCTGAAGTGCTCTACCCATCGTTGCAGTTGTTCCTCTGTGGTTGTCAGTGGGTTTCGGTTTTTATTATTAACAGGCTTGTCTGTCCGTCGGAACTTAATGTTTCCCTGTCCTACCGCTTTTTCTGCTTGTCTAGCTAGATCCTCAACATAGTCTCGGTTATCCTTCTTTAAGCTTCTCTTCACCTCCTTGTTTGTCTCTGTGTATTCCTCCTGTGGTTTTGCCTTTGTTGCTCTCGTTCGACTTATATTCACTGCAGCCTTTTTTTCTTTCCTCACTTCTAGTTTTTGGATTCTTCCTGCGAAGATCCACTCTTTGTGCTGTGTTTTTTTTTCTTTCCGAGAACCGCCTAACATGTATCTATCCATAGTTTCTTACTGTACTCCCATTGTGTCTCTATGCTTGTATCTTTCTCCTCTATCAGATCTTGTAATGCCTGAAACCTGTTGGTTAGGCTGACTTTGAAGGCTTCACGAGTGTCCTGACTTCTGAGCAATCCCACATTATATTTTATTTCTGTGTTACTTTTTATTTTGTGTTTCTTGAGACGTAGTCTCAATATTGTTACCAAGAGTTGGTGGTCTGAGGACAGGTCGGCGCCTCTCAACACCCGTACATCTTGCATTGTGCTTCTAAATTTCTGGCTTATGCAGATATGGTCTATCTGATTTTCAGTCACATAATCCGGTGAGACCCAAGTGGCTTTGTGGATGTGTTTGTGTGGAAATATACTTCCTCCTATTACCAGCTGATTCAACGCACAGTGGTCTGCAAACCCTCTCCATTTTCATTCATTTGTCCTAATCCCTGTGTCCCCATAGTACTCGCATATACGGTGTTTTCAGATCCTATCTTGGCATTGAGATCCCCCATCAGGACTGTTATGTCCTTGCCTCTTTTCGTGTCTATCACTGCCTGTAACTGATGGTAAAACTCATCTTTCTTTTGCTCTTCCGCATCATTTGTTGGAACATAACATTGTTTTATGTTCAGTCTGATATTTTTTTTCTTGGTGGTAAACTGAGCTGTAATGATGCGGGAGTTTATAGGTTCCCATCCGATGAGAGCACGCTGTGTCTCCTGTGCCAGGATCAGGGCCACACCTTCAGTGTGTGGGGCTCCTTCCACTGTGTTCCCCGAGTACAGTATCTGCTCTCCAGATATAAGTCTCAGCTGTCCTGCCTGTAACCACCTTGTTTCACTCAAACACAATACTCCGATGTTATACTTTTTCATTTCTCTTGCTACCTGAAAAGATCTTCCTGTTTCGTACATAGTCCTGATGTTCCAAGTTGCTATTTTAACTTTTGCCTTTGGTGTTAGAAAAGGGATCGTGGGGGCGTGGTGACCCCACGCCCAACCTTCTTCATTTATCCGGGCTTAGGACCGGATGTGTTATCCGAAAATATCACAGGCGGAGTTAGACTTATACTTTGATCTTCTTAAAACATTTATACCTAGCTAGTTGTACTGAGGAAGGGAGAAAGGCTTACAGGAAAGATAAAACGTTTGTAAAAAGTAACTGTTTGTTTTTGTATATATATATATATATATATATATATATTTAGGTATATACGTTGGACTGCCACTTAACTCGTTTTTCTATCCATCACAACCCACAATCACAATGACTGTTGTAAAGTTTTAACCTATCTCAAATCCCCTCATACCCTCTTCCTCTCTTTCTTAATCCTTCCTTCTTAACATTGTCAGTCTTTTTTTCCCCAAAAACGTCGGACTTTTTCGAAATGTAAACAATCAAAATTACTTATTCAGTTACAGCAACAATTCAACTACACATACAAATAAAATGCGCAAACAATTTATTCACCCACGTTAATAAATGAGTTGCTGGAACAGGAACTACTCTTTCCACCATTTAGCACGTGGCTAGCAGGTACTTCATTCAAACCATACCAAAACAAGAAAAAATTCTGAATCTAAAGCAGACTTGAAAGTGACTGCATTGACAAATAAATAGTCTTAAGTGAGCTTTTAATATTTCCTGGGGTTTTTTCCACTGAACTAGCCTTTAACTCTTGAATGACTCTTAAGTTTTGTAGGTCCTTACTCTATTGATTGCAATTGTGCAAGACTGTAAACAAGCCACCAAGTAATAAAAATTGGTACTCTTGTCCAATTGTTTGATTTTTCCGGTTGGAAAAAATCGTTCAGGCAGCATGACATTTATTATTCTGACAATAGTACACAAGTATCTTTACCAACGTATCTATGAAAACGTCAACATAGGTCATCTTGGAGAGAACATTTCTGCAGTTTGCTGCACATACAGCATGGATTAATGACAGGCTGAACAGAGAGCCCACTAATGTCGGTGCCGTTCGACGCGGGCAGGCAATGAATGGGACGAATGCCAAGATATGTGGGCAAGGATTGTAAACTTTGAAGACCCAAAGGTGATATGGAAATCAATTGGACAAAATGGATATTTGGAGAAGAGTTAAGCAGAACCAGACCAAACTGACCAACAGCTTAAAAAGCACTTCGAAAGCTCTTGAACCCAGATAATACCCCCATTGTCGAAATAGAAACCCACAAAGGTGAAGCTGTTCCCGTCTTCGATGACCCTTTCACGCCACCAGAAGTAGAGGGAGCTATTTAAAAGGCAAAGGAAAAGAGATACTTCAAAATTGCTACGGGACTATTCCGATGCATTGCACTCCTGCTACTGCTCTGTATCACCCAAATATTGACACTGTTATTCACATGACCACGATTGTGATGCCAATGTGCATTTACTGTATCATTCAAATCAGGATCACGTTCATCATATGGCAATTATCATGGAATATCGATAATGGTTAGCTTGGGAAAGATGCATGATACGATTATCAACGAAAGATTGAAAGCCTTGATACACATGGGCCTTCCCCAAGCTAGTGCACAAAAGAAGAGAGGGTGTACAAAAGAATTACTGGCCATTTTTATTATCATGAGCCAAGATTAGGGTCACAAAGACTTAGAATCCCCTAATACCCATTAATATCTTGAAGCTACTCTTAGGAGTTCGACCAAATATCACCAATTTGATAAGACAAACAGAATCCGTAGAAGCCGAACTATCTGCTATTGTCAAAAAAAGACAATCCAATTTCTTGAAAAAATATTTCAGTTGGGTTAGTGATGACGAAAAATTGATGGTACTGGTCGACCTTTGTCAGAATAAAATTGTAACGATGCATCACCATCTCATAAAGGTTAAAAATTGCAAAGGCGACCCTGTTATCAATCCTAAGGAAGCACTACAACAGATCAACTAGAATAAAAATCTGCTGACTGGTGAAGCTAGACTCAACAGCAAAAAATATAAACCCAAAGTACACCATCACTAGTCATTTCGGAACTACATTTACCTCCTTGAGATTGTCATCCCACCCACTTCGTATGGAGATCGGACAATGGACAAGATTGAATTTTTTGGCACTTGTCTTACACACATTAAATTGTACCACTGTACAATCGTTGAGCGTCGACAGCATTTAAACACCATTGCTAAATTCTGTCACTGATTCCTGTAATCAAATCGTTTTGTAATAGTTCCAGGAATATTATTGCTAGAGATTTTCATCCAGAAATTTTCCAGTGCAACAACGCTGAAGCTCAAGGACACCAAACCAGAGGTACAAAAGGTAAAAGGTAGAGCCCCCATTGCCCTTCAATACCGGAGGCAGAGGTGTCATTTTTAGCCCCTGTTTAGTTGTCACAATTTCTAATGTCCCTCAGTCTTATACAAAGGTCGACCATTCTACCCCTTCAGGTGTCCTTTCAATAAAACCTCACTATCTTTCCTTTGCACAATTTTTATGGCCCCTGATATGTCTTTGTCGCGTTTAAATCGATGGAAGTCTTTATTCAGAGATACTGAGAGCAAAAGGTTTCAAACTATTGTTGTTAGGTGGAGATCAATCTTCATGATTCCCTTTAAATGTCAGGGTTCACGCATTCTGATATTAAAGAAAAACTCGAATTTAAGAGAAAACACGACACTTTGGATTTGTTTTGATTTTGTTATATTGGAGAGGTACTGCTGCTTATTTTTAATCACAGCACTTTAAAAGGATAGAATTGAACTTAAAAAGTGGATAAGACAGTGAAAATAAAAACTGAACATATTTTTATATTTCAATCAAATTTTTCAGATCACAGTAAAAAATATTTCCAGCTTCAATTTTTCTTCCAGATCTAGCTTAGAATATGTGGTAAAACTCGTAAAGGCTTGTCAAGGAACCCACTACGGCAGCTTTAAAGCCCGTTCAAACAAGTTTTTCTCACCTTTTAATCAGAAAAGTATCTTGAATAGTTTGTCAAGAATGGTGACATTTTAAAAAAAACAACTATTATCAAAAGAAATTGTCAGACTTTAAAAACACGGATGAAATTTGTTAATAGTTTGACTTTAAAAGACAAAAAAAGTTAAGTTATGGTGTGTGTTTGTGTGTGGGGTGGGGTGGGGTGGGGGTGGGGGTGGAGGACAGTTTCAGGCACATTGGTTTGATATAAATCTTTCGCTTTGTAATACCAGCATAACAGAGAGCAAATGTTGCATGACAATGAAGATCAAAGAAGCATAATCCTAAAAACAGCAACAACAGGCCCCAGAAAACTGAAAGATGAAGTTCGGTTAGCACTGAAAAATATAAACAGCGGAAAGGCAGCTGTACTAGACAATATACAAATAGAGATGTTTCCTCCAAGAAGAAGGTTTTGAACTTCTATGGAAGATCATCGAATGGATCTACGAGACTAGGTTTCTCCCTGAGAATATGGTCAAGTCAATTTTCGTGGCCCTGCCAAAAGTCACTGGAACTCTCGACTGCAACAACAATCGAACTATAATCCTAATGAGTCATGCACTTACAACCCTAACGAAAATAGTTCTACAGAGAGTAACGGGTCAACTGCTACCTGGAATTTCAGAGCATCAGTATAGTTACATGAAATACAGAGGCACACGAAATACAATATTTATCCTCAAAGGGCTATCTGACAGGAAAATAAAACACCAACAAGACCTATGCTTGCTATTCATTGATTACAGGAAGGCCTTTCACAGGGTTAGCCATAACAACTTACTCGCTGTGTTACAGGCCATTCAGATTGATGATAAAGATCTTAGAATCATCAAAAAAATTTTGATCAAGCAAAAGGCGGCCTCGAATGGATCCCGATCCGAAGAGGACTAAGGAGAGAATGTGGTATGTCACCAGATTTTTTCAACCTCTACAGTGAGATAATCTTCAGAGATCTTGATGAAGTTTCTGAAGGTCTACTTGTTAATGGCTTCTAGAGAAATAACCTTCGTTATGTTGACGACACAGTTTTTATCGCCACGCCCAAGGAGAGCGCCAAGAATCTATCTCATGTTGCATCAACTGCAAAAAGACACAACAAAGGTAACGTGCCTCTGAAAACACAAGTCAGAGCCAAAATTCTAACTTGAGATGTCTTGGATCTTATATTTCAGCCACTGGGAATGGTAAGAGAGAAATCAAGTGAAGAATAAGAATGGCCAAAGGTGCATTTAACAACATGAGAGCCATCTTTACTGATTGAAAACTTTCATTGACCATCAAACTCCATCTCCTCAAAACCTTTGTCTGCTCGGTCCTCTTGTATGAAACAGAAGCATGGATACTCAATATAAAAACACGGAGAAACATGAAAGACACACGCAGACATGTGGTTTTACTGCCGGATGCTCCGAATTTCCTATGTTGACAAAATAACAAACACAGACATTCTACACCGTGTCGGGGAAGAAAGAGAATTACTTAAAGTTATTGTTTGAATATCGGCTTCATTCTAAACACTCCTGTCTGTATGCGTTTCCTACGTTACTGGAAAATCACAAAACAAGCTCATCCGTTTAGTGGAATTAGAAGTGCCTAATCCACATATGAGAAATATTTCATAGCAGGTGACTGAGAGACAAGATGAGGAAGTCATAACTTCGCTGGTATGGGCACAGAGCAAGGCGAAGATTTGGGCCCTTTATCTTAGATAAAAGGCCCAAATGACAGGCTTGTAACCCTTTTGGTCTTTCCAGTAGCCATAATACAATAGAGCAAAGCCTGTAGTAAACATTCGGCTACGAAACGTTTTACATTTCCAGATTAGGTTTTTTTTTAAATGTAGGTCTTTGTCCTCTCCAACTGGCCAACACGACCCTTCTTTTAGTCCCCTTGGCGTTGATTTTGAAAAATAATACTTAACTCAGAGTTTGCTGGATGAACGGGGTATAACTGGGTTCAGTGTTACTTTGGTAAATCGTGCTCCAAAAAGTAGACAACACTCTACACCAATTTATTTGCTGTAGTTCATTGTTTTCCCGGTTTTGGGGGTTTCCGTTTCAGCCATGTCTTTGATTATCATGTCCAATTCATGTTATACACCTCTTCATTTAGGTCATATTTATACAAGCTGACCACCTTTTATATAGCTTCATTTTATAGACAACAAGGTACTCCCGTGTTTTTTTAGATTAGTGGAAATTGCAGTTCTTTTTAAGGTGTCAAAATTCTGTATTACCTTACTTGTTTTACTGAAAAACAAGTGAATGCTCCAATATAAACTAACAAACCGGGTTTTGGCTTGTTCGCGTCGATTAAATGACATTGACCTAAAAGTAAATAAGGTTCTTCTTATTGTACAAATAATTAAAGCCTTCCTTATCATCTTTCAAATGAAATATGAATGACTTCTACATCTATTTACAAGCAAACTGAAAAATTAATAGCTGAAAGGGGTTCGAATTTAGTTGGAATAGAAAATCCCATGAAGTATGTTATGAAAATCTTTAGGATAGTAAAAACAGGAGTGTTTTAGCACTTTCCAAATCAAAAGGAGATTCTACCATGTATTTAACATATATTTAGGCATGTGAACTTTTTATCCTAAACAAATTTGCCTCTGTGCTTGAAATGCAATAAGGGGTTTAAATTATGATTTACCTAAGGTAATGCTCAATATGTCTGATGAACTCCATGGTAATCCATTCATTTGGCAAGTTATGAATATTTACTTTAGATGAATGGGGGTAGGGGAATATTACCTGCTATTTTTGCTCAACTCAGAACATATGGTGTTTACTTTTCTGTCTACAAAAATAAAAGAAACAAAATAAACAACGTGTGGCTTTTAAGGTTGAGTTTCTAAATTACCGAAGAAAGCTGAGATGACCCAGGTTGCACTTACTGTAGATTTTAAAGGATTTAAGAACAAGGTTAATGTTAGGGTTAGCTTCAGTAAAAATAAAATAATATAAAGACGGACAGAGGCAAAGTGAGCATTTATTATTTTCCTTACTTCTGCTGAACTTTAATAGGCTTAGCAGTGGTCCACAGAGAGTGGTTATCTTTACAATTAACTGTATTGAATTGTGTATAAAAAGTTAGTGTTCTTTGCTGTTTTTATGTAATACAGACTTCTTGTTATTTTTGAAGGTGGAAAGTGTGTTAGGGGTTTTAGCTTTGAACTTTATTATTCTGGTTCCAATTCATCACTTGACAGTATTTTACATTACAATGAAGGTTTCTAATATTCATTGGTGTGCTTAATTTGTTTCATTTTCACTTTCAGTTATTTGGAATTCTGTGATTTTTCACTGCACCAACTTGCACTTTCTCACCATGTGGTATGTTGAACACTGCATCAAACTGTCGTGGACTACTTGCATTTGACGAAATTATTGCAAACAAGTGACAGAAATAACACAAATGCATTCATTAAATTAAGTTAACCATACAAACAGTGGTGCCAAAGGAAAGAATTAAATAAATAAAATTGGGGAACTGTTTTGCTTGGCAGGANACCTGCTATTTTTGCTCAACTCAGAACATATGGTGTTTACTTTTCTGTCTACAAAAATAAAAGAAACAAAATAAACAACGTGTGGCTTTTAAGGTTGAGTTTCTAAATTACCGAAGAAAGCTGAGATGACCCAGGTTGCACTTACTGTAGATTTTAAAGGATTTAAGAACAAGGTTAATGTTAGGGTTAGCTTCAGTAAAAATAAAATAATATAAAGACGGACAGAGGCAAAGTGAGCATTTATTATTTTCCTTACTTCTGCTGAACTTTAATAGGCTTAGCAGTGGTCCACAGAGAGTGGTTATCTTTACAATTAACTGTATTGAATTGTGTATAAAAAGTTAGTGTTCTTTGCTGTTTTTATGTAATACAGACTTCTTGTTATTTTTGAAGGTGGAAAGTGTGTTAGGGGTTTTAGCTTTGAACTTTATTATTCTGGTTCCAATTCATCACTTGACAGTATTTTACATTACAATGAAGGTTTCTAATATTCATTGGTGTGCTTAATTTGTTTCATTTTCACTTTCAGTTATTTGGAATTCTGTGATTTTTCACTGCACCAACTTGCACTTTCTCACCATGTGGTATGTTGAACACTGCATCAAACTGTCGTGGACTACTTGCATTTGACGAAATTATTGCAAACAAGTGACAGAAATAACACAAATGCATTCATTAAATTAAGTTAACCATACAAACAGTGGTGCCAAAGGAAAGAATTAAATAAATAAAATTGGGGAACTGTTTTGCTTGGCAGGATAACTGGAAGAGAGGCTCCAACCTTAATTTTTTTTCATTAAATATATTTCTGTGGATGCTTGAATTTGTATTTAATTACACGATTAATTAATGTAAATATATTTGATGTTTGCATTTCACCTTTTGAAGACGACTCTAGAAAAGCCTTATTCTTTTGAAGATGAATTTTCTTCATTTGGGAAGGTGTGTTTGTGTGAATGTTAAGCAATGCGTCATTTATTTATTGAAAGTGGGTCAAGTGACAGTTGAAAAAATGCAACACAACTCATGTACACGACAGAAGGCAAAGATAATTCGTCGCTTTTTTTGGCTATTCGCAGATGAAAACTCAGCACCACAACACAAGCCAGCTGTCAGGCTCAGCTTCGTTTTGACAAGGCGATATTATTTGTGAGGGCATTTTTGAGTTATGCTGTGACAAAAGCGATTGACTCAGGAAGTGCAACCATACCTGGTAGTTTTTACATTGTTTGACTGAACAAAACAATTGGAGTTGATTTATGTCAACAAATCTTACTGGGTCGATCAAATTGGGAGGAGTTGGAATTTTAACCCTGACACTGATACCCCTTGTCATTCTGGCTTCAGTTGCTCCAAGTTAACAGGTGTTGTAAGAGGTATTAGTCTCTGCTGCACACATAACCACTGATACTAAATACACTAAAACATGGCAGACAGACAGGCAGGATACGGACTTACTGCAGAAACAAAGTCAAAGATAGCATCGAAGTACGATTCGCGTCTTGAAAAAGAAGCAACACAATGGATTGATGCTGTTCTTGGGCGAAGCATTTTCCATGGTGTTTCTGGTGCAGATGCAGTGCAGCAAATACTTCAGGATGGCGTTGTCCTTTGTAATTTGATCAACAAAATACGTCCAGGAAGTGTAGCCAAAATAAACTCTGGAAAAATGGCATTCGTTAAAATGGAAAATATTGGTAATTTTCTCACAGCCTGTGGAAAGCTGGGAATGCGGAAAGAGGACCTTTTCCAGACAGTTGATTTGTACGAAAATGAGAATATGGTTCAAGTGATAGGCACTATTCATGCCCTTGGAAGAAAAGCGGGTACTTTGGGTTTCAGAGGACCATCACTCGGAGCGAAGGAAGCCGCAAGTAACCCGCGGAACTTTTCTGAAGAGCAGCTTAGAAAAGGAGATGCACATATTGGTTTGCAAATGGGATGGAATAAAGGAGCAACTCAGGCAGGACAGAATTTTGGTAAACAAAGGCAGATACTTGACTAGATCGTAATAAGTTTCGTCAATAGATGTTATGTTGGTCTCTCATTAATTTCAAGTACGATTATTACTGTGTTTTCATTGTAAGTGATTATCACTTCTGAGAGTGCTTCAGTTTCCGTGTTTGATTGAAGAATCGGTCCCGTCAACAAGTATTGGATTATTTGCTGGGAAAAATACTCGTTATTTCGAATGTAGCGACATGCAGTTTTTGATAATGAGAAATTGAATTTTTGTTACGTCTTTTTATGACAGTGAAGTGTATGAGAATGGCTACGTTTTTCTTGTGTGTTTTTTAAAGCAGATGAACGTTTGCATTTTACTGTCCTTTCAACTCTATAAAATTGGAAATAAGTTATGAAACGTTTAAGCAGACAAAGGAACTCTACCTAATCGTTTTTATGCAAGTTTTTAGGCATGAAAAGACCCATTAATTATTACATTAATATCTGAAAGAGTTTCACATCTGATAGTGTATCACCAGCCAAGTTCAGCTTTCGTGTAATTGTGTTCATAGAATGTCAACCGTTTTGATAGCACATAGTGATTTGGTATATTGTTTTGAAAGTAAATAGTTGTAAGTAGCTCATGTGAATCAGTGTTATATCTTGTCTGAGTGCGGCTAACCGTAGTAATGAGCATAACTGCTGTGCTTCCTGCTCTTTTGTTTTTCAACATTTAAACTGTACGTTTGACAGCTCCTTTATATTTGGTGTATTTTCTTTATTTTTAGTGAGTATCGTTTGATTTGTTTGTAAAATTTTTATTCTTTTAATGTCGCAACCATTTATTAGTTGCAATTCATTGAGTTAAATTTGCTGCCTTGTCTCGCTAGCATGTCTCAAGCGGAGATTATTTTTAACTCGGTATTTTGATAAATTAAAGGCTTTGTTTTGCAACAGTGTGTGTTTGTTCAAGTTTATCGTGATTCTGAAAGTGAAATGGCTTTTGAGTTGTTCACAGTTTTTTGGGCAAAACGCTTTTTGGCTGTCAAAGGGAGTTGTCACTGATGACGAAGTGAACACACCTAACACACATAACACACCTTGTCGCAAAAACCAGCACCTGCACCTGTGATGTTTTTCTCAGAGACACGGTCGACTTGTTCTGCACAATTAACCATATCGGGTAATTTTTGAAAAATGTCTGTCGAGTGTGTTACCTCTTAATGTATTGAGAAAGCGGACGTCTATCTGGAAAACAACAGACTGTGGTCACTGACAACAGAGGCTAACAAGTGCCAGGGGAAAAAAATTAAAAGGATCTGACAAACTGACCTGTTAGTGAGTCTGTATTGATATTAATATTTAAGTTTGTGGCGAGGCCAGTAAAGAAGAGGGGGTAGAACGAGGAATAACGGTACCCAAATGCCCACAAAGTTACTGTTGCAATGCAGAATGTGGGGGTGCACGAAAGTGGGGTAACTTTTGGTTTGGTGTCATTATACACAGTTACTCACGAAAAACTAATTTTTTTAAGTTGGATGAAGAGTAGTACGATTGACCTGCTGTAGGTTAGAACTCTATTTCCTTGGATATCGTGCAGAATGGCATGCACCAATGAACCAAGTTCTGTCGAATGTCAAATAGGTGGCTTGAGCAAGAATAAATTAATTGGTTTAGCAGTTGCGAGCAAGGTAAAGAAATATCGTCATAAAAAAAAGCAATTTCGAAGGGAATTATTTTGAAACCAAGCAAGAACTTTCACATGTGCAAAAAAGGGGGAGTCCGACTACCGCTAGGGGTAGCTGCACGTGGATCTGCTGGAGGCATGTATGTATTAAGACCGCCTTTGGGGAATCGAAAAAACATTAGTCTCGGTGGTGAGTGCCGCTGGTACGTGATAAAGTAGTAGACGTTGTAGAAGGCGAAAAGTGTGAGGGCGTGAGTAAGCATCGTTTACTTGAATCGTTCAAGAGATATAGTACTGATATGCAGTTGGTACCTACAGGCCAAATTTTCATTTGCACAGTGCCGCGGGGGGCGTGCAGCCAAATGCCAAATAAAGCCAGTTACTCGATCCCATCACGAATGTGAAAGTAACAACCTCTTCCCGCGCTGATTCTTAAGATTAGCCAGGGGGACTCAAAATGAAAAGCACTCGTTCGTTTTCAAATCATTTCATAACGCGTTCAGCGAATCCAACAAACAAAATCTAAAATACATGATTCATGCTACAGCTTAAATAGATACAGAAAAGAAAATTCTAAAATATTCTGCCCAATTGCAATCAAGTACGTGTAATTGTTTAACCAATGAAATGCAGAATAAGTACTACGTAATAAGGGCGAAGAGCGACATTGAAGTTTCTAGAAAGCTCTCTTATTCCAATCGAGACCTTACGCAGATTAAATACTTTGCCACACGAACCACAACCACCAAAATAAGTCGTTTCCTGATACAAATTTGTTATGCAAACAATGCAAAAAAGGGGGATTTTCCCAACAACTAAGGGTTGAAACAATGCAGACACATTATCCTAACATGTATCAAGTGATCGTGAAATGTTGGATTTCGAACCTCGTTGAGACCAGAAATCAGCCTTTAAACTGTGAACTTATTTTCTTCAATTGGCGATGTTAATGTGGGAGAGAAACGTAAGCAGTGTAGAGCCAGTTTGGGCAAGTTTGCTGACCCCCAATTTACAGAAGACTCTTGCCATTAAACCTTTATGCCAGCCATCATTAATATATCCTTGCATAAAATTAGATAATTCTTACCTCTTGTCCCATTTAAACAGTGACAAGGAAAAGGTGCAAGCTTCAGGTTATGCCCATTACTCTAGCTGTAAGAGTGGATTCATCTAGATTCGCAACACAAATCCTATCGGGGTAAAGTCGATACTTTTAAAACTTGGAAGATTACGATTCCGTTATGTTCAGACCTAGTAGAGGAGCATCGTCACAAATCTGGACGAAATAGTTCTTCAGCTTGTGAAGAACAGTATTGGACAGGGAAGCGTAAGCAAAACCCCTAACAGAACAGTGTTTTGGAGGTACATTTAATGCTTCAGGTGGAATACAGAAGACCGTTGATGCCTGTATTTCATATATCTGTAGAGTTGGTAACATGTCGACGGACGTTGCATGGTGTGCGTTGCGCCCTCAAGTCCAGGTTTCGTTTCGCGGTCTGCAGTAAAGAGCCAAAATGTGCTGCAGAACAGCCTGTTTACAGTTTTTTTATTGTCTTCATGTCCATTGATTGCAACATGTGCAAAGACGACAATATCGTAGTATTTGGCACATAGACACTACCTTAGTAATTTGAAATTTAATTTTGAACTATTTATTTTACGGCCAAGTAATACGTACGTAGACTCACACACACATGCACAGAAAGATATATATATACAGGCTGACAGAAACAGAAGTGGTCTGGCTCTAAAATGGGTAACCGGTCTCAAATTTTTGTTTCGAAGTGGCCAGTCGAACGTTCAACGTGGATTATTATTACTAACACTCGCCTGCGAAGTTTTAAAAATAAACCACACCAGAGCTGATTGTTGGGTATTTGCTTCGGAAAATCAAAAAATCATACTTATTTTGTCCAATCAGGTCACGTTTTTGACATACGAGGTTGTAAAAGAACTATTAACGCCCTCTATTGCTCTTTACAGTCTTTCATGTTGGATTTAGTTCTTCACAAAAAGCATGCATTTCATCTCACAAACTTAAGAAAATAGAGATTACACATTGTAAGCCTTTTTAGTGCCTTTTTAGTGACTTTGTTGTGCATGAGTTAGTCATACAAAAATAGCGGTCTCAGCAGAATGTTCAGCGAATGGTGTACTTTGCCTTTTGTTATTTCTACAATCACGCAAGTTCTCAATATTAGTTTTGTAGCTAACATGGGGTGCAAATGGCGTATAGGCTGCAAGCATACTCAAAAGTAAACATGATATGCTTTCTTCACAAAATGGTTATCTTTGCAAGGCGACCAGGAAGAATCACATTACCACAAATATAACGGAACCTGTCAGGATGATTTGCATATTTGCGACCCATTCTTTGTTGATCTAAAATACTAAATAGAGACATTACATCTGTTCCTTGCGATTTAAGTCGCATTGACTGGAATTCAGTTCTGCTAAACAAATGACCATCCAGATGTAAACAGAAAAAGTTTTGATATCAGTTTCCTTAAATTTTCGGTTTCAGATTGAACCTGTTCCAGTTTCCTCTCCCTCGCAAAAACAAAGGTTGGGCCAGCTGCAGCACCGTTTCTCTTGAACTGAGTACTATTCAAAAACGTATTCAAAACGTGCATTAATCATATCTCAAAAACTACAAACGACCTGACCAAAGAAAATGGATGGTATTCTTGGATTCAGCGCATCAAAAAATACACAAATCATTTTAAAAACCTTCGACTTTATAAATAAGTTTTCAAACGCATTGTGATTTTCTGATAAGATATTGGGAGCTCAAAATTTATTAACCAGAACTGTTGACATTGTCTAATTGATTCTATCTCTTTCAGAAGACTATAAACAAGAGATCTGGAATCATGCTTACGTCACTTGACATGGTCAACCTTTGAAAAGCAAACTGGTTAAACATGATTGGCACGCAGCTGTGAGTTGTCATCCTGGTAGTACAGTAGTCACCGCGTAAGATGCCACCTCCTAACATCCCGCACTGTCAAAAAAACTATATAAACTTCACCCTCTAAGATCCCGGTTTGTGTAGTCAAGTTTGGCTAAGATACCGCTTTCTAGAGTGTGATCAAGAAGGCACAAAGCTTTTTTCCGATATGTCAATACTGCATTTACTGCATGAATCACCTTGGACAATGCGCAGGTGCAGCATGGTAATTAATTTTGCTCCCCACGTCCAGACGAGAGCTCCCATCGCGGAGCAGGGAGCAAGATTGATTTCCCCGCTGTATACGTTCCCAGAAGGCTCCAGGATGCACGGCCCATTGAGTGAAATTATCGCTTAATTAATCAAACACTGCTGCATCTTGAAACTTTCTTTAAACAATTCCACTTAAAAGAAGCAACTCTGTTGCAACAGGCGAGACAAAGGTAGCTTTAATGACATTGCATAACATTAGTAGAATAGTGCTTACTTCTTAGTTTGAGTTATTCTAGTCGGTAGTTTTTTTGGTATCGTTTATTAGTTTGTCACTTGTTTCTACTAGTGAGAGTGTTCACTTCAAAGCTCTGTTAGCAAAGGTGAGCAAATAAAAAACCCATCACGCCCGAGGAAATGCTGTTGACTCAAAGACAAAAATTGAAGTCATCAGTGAAGTAGAGAAAGAAGAAAACGTCCAGGAAAAAGTTCACTTAGGGTAGGACCACTGTAGCAAAGATCCCTAAAAGGACAAAAAGCTTCAAAGAGCAAGCATCATCGTGTCAGTTGATGATGCTTTGCACCTGTAGGTTAAACAGAAACTTGATCAAGATACACGATTTAACTTGCTTATTTCGAAAACAAAAGCCACGAAATTGGCTGCAGGAATGGGGAATAAGTTTTAACCATCTGATGAATGGTTGAATAGATTCAAAACCAGGCCTGGATTAAATTTTAATGCGAGCACAATGAGAAGCAAGCACTAGATATTGCAGCATCCGAAGAGTTCAGATCAACAATCGTCCCAAAGATTTTGAAAAATTTCAAACCAAAAGACATATTCAATAAAAAACGAAACGGGAGTTTATCTCAGAGTTCTTCCAGACCGTAATTAATTATACGTTTAATTTTGACTCATTAAGTGTTTGTTGTCAATGTTCGAAGCGTTGCACATTTCACTGAAAGTAATACAAGATTGACCAAATATACCAGAGCTAATGGAAATATAATAACAATAATAATATAATATAATATAATATAATATAATATAATATAATATAATATAATATAATATAATATAATATAATATAATATAATATAATATAATATAATATAATATAATATAATATAATATAATATAATATAATATAATATAATATAATATAATATAATATAATATATTATAATATAATATAATATAATATAATATAATATAATATAATATAATATAATATAATATAATATAATATAATATAATATAATATAATATAATATAATATAATATAATA
>RDPX01000015.1:1478369-1488614 GCA_003991215.1 Morbakka virulenta
AAGTGATGTAAGTGATGTAGGTGATGTAAGTGATGTAAGTGATGTAAGTGATGTTAGTGATGTAAGTGATGTAAGTGATGTAAGTGATGTAAGTGATGAAAGTGATGTAAGTGATGTAAGTGATGTAAGTGATGTAAGTGATGTAAGTGATGTAAGTGATGTAAGTGATGAAAGTGATGTAAGTGATGTAAGTGATGTAAGTGAAGTAAGTGATGAAAGTGATGTAAGTGATGTAAGTAATGAAAGTCATTTAAGTGAGCTAAGTGATATAAGTAATGTACGTTATAAAAGTAAAAGATCGAGTCATTTATTGTGAAAGCAGTATTCTTTTACTTAATACAATAAATAATTTTTTAATAACTTTCACATTGTTTTGAGAGTCAAATTGAATATTTCCTATAGGCCCAAAGCCCTTTCTCTTGAAAGGCGTTTGTCTTAAGTAAGAGTCATGCTCAGACCATTTCCGTATTCGTCATTCAAGTACAGCTTTCCTCCTTCTGGTAGATCCATTAAAACATAGTAGTTCAAACACCAACAAAACGTTTTGTTAAGAACCTACATAAATTATTTTGAAATAGAAAGTACCCGTTTTTTCAAAGGACTGAGTTTTGTTCATAAAAGACAAAAAGATAGGACTACGATAAATGTGCTTCTGAAAATAAAAATCTAGCCAGGTCTATAGATTAAAATTAGCTAAAAATTTGTTCTGGTAGGGTTATGGTCTCTAGTTTAAAATGTTTCTACCCCATAGTAGCAAAAAAAGTAAACGATTCAATGTTTGATGAAATAAGTACTGAATGGGTTGCATACTTTTAGCACCTTGTTGTAAACAGATTTTGAAAGAATAGGCAACAAGACAAAAAGACACTGCAGATTATCAGTGTGTTTTAGGATAAAAAGTTAGAGTGAAGTATGTCATGTCAAGCCTGTTACTGCCAAACTAATTAACTTGCTCATTTGGATATCAACACTTAGAGGCATTGCAATAATATCGTTATTTGACATTACTACTAAATACGCTATACTAAAGTATAATTGTAGATGCAGAAAGTGCATAGACCCTTAAAAGCAATGATGATGACCTAGGAGCATCAATCGTAAAACGTGCAAGTTCAAAATGTTTCTAAAAAAATAAAACATCTTTTCTTATGAAACCCATTTGGCCTCTTGTGCGACCCATTCAGCGACAAAAGACGTTTTTTTTAATTATTAACATGGTTTTTGAACATGAGGCATAATTAATAAATAAATGTTTCACTGTAAAAGAAAAAATAGACAAAACACAAGAATCAGTTTTCACGTTTATTAATCCACGATATTAGGAGTATTCGATTTAACAAAGCTTGATACCATAAATGCTTGTCACATTACATTACATGAATTTATACATTATATACATAGTGAGAAATGCTTCTGTTGAATAATTGACACGTTTTCTATACCGTACCCATTTAACACCATTAATACAAAAACAGCCAAGCTTATTTATTTCAAACCTTTTCTAATTTTATATTATCAAACAGTTCATTTTCTTCAAATAAAAATGATACTTGTCTTTGCCTCTCTCCGAAAAATCTGTCCAACGTCTGCATATTAACAAATACGATTGTTTTCAAATAATATATAATTTTGTACCACATTTTTTACAATTGCAAATTTTTATTTAGATTTAAGAGAAGGCTAACACTTAATTGGCCACTATTCTGGTACAAAGCCAGAAATGTGTGTGCATAGCATGATGCTCAGTACCAAAGAGCGTTTACAAAGACATACGCTATAAACTCCGAAGTCAATTTGAATATTGCTTCAAATATGTACATAAATGCCTGTAGTTTTATGGTCTGGATGAAACCCCGTAAGCCCGTCTAAGTCTAGCGGGAGTTAACTAACAAGAGGTATTCTTTCCATAGAGTTTTTCCATATTGAAACTAATTATATGAAACCATTTGTTTTATTAAGGTCTAAATAAACAAGGGAAATGAGAGGGTTCACAAACAGGTAGAGGTCGCTTTTGACTTCTTTTGCGCGAAGTCTCAAGACTTAATGTTACAAATAAAAAGTATGGTTTGAGAAACCCGTGATTTCATATTTATTTACGTTTGCATAGCTTATACGAATTTTTATAGTAATCATATTATATCTTTGATGCTACACTTCATATTGATTTCTAATACCATATGAATCACTAGAATAAGTAGGACTTGAAACATCTGTACTGATATATACATCAGACGTATCATGTTCATCTCTACCATCATCTTCTTCAGCTGAAAAATAATGAAGAACGGTGGTTTTATTGTTCAGCCACAATTAATTACTTAAGCAATATAAATCATACAAAATTTATTGGTTCATGCTGTTAGTTTATATATCTATATATCAATATCTATTTATATACATATAAAAATATGTATACATATGTATACATATGTTTATATAAATATATATAAATATATGTATGCATATATACATATATACGTGTATATACATATATACACATATATATACATATATATATACATATATATATACATATATATACATATATATATATACATACATATACATATATATATACATATATATACATATATACATTTTTATACATATATATATATATACATATAGATATATAGATATATACTCAATCTGCAGACAGCACTGTTTCGCCTTTTGTGGGCTCATCAGTGCAGCACAGAGCTTGAGACATAACTCTTTGGCCATGTTGCTGTAGCAAACACAGCTTAAAGAGTTATTGTGGCATCTTGTCAGAGTGCGCAACCACGCGTGCGCAGTGAGCATTGCATTACGCTAACAACAGGTTCCCAAATCTCAGATTGAGTGCTCAACCAAACTTTCGTAAGGGAGCGAAATATATAAGATATATGTAAATATATGTTTTCATA
Organism: Morbakka virulenta; assembly: GCA_003991215.1. Classification (NCBI taxonomy): domain Eukaryota; kingdom Metazoa; phylum Cnidaria; class Cubozoa; order Carybdeida; family Carukiidae; genus Morbakka; species Morbakka virulenta. Next base: position 1,481,276 of record RDPX01000015.1, read on the forward strand.
TGTTTATACATATATATACATATATATACATGTATAAACAATGTATTTTAATTGCTGTAGGTATTTATTATGTCATGAGTGGTAAGCAATTTCTGAGCTACATTTCGAGAGAAGCTTTTCCCATCGTCAGGCTCACGCCTGGAAATAGGAGAAGTATCTCTCGAAAGGACATGATAAATACTACACTAATGGCTTCCACTGAGTGCATAATATCAAGAATTTTTAGGAATTTATTTCAAGTCCCTCAAACATTGCCAATGTTCATAAGACATCTGAGATATCCCAAGTGTTTAAAATAGTTAAAGGAATATCATATATCTTAATGAGTAGTAAAAAGTGTCTTGAAGGAGAAATGCCATGCAAATAAATGCTGTATATTTTCTTTAAGCAATCACAATGTTTGAGAAGTAAAATACTGTCTTTTCAGTAGGGCAACTTAAGTATACAAAATAATTGAAAGAATGNATATATATACATATATATACATATATATACATATATATATATATATATACATATATATACATATATATACATATATATATATACATATATATACATATATATATACATATATATACATATATATATATACATATATATACATATATACATATATATACATTTTTATACATATATATATATATATATATACATATAGATATATAGATATATACTCAATCTGCAGACAGCACTGTTTCGCCCTTTGTGGGCTCATCAGTGCAGCACAGAGCTTGAGACATAACTCTTTGGCCATGTTGCTGTAGCAAACACAGCTTAAAGAGTTATTGTGGGATCCTGTCAGAGTGCGCAACCACGCGTGCGCAGTGAGCATTGCATTACGCTAACAACAGGTTCCCAAATCTCAGATTGAGTGCTCAACCAAACTTTCGTAAGGGAGCGAAATATATAAGATATATGTAAATATATGTTTTCATATGTTTATACATATATATACATATATATACATGTATAAACAATGTATTTTAATTGCTGTAGGTATTTATTATGTCATGAGTGGTAAGCAATTTCTGAGCTACATTTCGAGAGAAGCTTTTCCCATCGTCAGGCTCACGCCTGGAAATAGGAGAAGTATCTCTCGAAAGGACATGATAAATACTACACTAATGGCTTCCACTGAGTGCATAATATCAAGAATTTTTAGGAATTTATTTCAAGTCCCTCAAACATTGCCAATGTTCATAAGACATCTGAGATATCCCAAGTGTTTAAAATAGTTAAAGGAATATCATATATCTTAATGAGTAGTAAAAAGTGTCTTGAAGGAGAAATGCCATGCAAATAAATGCTGTATATTTTTTTTAAGCAATCACAATGTTTGGGAAGTAAAATACTGTCTTTTCAGTAGGGCAACTTAAGTATACAAAATAATTGAAAGAATGGCAAACTGGGGGCACTCCATTGTTGGGTTTATAGCTAACTTTGCCGATCTTTCAAAAAGTTAGAAATTAAACAAACGAAAGAGGTTTATAAGTTATTTAGAATAAGGACTAATTAGATACATTTTGCAAATCATTGAATTTAATTTATTTCCGTTAACCTCTGTGCCTCTTTAATTTTCCTCCATTTGTTCAGAATAGCGCTTGGCGCTTTATTTCTCAATTATTTGATCACATAATTAAATGTTTTCACTGCTTTACAGATAAATTGATACATTGCATTACAAAAATTAGTTTTATTCTACTTTGGGGCTAAAAAATTGTCTTAGTTTTGAACTGTTTAAAATGTCTCTAAGTCGGATTCCTTTAATTTTTACGCAACGGTAGCGCGAGAAAACTTTAGTGACCCAGATGGGCAAGGCAAGAAACAAAAGTTAATCAGTTGACTATTGATCCGCTGGAAAAGAAATGGTCATTAGACAATATATTTGATGTAACAATGAGTAGTTTTGACATAGCAGATTTGTGGAATACAGTTGGATCTATTATCTTTACATCGCTTGAAAAGATACTAAAATCGAGAACGAAGTGTTGAGCAGAGACAAGGTTTTATCCTATTAAGAAAGTACATGGATGGAAAACCCGATAAGACCAGAAAATTCCTCATTAAGACATTTAAGCAAAATGCATTTGACTTCGAAATCCCTACAGGTTTAAAGCAGATAGACTTTTTAAGTGCATCCTTTAGTTTGACAAGCGTATCACCGCAACAAAAAACATTAATGAAAATGTATCATAATTAAACACCTCCCAATCCAACCCACCAACCCACTAAATATTACCAAACAATTGCCTCCTGTGATTTAGGAACGACTTTAACGCAAGTCAACAAGTGAACGCGCTTCTAACCAAACCAAACAATAGTACAAAGATTCCTTTATTACGCTAAATTAAGGTACCAACCTGAAACAACTGAAAGGATAAAAAACAATCAAAGAAACATTGTTTGGTTCAACTCCGTTTAGGGCAGCCGTAACAACGAAGTGTTGTAGTACTGATTCTGTCTACACCCGTTGTTCTTTTAACAGCCCGTTAGGAAAGGTTTATATTGGACTTATCAGGGATGGGGGTGGGTGGGGGTGTTAGGGAAACCTTGATATAGGGATCATGTTAAATCACTGAATCATAAAAAGTACTCAAAGAAAACAACGTTATCTTAGAATGTGTGCCAAAAATGATAAAAATGCCAGTAAACCAAAATTTGAAAGCTTGATTATAAGTCTGCAGCGGCCTACACTAATTTCTATAAACGATGTATTTTTTCTTGCATGGGAAGCTAGAAATTATTACCCATGGCAAAAAAACCCCGATTGAACTGCTGTTATGAGAAATAATACTATAATGAACTACAAGGGCAAAAATAAGTCTTTTTAGCATTATGGCATGCTTAACTTGTTAAGTTTTTGATAGTTCTGTATGTAACCATCTAGTGCTTGCCTGATGACCGTTTAATACGTGAAAGTTATAGTTGCACAAGAAATGTAGTTATTTCTTATCGTCTGCTTCTAGTTAATCTCTGTTGTTGTAAATATTAAGCATCTTTCAGAATAAAAACAAGTGTATATATATCTGTGTGAGTGTGTGCGGGTATGTGTGTTTTGAATCACGCTCTACCGACCGGGCTTGCCATGCTATCTCGAAACTAAACTATATTTATTTTCAGTTTCATACATAAAAACATTTTTTCTTAATTAAGATTTAATGAGCTAAAAAGTCATTAATTATCACTAGGGATCAACTTTCTTTTTAATAAGTTTTTTTGTGCACTTTCCAACTAATTTTGATACCCTGAATTCGAATATTGCCTTAGTTTTTACACTATACGTCTTGTTTTTGCTGTACAGCATCCCACCACCTTGAAATTTCCACTTTATTACGCAAAAGTCTAGGTCATATTTTGCATATCACATGCTATATTTATGTGCTTAGCACTAAAGATGCATTGGAAATAAGGATTCAAATGTGATTGTTGATTATGTAATTATAAAATTGAAAATATGGAAGCACCCTGGTAAAGAAAGTAGGATAGGAAAAACAAATATAGTATGCATAGGTATGAACCTAGCTAACCATAACATAACTAATGTACATAGAGAAAGGTGCCATAACTTGGTTCACCATCTTTGCTAAGGTGTTGGTTATTCAGGCAGGAGCAGTCGCTTGCAGCTTTTTGTAGCTTTTGGTAATATCTGCGCTGTTGGCAGTCCTTCTTGATAGACCTGAAGTAGGTAAAAGATAAGTTCAAGTCCTCTAAGGCCTTCACAAACTGCTTCATTAATCTTAACTTGATGTGTAGAACCCAAAAGATGCCCTTGTCTTGAGAAACAATTGGTGGGTTCTTAATGTTTGGGTCTACTGTGTTCAAGCTCTTTCTTGCATCATGTTCGTCCTTGACCAATGGTTAGGTTGGTCTCTGCTGTCCCACATACAAAGAAAGCAGGGGTATTTTGTATAACCTCTTTGTTGGCCAAAACTAAAATTTGCCATCTCAAGCTCGACGCAAATGGTCCGTTGATCAGGTTGATAACGTAGCAACTTTACCACAGTCTTGATACTCTCATAGGACTCTTTCAGTTCAACTGAATGTAAAAGAGGTCACATATTGATTTCTTTTGTGAAGAAGCACACATTTCAGGCTTTGCTCGGACTGTTAGTGAGTAGTCGCCACTAAACTGGATCATATTCTTTAATACATAGGGTTTCCAAAAGACCCTGAGCATCGTTGCAGAAAACAAATCCTTTCTCATCCTTGAAAACATGCAGGACCTCTACCTCTCTTGTACTGACGTTTGCTATCATAACATCATTCTCCAGTAATTTTTTCTGTCCAAGTCTTGAGGCTAGCAATTCGGATGCTCTGTCGGAAAGGTAGATCTTTTACTAGATCATTGACATCTTTTTGGGTGAACCATTCAGGATAGGCACAGTGAAATTCCAGTGCTAAGGTTTGAGACTTCCAACTACTTGTAATTCCTATACTTCCTAAAGCTCTCTAAAGGTCGGGATAGTCACCTTGTCCGAATGAGGCATTAGACGGATAACAGGTTTGAGGGATAGATACTGAATTTTGAGCTTACTTTTCTTACTGCATCTGTATCTAGTTGTTTTTACTAGACAAAAATAGCAATCTGTTGTTTGGTCCTACGCTTCTCTCTAAACCATTGGGATACCAAATAGCATGTGTGTTTTCTTGGTCCACTGGCTTAGCCTTTCATAGCAATATCAACAGACTTTGTGTGGAGCCAGTGATTTGTCTTGTTCTTCTAATCTAATTCCAAAATATGCCAAGTAGGCTTTCCACATGAGAGTGTTGATATTGATATTAAGTCGGTGATCTGTCAATGTATAGCTCCCACAAATAAAACAGAAACACTCTGGATCTTTCGCACTCTTGCCTCTGGAAGTAGCCAAGGCGCCTAAAAAATATTAAAAGTGAGCTGTTGTTTTTTCTGTTTCCAAAGTGTGCTTAGTGCACTCATGCAGGTACATAAGTTTGTTTGAACGAAAGCTCACAAACTGAATTCACATCTATCATAATGCCCAGACTAGAGCTAAATACATGCATATTGCACTAATATCTGCTTACCTTTCCGCACTGTTACAAATAGTTTTTCGCAATTTTTGCTAGGAGAAAAATCCGGACGTATAGGAGAAACTCTGAGAGTATTTTTGGATTCAGGAATTCAAAATGAGTAGAAATCAGCGGTCAAAATCAATTAAAATTTTGAAAAGTTAAAAAAAATTGTTCCCCAGTATTAGTAACTCTCCATTAGTAAGTTCTCCATTTTTCATTCAAAATCACTTTTTGTTGTTGATAATCTAATTAGCTTATATTATAAGGACTATTATATTATAAGGATCTTCTTTTGTTATCCGTAACAATTTTCCTTTTTGGTAAGAGCATGTGCAATAGTACATAAACTTCATATCTAGAATTATGTAATTTTATAAAACGTTCATGTGGCAAAAAAGTACATCCATATGTGTATATATACGTGATGAGAATGTGGTTTAATGAATTAAGGTTAGTAGAAAAAAATTCTGATGGGAATAAATAAAAAATATCTATGTGGCAAATAAGTTCATACATACGTGTGTATAAATAAATATATATATATATATATATATATATATATATATACTCAAGCTACAGACAGTACTGTTTCGCCCTTTGTGGGTTCATCAGTGCAGCACAGAGTTTCTGAGACATAACTCTCAGGCCATGTTGCCGGAGCAAGCACAGCTTAAGAAGCTATTGTGGTATCCTGCCAGAGTGCTCAAACTACGCATGCGCAGTGAGCTCCGCATTACGCAAACGACAGGTTCCCATCTCAGATAGAGTGCTCAACCAAACTTTCGTAAGGGAGCGTAATACTAATAATATATATAATATATACTAATATATATATATATTAGAATAGATTTCCTATTCTTTATGGTAACAATTGGCTAAAATAAGTCTTTCACTTACATTCATAACATAGCAAAGATGAAGTTGGGTTTCTATCGGCAAAAGAATGAGACTGGATATATCTATCATTCTGACTGTCTGACGTGGATCCTTCATAAATTGTTTGCCGATTCCAAGAGTTTTTATCGGATTGAATTTTTTGATTTTTGACTGTATAATGGCTTGTCGGAGTTATCAGTCTTTCAGTGCACGATCCTCTTCCGTTGTTTCTTACACAGGTATTTACCTTGTCTGAGATATAAGTTCCATCTGGTCCTTGTCTTCCAATAAGGTTCCACTCAAGAACAGGATAAAGTCCAGGGTCTTGACAGCGTGCCATGCGAAGATACCTTAGTCTAGAAACAATGAATCGGATTGATATCAGAAGATATGAATAACATCTTTTCAAAATGAAGTTCAGGTCTGTGCTAATAAAAATCTTACTGGTATATCGCTTTTTGTATGACTATATTTATTGCTGTTTTTTCCATATTGTGCACATGAAAGTATAAGTAGACGTCAATATTATACAATAGTACTATTATACGATGTTTCTATTAAATTGTTAAACAAACGATTTTTGGTAGAAGACTCGAATTAAAAAAAATTACGTTCACTGTGGTCAAAATGATGGTAATCTAATCCAAAAGTCGTTGGTATACTGTGTAAAAAAGTGTAAAAAGTGTAAAAAAATAGAGAATAATAAAGGAACCTGGAGACAATAGCTCAGACAAAACGAGCAGGCGTAATGAAACTAAAATACTGGTTTGGGTTAAAATTCAATCCAGCTGATCAAAACCTATGTTTACTTGTTTTTGTGTGAAAAATTATATACATATATATATATATATATATATATACTTACAAAATATACATCACTAATTATATATCTTGCTTTTATTCTTTTTAAAAAAATAGCCAGAAAACCCGGTAAGATAAATATCTTTTATTTCTTCACACTTCAAACTTAATGGAAATTTCTGCTGTTTTGTCATTTAAATGTCGATATAAACTTGCTTTAGTTCTCTCAGTCTATGTCGAAGGGAAAGCATCAACCTACTAACCACCATGTTTGCTAGTAATGTTATCCAATCAATATTGTGTTGAACTTCCTTTATTTTGTTTTCTAGGAATAATTCTTATTATGATATTATTCCATTCAATTTTTATACTATCTGTTTTTAAATGTTGGTGAGAGTGAGGAATTCTCCCTGGGGTATTACCTTCACAATTATTCCTCCCTCTTCATTACCCCAATATAATTACTTACCCTGCAAATCTGTCTGGTACTTTTTCACTATCTATAGTTTGGCTTACTTTTCTGTTTTTCTCTACCTTCAATCATCATCATCATCATCATCATCATCATCATCATCATCATCATCATCATCATCATCATTATCATCAACATTATCATCATCATCATTAT
>RDPX01000015.1:1497067-1532067 GCA_003991215.1 Morbakka virulenta
TTTTAGGTGCTATCTTACCATCTTTGTGTATTAAATGAAGAGACGATTTGATTTCACGTTTAATTGTCAGATAATATATATATATATATATATATATATATATATATATATATATATATATATATATATATATATAAATAAATACAGTATGGCATACAAAATAACTAGACAAATTTAGCAGTTACTACTAGTTTCATGTTTTCTTAACAATCTTCAAACTGCAGTTCGAAGATTGGTGGCGTCACTGATTTATTTCCTCTTAGAGCTGCATAGTGACCAGCATCTTTAGTTTCTAACTAGCTATTTTTCTTCCTTTGAGTTTCACGTAATTCAATAAAGTAAATTAAATTTCCTTTTATCTTAGAAAATTTGCATTTATAGAGACAAAATTACATAGTCCTCTTACCTTTTAAGTTGTCATATCATTTTCTTTTTATAAAACAATAGTAATGCTTTTATATACTCCATCGACACCTAAGTGCTATTAGATAAAAGTTATAGTTTCGGATTTTATGCTTGATATATAACTTTCCATTAATTCTAGTATTTTCCTTGGTCTCCTAAAGCTATTTGCTGTTGAAAGCAAGCCCAAGAGTTTCACTGTCAAACATAATGTAGTTATGGTATTAGACTATAATATTTTCCAAAACCACAATTCGCTATTATATTGAGAGTATAATCCTCGTTATTGTCTTTTCATGGATACTTTGCAAAATACTGAAAGAGTTAAATTGTTTCAACTGTTAATTTTTTACACGTTGATGCTATTATTGCACTATTAAGAACAGTGTGCCTTTTGCTGCTAGAAGGAACAATTCCTACCTGGCAGGACTCAAAAAATATGCAACTGAATGTTATAGCTGTCTACAGCTTGTATTTGTGGACAGAAAAATATTAATAGACCGTCAGAAAATTAAATTGATTAATATCTTTTTGATAGGCCCATCAGATTAGATCTGCAGGTGTGAATTTTATCTTAAAGTTTAAAACAAATATTGACTTACCACTTAGTCTTTGACCAACGGCCACACTACAATCACTTGCTTTTGTTGAGAACATTTTTTGGAAGGTGGTGGAAGACGAAATTGGAAAATCAACTATTTTTTGAAAAGCATTACACATGCAACTTTCATTCTGCATGTATTTCATGTTAGGTAAAATAGTTGTGCAAGGTTTTCCAATTGAAACTGTCTTGGTTTCTTTCCTGCAAGACGATTTTGTTGCAAATGACCTAGTAGGCAAAATTGCTGATCCTAAAAAAAAGAAACAGTAAAAATTTCAAATTAATACAATTAATGTACGTCAACCTCTTATTTTCTCTACATCTATCCATTTTGCTTATTTCTGAGTAATAATGTTATATTACACATATCACGATCTTATATAAAAAATTGCAGTGGATATATATATATATTTATATATACAATATATATTCTTAACCAAAGGACGTAGTATCTGATCCTGAAATATCTTATATATAAAAAATGAAATATCGCTGCTTGAATTGAAAATTATATCAGGAGACTAATATTGCTACTCAGTATTTATGAAAAAAGTGGAAAATTTGGAAAATACTTAAAAGGAAGTTATTTATTTCTCTAAAAAATAAAGGAGAATTTATTTCAAGCTTTCAGAAATCACGTGGCTATTTTACTGGGGAGAATTATATTAAAATACAGTCTCAATGGAAAGAAATGAGGTCTTCGTTGTGAAAGTTTGACATTTGTACAAGAACTTTCCAGGATGGTATAAGCATAATCTTTTGTGTGACACGTTGGTCTTTGGGTCAGAATATTTGATTACAGCAATGTGTGTCTTTTTTCCATTTTCACCAAATTCGCAACTGAATAAAAATCATATCAAAGAGTGGTGGTTTTCAATCCTTCCCTTGCCTTTGGAAGTGTTTACTAACATTGTGGCGGTTGCCATAGCTATTTAGAACTGCTCTCACAACTATATGAGCTCCTGCTACGGTTTATTCACCCCACCACTAAATGTTTAAACGCGCACTCTTTGAACTTAGCAGCTCTACTATGCAGAACTGTAAACTCCAAGTGAACTAGCATGGTTTTTTAATGCATCATGCAGTGACATTTGTAACTCAGACTAACTTTGACTGAGAATTCATGTTCATTGAAGGTTCAGTAGCGTTCTATTCTAAACAGGTGACAAACAGACTTTCTGCTATTAAGGTCCCTGACTTAATAAAGCTTTACTAATTGCTTCTAATACTTGCAGCATTATATGAAAACAAAGTGACTGAAATCTTACCTCACATACATAAGCCTAACAAATTGTTACATATTGCATACCCACATGTCAGTTACACTTTTGGCCATTGTGTTTTCAAAAATGTTTTTATATCGAGGTATACCGAACTGGTGTCAAAAAATTGAAAAATACAGTGTCCATCATTTTGTATGTCCTAAAGCAGTAAACTCTCTCTCGCGATGTGAAAATGCTTTTCAAATAAAACACTTTAATCATAATAGCATGCGTGATCAAGACATAGGAGCACTGAACGATATTCTGTAAAACTGGTATCAAAATCAGGGCAAAATAAGAACAACTGCACCTGCCTTTTTATTTGGGTTCCAATATTAAGTTTCAAATCTAAGAAAAAACTAAAAATAAATACTAAACCTACCAATAACGACAATCCAAAATGCCTTAAATCCTCTTGCGACAAAATTGTAATAATCCGACTGAAATCTTATTTGAGCTTTTGGACCTTTCGTTATAAAATCAGGAGGAAACGTGCTTCCACAATACCTTCTTATTTTTTTAGAATTCCAAGGAATACTTATATCCTCACGAAACTGCACATGATCATAAATACATCTCTTAACTTTCTCCAGTTCGAAGTCTATAAATTGCACAATAATTCGATTCCTTTTTTGAGTCTCTATTGTCCAAACAATCGTCATATTTAGAGGATAGTGTTTCGGATAATTAGGACTTGAAATTTCTCCTTTAGCTCCAAATAAGTTAATTTTTATTTCTGAAGGTAAAAAAGCACAAACGTGTAAAATGAAGAAATATAAAATTTATTACGTCAATTCATTTACAAAGGTGGGTTGTCAATACCGTCAATTTTTTCAATTTTAATAGTAGATTTGGGTTAACTCTATAAAATGGCATTTATTAGATGCCCTGAAAAAATAATGGGCCAAGTCAAACTAAAACTAAGAGAAGGAATCGTCTACACTATAACAAAGTAAATAAGGACAAATAAGCAAAGATTGGTATGAAGAGGAACTCCATTAGATTAGTGGTATGTACTAAATATCAATGCAAAAGACGTGAAGAAGGGAAAAGTTTTGAAAAATATGTTAAAAATACGTATATCTATGGTTGTGGACATACTTGGAGTTTAATACCTGATATATGTAACTACAGTTTAACACAAGTACACATGTAACAGTGTAACGTAAAGTATAAGCCATAGCACGTAAAAGGACTTTTAAGGCCAGGGTGGGTTAGCACAATATAAATAAAATTAAATAAAATTGAGTGTATTTTTAAACAATCTCAAAATAACAGGAGGAAACAGGCGTAAGGACGTTAAAACACTTTAACTACTACATAACATCTTTCTATGTTGCAACAGATGATTTAAAATTCTCTTCCACATTACAAAAAAGACTTTTCTTATCACCAGACCTCTTTTCATAATGGGAGTTATGAAGATAAAATTTGTTTATTAACCCCTGACCTCCTTTTGATGAAACAACTGGTACAAAGCCAAATAAACAGTAATCATGTGTACCTTAGCTCATGACTGCTCATAAGTCTGAAAATTTTCTACAACTGTATCGCAATGATAAAAGAAAAAATATATCTAGTCCCTCAATCTGATCATTTTCCTTGAACCTTGCATGCTATGAGGCTAGAATATCATGTATTTATAGTTTCTTTTCAGAATATGGAGAGTAATTTTTTTCTATTACTTTCGTAACAACTTGTTTGACTGATACCATATTTTGATCAGTATCTCTGATCAACAAATCGGAAATAAAATATTGATAAGGGTCTTTCTCTGCCCTAAATTATCTAAAAACTAGGTCTATGCCTTACCGGCGTAACTCCTTTTCTAAATGTAAATCACAGGGCATTTTTTTTGACATCTGCTTTAATAAGGCTGAGGGTTCAGGGTATTCAACCTTTCTCACATCGACGCTAAATAGCTTGTATTTGTCTTTACTACAGTCATCATCACTGAAAGTGTTCTGTTGAACTTTCCTTGTTGTTGTCTGTTGTTTGTTTCATCTTGTGTGACATTTCTCTCAACGTCATCCTCTTCATGTAACTGTTGTCCCTCATTGAATTAAATGTTTCTATGGTTGTATTTTTCCCCTCAAACTGCAAGATGTCTAAACTCTTTAGGTTCTGATTACATTCTTACATCATATCACTTGATATTTTTAAATCTAGTGTTAACTCGGATTTCTTGATCTTACCTTTTTCTTTTTTCATTTTTTAGTGTGCTTTGCAGAAAGCTTCGACCTAGCTATCATCAACACATTCTTCATGAAGGCAGGGGAACAGAAAGTGACTTACAAAAGCGGTCCACATAGTACCCAAATCGACTATGTACTTTGCAGAGGAAGACTGCTGAAGGAAGTCACAGACTGCAAAGTATTAACAAGTGATTGTGTTACACCTCAGCATCGACCGGTGATATGCAAGCTCACATTGCAAACCCCATTACAACGGACTAAGAAAGCGGAGCCAAGAATCAAATGGTGGAAGCTTAAAGAACCAGAGATGGGAGAAAGGTTCAAGAATGAGATCAGAGAAAGACTTGGAGAGGTCTTGCCAGTAAACTGGAAGACAACGGCAGATGGAATTCGTACAGTGGCCAGTGAAGTGCTCGGTAAGACCACTGGTAGGCTAAAGAAGGAGAAAGACACTTGGTGGTGGAATGAAAAGGTACAGGAAAGTATAAGGAAAAAGAAGCAAGCCTTCAAGAGGTGGTATGCAGATGGAGAAGAAGAAGCTAGAGCAGTGTATAGGGAGGCAAAGAAAGAGGTCAAGCGAGTAGTGGCGAAAGCAAAAGCAGAGGCATTTGAGGAACTGTACAACAACATGGAGACATGCGAAGGAATGAAAGCTGTCCACAGATTGGCTAAACAAAGAAACAAGGACACACAAGACATACAACACGTTAAGATGATGAAAGATGAAGATGGCGTTGTATTGATGTCAGAACCGGAAATCCTGGGGAGATGGAAGGGGTATTTTGAAGACCTAATGAATGTTGAGAACCCCAGGGAAGGCCGAGAAAACAGTGGAGCAGTCCAGGACAGAGAGATAAGACCAATCACACGAGAGGAAACTAAAAGGGCACTTAGCAAAATGAAGAACGGTAAAGCAGTTGGTCCAGATGAAATACCAGTAGAAGCCTGGAAACACCTTGGGAATTGCGGAATTGAACTCCTAACAGACCTATTTAATGATATCCTTGAAACAGAGCAGATGCCGGGAGAATGGAACAAAAGCACATTAATCCCAATATACAAGAACAAAGGAGATGTGCAAAGCTGCCCGAACTACAGAGGAATAAAGCTGCTAAGTCACACCATGAAGGTTTGGGAGAGGGTGATAGATCAGAGAGTCCGGGAGGAGATCGAAATCAGCCCAGAACAGTTCAGCTTTGTGCCCAAGAAAAGCACAACGGATGCCATTTTTGCGCTCAGAACTACAGCGGAGAAGTATCGGGAAGGCCAACAAGAGCTTCATTGTGTATTCATCGACCTCGAAAAGGCATTTGACAGGGTACCGAGAGAGGAAATTTGGTATTGCATGAGAAGGAAAGGAGTCTCGGAAAAGTATGTGCGCTGTATTCAAGAAATGTACAGAGAGTGTAGGACGGAGGTCAGATGTGCTGCAGGAAGGACAGAAGCATTCAGTGTAAAAGTAGGATTGCATCAGGGGTCAGCCCTGAGTCCACTACTCTTTGCTGTAGTGATGGATGTGTTGACAGATGAAGTAAGAAAGGAGGCGCCATGGAATATGATGTTTGCGGATGATATTGTGCTCATGAACACAGGGAAAGGACAGGCTGAAGAAGAGCTGGAAGGATGGCGAAATGCACTTGAGAAACGTGGTCTGAAAGTGAGCCGAGCAAAGACGGAGTACCTCTGCATAAACAAGAAAAGAGACTTACCACCAATTAAAATCGGTCATGATGATCTCCCAGAGGTAGAGAATTTCAAGTACCTCGGGTCCACCATTGAGCAAAGTGGCGATTGTTCAAAAGAAGTGAAGAAAAGAATCCAGGCAGGGTGGAGCAACTGGCGGAGCACGACTGGAATTTTGTGTGACAGGAGAGTACCGGTCAAAGTCAAAGGAAAATTATACAAAACAGTAGTAAGGCCTGCAATGCTGTATGGACTAGAGACAGCTCCTCTAACCAAGAGTCTTGAGAAGAAAATGCAAACAGCAGAAATGCGTATGCTAAGGTGGTCCCTTGGAGTCACAAGAAAGGACATGATCAGAAATGAAAGGATCAGAGGCACCATCGGGAGATGTGACATCGCAGGAAAGCTGAGAGAGACACGGCTAAGGTGGTATGGACATGTGCAAAGGAGGGAGGAGGATCATATTGCTAAACGGGTGCTGAACATGGAGCTGCCTGGCAAGAGAAAGCAGGGAAGGCCAAGGAGGAGATGGAAAGACTGTGTGGGAGATGACATGAGGGAACTTGGCTTGACCGAGAAAGACGCACGTGACCGACTCAAGTGGAAGAAGTCAATTCGCTGTGGCGACCCCTGAAAAGGGAAACGCCGAAAGAAGAAGAAGAAGCAGACCTTTTTCTTTTTTCACGTCTAATTCAACTTTTTTGTCGTTTCTTCACAGTTGCATTCGCTTAGTGGCATTATTTCTTCTGTAATTTTTAACCATAAAAATCCAAGCAAAAAACACAAAGAAAAAGAGAATACTTGCTTCTCAAATCAGATATTCCGAAAAAAATTCGGAAAAAACAAGGAGGGCAACAGAAATGTAGGGAAAAATATGGGAGTGATAGGAAAAAATGTCTCAAGAAGAACAAGTGGCAAAAGCAATGTATGTTTCTCCTTAATTGGTCCGGCATGCATTGCGAACATGCCCAATCAATTAAGACAGATTTGATCTAATAAATACAGGCAAAGAGGTATGAATTAGAAATAGCCTATACCACTTACATTTGTTTTAAACAGTTTAAAGTATGCAAAATGTAGAATTATCAGCAGTTAATACTTATTGTAATATAACACACAGTAAAGTTGCGAAATAAGGAAACAGAAATCTATTTTCTTTAGAGTATTGCCAATTTTGGACAAATTTAATTCATTCCTGGTGCATGCGTCATTTCAATTTGTAAAAAAGTCAAGTAATGGATTAAATTACTTCACCTCAATTCATGTTCATAGTAGAATCATGTCTAAGTTATCATTACATATCAATTAAAAGAGGAAAGACCAGTAATGTAATTGTGAGTTAATCTTATCAATCGGTATCATTCTGAGAGAAGACCACAATTTACGTTTTAGCTTATAGACTCCAAATGTTCATGTAATTGGCAATTTATTTTCACTTTAGTTCGATGCTATTTTTATGACAGTCCCAAGGAACAGGATGTCATAGAAGCAAAGCGTTTCAAAATTCCATATTTTTTTCAAAAGAAGTCGCGGCTTCTATTATTTTTCACAAGTGAGGCTTCTCTTTCTGGGTCGACGTCTGAGTACTTTTGAAACCATTGCATTGCATTCGAATGTGTTTGAAACCTAAAACATTCCATTTGAATGAAAACGTGCAAAGTGTTTTGAAAAATCATAATTTTGTTAGTCTCAGTGAATATTTCACAATGTCAGAAACAAACAAGAGAAAAAGTTATCATTTGACACTTAAGCAAGATGTGATAAAGTATGTAGAGGAAAAAAGCAATCGAGAGGCAGCTAAAAAATATTCACTTGTTAAAAGTATAGTACGGATATGGAGAAAAGCTTTACACACAAATGATTCATCTCCAAACACGGGTGACAAGAAAACGAACTTTTGGGGGAGATGAAAAAAACTGAACTGGGAGATATGGAAGAACATTTGCTGAAATCAACTTGAATGGACAAATAATACCGGACAGTGTAATAGATATCTCGGTAAACTATACATGCTTTATCTATCTTAAAGTACACAGTCTTGTAAATTGATAGAGTTATCGTTTTTACTTTTTCCCGTATATCGCATTTAAAAATTATGAGTGTTTTTAAAATTTAAAAATTATGAGGGTTCTATTCGAGAAAATACGGGAGGCCAAAATATCATACATTAGTAAATAATTAAGCAATAATAATAATAATAATAATAATAATAATAATAATAATAATAATACGTCCTGGGTATGACATTAAAATGCATCCGGTTGTGGAGTTTCGACGTGGGCGAATGAGGTTACCCTTTGCCACAACTACCTCCAGGTCACCCTTGGGCAAGGTGTAGCACCTGTTAGCCTACTCCGAGGCCTTGAAATACCGGGTTGACATCCGGCGGGGGCTAGTCTGTCTTATGGGTAGGAGGGACTCTTTAGTCTTGGTTGATAACCCTCCTAGAGATGGTGTCTCGATAAAAACACCGGTGGTTGTGACACCTTATCACCACTATCCTCAATATGAGTGTTATGTTAAATATTAGATTATCCAACAACGGCGTTAATGAGGGTGGAGCTACATGTGAAGCTCTCTCGCCCGGCAGGTGTCCCACGGCCCAGCAGCGTGGGTCCGGTCGTCAACCAGTTACTGCTAGAAGGATCAGAAAGAAATGGTCATATGAAGAAAACAGAATTGTCATGGAGTGTTTCTTTAGAAGTAATCCCAAAGTAAATGGGTACAGGAAAAGAATGCATAATATATGGAAGGACATGGGAATGTTCCAAATAACTGAACAACACTTACTAGACCAGAAAGCCCAAATAACGAAAAAGAAATGGTTGACAGATCTTGAACTGGAAGAGATTAAAAGGTTGATAGAGGATGCAGAATGTGGAATTACAGGAAATGTGATCAGTGAAGAGAGAGATGAACATGCTGAACGAGAGGCGGAAATTAATGCAGATGAAGGAGATCGAAATGTAAATGAAACAATTAGAACGAGAGATTTTGTTGTAGATCGAGATCAAAATGAAATAGATGAAAAGCAAAAGGGAATACTGCTGCAGCTGAATGAAATCCAAGGGAGAGAACGCAAGAGACTGCCAGCATTAAGGGGAGTAGAAAGAAAGAGATTGTCAGATGCACTGAATACAGTAGATGAAGTACTCAGTAAAGTGAAGGTAACTGATATTACTGAAGTGAATGACCTAATATACTGTGGAGCTGCACTAGTAACGGAAATGCTGGGTATAAAAACTTGCAGGAATAATAAGAAAGAACCTTTATGGAAAAGAAGGCTGGAAAACCAACTAAAAGTGCTAAACAAGGATCTATCAAGAGTAAACATGCTAATAGAGAGGAGAAAAGTGAAGAAAAAGCACGAAGATCTACTGCAGAAAAGATACAATATCAAACAAAGAGGGCTACAGACAACCAAAGAAATAATTTTCCAGAGAAGTAAAACTAAAGCAGCCAAAATAAAGAGATACAATCAGCGGATATCTCAATTTCAACAGAACAGATTATTCAGTAACAATGAAGGACGATTTTACCAGCAACTAAACAACGACCAAGGCTGGGAGGAAAGTGAAGCACCAGATCCAGAAGAAGCAAGAACATTCTGGTCTGATATCTGGAGCAAAGAGGGAAAACACAAGAAAGATGCGGTATGGCTCAAGGGGTTTTATGAAGAGGTTAAAGAAGTTGTTGGTCAAGAGGAGATTCACATCACAGAAAACACGATTAAGAAAATCCTAAGAAAATTTCCCAATTGGAAGGCACCAGGACCAGATGGGGTCCAAGGATTCTGGCTAAAGAAATTCAGAAGCATGCACACGCAGCTTGCATCAAGTCTAAGAAAATGCTTAGAGGAAGGTAAAACACCATTGTGGATGACAAAGGGAAGGACAGTGCTTATACAAAAAGATAAATCCAAAGGTACAGTTGCAAGCAATTACCGGCCCATAACATGCCTACCTCTTGCGTGGAAATTACTTACAGGCATATTCTCTGACGAAATATACAGATACCTAGAGGGACAAGAATTATTACCTGAAGAGCAGAAAGGATGTAGGAGAAAGTCAAAAGGAACAGGAGATCTACTATATATAGATAAAATGATTCTGAAAGAAGTAAAACAACGAAGAAAAAATTTGTCAATGGCATGGGTGGATTATCGGAAGGCGTATGATATGATCCCACACTCTTGGTTAATGGAATGCCTAGCAGCCCTGAAAGTAAACCAAAATATTCGAAATCTGCTAAGCGAGACAATGAAATCATGGAGAGTAGAATTGATGTGCAAAGATGAAACATTAGGGGAAGTAAGAATAAAGAGAGGGATCTTTCAAGGGGATGCCTTATCACCTTTGTTGTTTGTCATATCAATGATCCCACTTACAAGCATGTTGAGAAAAGCAGCACATGGGTATGAGTTTTCATCAAGTAAGGTTAAGATCAACCATTTACTGTATATGGACGATCTCAAGTTGTACGGAAAGACCCAAAAAGACCTAGAATCATTGATACAGACAGTCAGAATTTACAGCTCAGACATAGGAATGGAATTTGGCCTCGAAAAGTGTGCATCACTTGTCACAAAGAGAGGAAAGATTGTTGAGTCTGATGGCATTACTTTGCCAGATGACAAAATGATCAAGAATCTAAAAGAATACGAAAGCTACAAGTACCTAGGTGTTCAAGAGTTAGATGATATAAAGACGTCTGAGATGAAAGAAAGGGTCAGTAAAGAGTATAAACGAAGAGTGAGGAAAGTGTTAGAGACAAAATTAAATGGAAATAACATCATTAAAGCAATTAATACATGGGCTGTCTCAGTGGTAAGATACTCAGCTCCCTTTCTAGACTGGAGGAAAGAAGAGGTTCAAGGGTTAGATAGGAGTACTAGAAAACTAATGACGATGCACAAAGCACTCCACCCAAAAAGCAATGTAGACCGGCTGTATATTTCACGAAATGAAGGTGGTCGAGGACTTTTAAGCGTTGAAGACACGATAGAAACATCAAAAATTGGACTAGAGAGATACGTACAGGAGAACAAGGAACAACTTTTGAGTGCAGCTAGAAGATCGGACATGGAAGTGAAGGAAACAGTGAAACAATATAAAGATCAAAGAGCAAAAGAGCGCAAGAAAAACTGGAAGGAAAAAGTCCTACATGGCCAATTTATTAGACAAACTGAGGAGATTGCTGGAGAGGAAAGGTGGAAATGGTTAAAAAATAGTGGCATTAAGAGGGAGACCGAGACTCTCATCCTAGCAGCTCAAGAGCAAGCTATTAGGACGAACCTTATCAAAGCCAAAATCGACAAAACACAGGAGGACAGTAGATGTAGAATGTGCGGCAAGGTTGATGAAACTATTAATCATCTCATCAGCGAATGCAGCAAAATGGCGCAGAAAGAATACAAGAATAGACATGATTGGGTTGGGAGAAGAATCCACTGGGACATATGCAGGAAATTTGGGGTACATGTAAGCGAGAAGTGGTACAACCATAAGCCGGAAAGTGTGATTGAAAATGATACTTGCAAGGTACTGTGGGACTTTACCATACAGACCGATCATGTAATTGAAGCTAGAAGGCCAGATTTAATTTTGATCAAGAAGGAGGACAACAACTGCATCATCGTTGACTTTGCCATCCCATATGATACCCGTATAGAGCAGAAGGAGAAAGAGAAACTTGAGAAATACCAGGATTTAAAGAGAGAACTCCAGAAAATATGGAACATGAAGGTGAAAGTAGTACCCATAGTCATCGGGGCGTTAGGAACACCACCAAAAGACATCAAAAGAAGAGTAGAAGAGCTGGGAATTGAGACCAGAATTGAAGAGATGCAGAAGATTGTAATCCTGCAATCTGCACGGATCCTGAGAAAAGTCCTTGAAAATTGAGGAGACTTGCTGTCACCAATATCAAGGAGACATTACCGGTGAATGAAATGACATCTTATCAGTGTGCGGTAATTCTATAATAATACCTCCGCCATGGCCGGTCCCAAGCCCGGATGAGAAAGGAGGAGGGTTGGGCAAGGGGCCAATTACCACTTCCTGTAAAATAACCACCGATTACGGAAGCTTGGACAGCAAACAAAACTACCTATGGTCACAGAACCATGTCTTGTGACATCCCTGAAGATAACTACTTCAGATGGGAAGACACGCATATGACGGCTGGAGGTGAAAGCCTACGGGAAGTCTCCAACCTGAGAACGACATGCATGAGATCACTACTAACACCAAAAAGATATATCCTTGTAGGATGTTGGAATGTAAGAACCATGTACGCCACCGAGAAAACTGCAGCGACGCCCGCGAACAACATGGTGGAGGAGTGTTGAGGCAGAAAGAAATGACCTGGGATGGCAAACATGGAATGACGTTGGGAAAATTGCAAAAGGCAGAGAGAGATGGAGGAGGATGGTGTCAAGCCTTACGAGGCGCCAATGGCTCGAAGAGGATAAGTAAGTAAGGAATAATAATGATATTGATAATGATGATCATAATAATAATAATCATTATCATACAAGTGAATTAAATTTAAAAGTTACATGTATGTTTAATGATTCTATCTATCTACACATGTACAAAAATTGTGAAACTATAGATTCCTTTGATGAACCAGCTTTTTTTTGGTAATTTTACAGCGAATCAATTCAGGATTTCACTCATGACAAGATGTTGCTTTAATTATAAAGAAAAATATATGGAAGCCAAATTTTGAACAAAATTGTTGATCCTAATGATAATAACACGTACAGTATTAACCTAATAAAGATGAAAGTGATGGTAGGATGAATAAGAAAATTGAGAATAATGAAAAAAATCTTTATTGACAAAATCAAGGATAATCTTAATAATGATAACAGCTATACTGATGACGTGGTAATTCACCATAAACGTAATATTAAGGATAATATAGTGAAAGGCTCTTAAAGGAAACGGTTTTTTTGAAATGAGCTTTGCGCTTAGGTAAATTACTAGCGATTTCAGGAAACCCTTAGTTTCACCTTTTTACTCTAAAATATATGTTGATAGCCATAAGCATTTACAATAAACACAAAAATATAAAAATATATAGACAAAATATATCAATAACACTAATTGTAATTTGCTAAAAACATTTGTCATGAAGAAAGAATTCGGTTTATTTCCCAAACTACTGTTACTGTTAATATTACTAAAACATATGAATAACAAGAAACACATTGCGAAAACTGCTTACCAGTTGCCTTGATATTGCACCAAATCCCCTGAAGAGTGTATGCTGCTATCACGAGGAGAAGATTCATTTTTTCTTGCCTTAGCTGTTTTAACTCTTGCTTAACTAAATTTTGCAAATAATATTTATAGCAGAAAATTTAATCAATAATATAATTTGTCCAATAGCAGCTGTAGAAAAAGCCCCCCCAACCCACGTTTTTCCGGCAGAGTTGATCAATTTCTGTATAAACAAGCCTATTTTACTAAGTTTTTCTTTAGACATTTCGGACTTTGTTATGATAATCCATAGCATAAAAATGTAAATATCTTTAAATTAAAATTTACTTTTCAGTTAATTAAATTCGGTTTTGGTACACCTTTCCTGTTTAAAGCATTTTAAAAATAATAAGATTAACAAATAAAGAGCGGATATAAGAATATGTATATTGAATTCTAAAATAAATACACATAATTCAAGTTTCAAACTTTTACAACTAATCCGCTTAATGACGAATACATCTATATCATGAATAAACTTGCTAATATATTATTTATAATCAATGGAAGAACATTGTAAATAAAAATATGCAAAACATTTTACTCCAGGCAAATGGTATATTCAAAGTTTATTGAATCTTCTGTGGAAGTAATGTATGCTATGTTACAACAAAATCGTATTATATACTGTGAAAATTGTGCCGTAGTATCTAAGAATTGTAAGTCAATAAAATTACTGATATCATGTAGTGAATAAACAAGACCAATAGGGTTTCAAATGATAAAATTACTTTACCTTTCTATTTAGACAGAATTCAATTACGATGACTGGATGAAATTTTAGTATTTACAATTTTATAACATCGATCATGTATGTTTTCATTTTACAGAAACTTTTTACGTAAAATACCAAATTATACAAATCTTTTTCCTACGGCTGGAAACTGATCTGGATACAGATGATCCTTTTATTAATATCTTACCTACATACACCTTAATGATATTGATAAAAGAGATATACATTTTTGTGGTGAAGTGAAATTTCAATTAAACTAAAAAAAATAATTATTTTCTCCTTCCTTTCTTTTCACTTTCTTAAGCCTTCATTGTCAGCTTTGTCAAAAAAGCCTAAGATGTGATGGATTGGTAAATGTGATCAATAGAAACAGTATTAAATAAGATAATATTGAAAAGTTCAATGTCTAATACAAGATGAATCTAGTCAAAAGGTAGGTGAAAAGTTATATTGCAGAATTATTATTTTCTGCGAATAGACTGAAACCTTTTAAAATATATTCTTCTTTACTTACCTATTTAAAAATTCCTGAGAATTTCCTTTTCTCTTTGATTGGCATTTTGCATCTTTTGTAGGCAAAATGACTCATTTGATGAGAAATCAATAGATCACAAAACTAAGGAACAAGAAAAAGCAAACTAATTTGAAAGACGAAAGAGTATTTAGTACGTAATCGATGAAGTACTGAATAATATTGTTTATAAGGACATTTGATATTTCAAATTTAAACATCAGTAATTTAAATCACGTGTTCTTTATTATTATGATTGCGATAATGGACTTTATCGCAATCAATCAAAGGGAATCTTTTGGTGTTATGTAAGAAAATATTACCTTCTGATAGTACTTTTGTGTGCAGGAATTTAATTATATAGATGTAAATTAGAAAAACAGAAAAACTAGAAAAAGTATGGGAGATGAAAGGAATACGACTAAATTTCCTTTCTTTGGAATAAAATTGAATAGTCAAGAGAGCATCTCAAATTTTTAGCCAGTGGTATATTGAAAAATTGAAAAACATGGAAAAAGAGGGAACGACAGATCAAGGGTAATGAATCTAAAAAGTATTTCAACATGAGTGAAGAAGAGAGAACTTCGGCTGTTGAGAGCAGTAAAGGACAGGACACAGTGGAGTTGCATGATCGCAGACGTTCCACATGGATGTGGTACATGACTACCACCACCACGACAATGAAGGAGAAAAAAGAATTAAACAGTTTAATTTTTTTTAATAAGATGAATATTCAAACTATTTTTATCGTTGTTAGTTTTATATGAAAATCATAAATGATTAACAAATAGTTGTATACAAACAAAGACAATTCAATTGCCTGGTGTGTCAGTGTGGAGGAAATGGTTTCAGTTATTACTAAAATCAAGTAGACTTGCACAATCAGATAGATCTATGGAGCGTAGACGAGGCGCAATTGAGACAACAGCAAGGCGAATGCAAAATCGTTACCAGCAAGGAATAGAAGTAATTCATTTTCTGTTCAGACAATTGATCTGTGCATTTGTTATAGTAGTGCTTGCATACCGATAATTGCATTGTTGATTAAGAAATAGTGCCCATCTCCTCTACTCACCTTCCGCTTCCAGCCGCGCAATGTTTTGGTAGATATTTTGTTCCTTTTGCTATTTAGTAGTGCCCATCTCCTCAGCTCTCCTTCCAGCCTGTTTTTATTAGTTTTGCATTCTTTATTTAGTGCCCATCTCCTCCACACTCCTTCCAACCCTGTTTCAATGGTAGCCCTTAAACTTGGAGCAGCTATCAACTCATGGCCACCCATTGGTATGGCTTTCAGCTTAGCTCCAATTTGACTCTTTTCATTGCATGCTTTTCCCTTGCTTGTTGGGGAGGCAAGTAGTCCATTAATGGTTGAGTTTAAGTAACATAAATTTTTCCTGGTGGTTGAAGGGACCTTTGGCCATGGCACGTTGTCTTATCTTTGCCAAGCATGGCTATTTGTACATCACTGTAACTTTTCTGTGTACCAGGTGTCTTTTCCAACATACAATTATTATTGTTAGATTCTGTTTGTTTATTCTTTTGTGTTTCCTTAATGTTGTGAATTATTCTCTGTTGGTCTGTTTCAAAACCTTTTTGGCTTGTTGAATTTCTCTGTTTTCTTTCTCTGCTATCATGCTGGTTATGTCAGAGAACAGGCTTGCTATTGGGGCCTCAGAAGGTTCTCTCAAGTAGTATGTAATGAGCTTGCTTCTGTTTCTTGTAGCACTGGCATGCCTTTTCAGTCCTTTGCAGATAAATACATTTTGTACCATGTCAACATCTGTTAACTCAATGTATCTGTGAAAAGGATGTTGATCTCTTTCTATTTTTGTCAACTGATTTCAACTGTTTCCTATCAACTGGACAAAGGTCAGGTTTTACTAAGTAATCTCTCTCAATCCAAAATCTGTTATTATTAGGATTGTTGGTGGTGGCCTCAAGGGCTTCATTTTCATCTCCATGATCAGAGAAATTGGTTTGTCTGTGGAAGGTGGCAAATTTAGCCACAATCACCACGAGAATATTTCCAGTTCTCCTCTCTGATTTGGTGAGTTTCACAGGAAAAGGAAAAATTTGTTGTTTGTTTTTATTGCGATACAAATTTGACAGTAGAGCGTGGTGCTAAAATTCAAACCAAAAATCTGGTGTGAAGTTAGAAATCCATATCTTAGGGATCACAGGTCCGATTTTGACAAAATTTATGGGGGTTCAGGGCATAGACTTAATTTTTGCTACTTCCAGAACGATGTAACCACCACAAGTGCCAAAAAAAGCAATTTTGAGGGTCCTTTTGTGTTTGTTTTGATTGCAAGGCAATATCGGAAGTCAAAATTTAAAACACAAATCTGATCTGAAGTTAGAAAATCCACATATCAGGATCCATACGTCGGATGTTGACAAAATTTACGGCAAACCGCAGGTTTTTTAGGGCGTACAATTAATTTTTGCCACACCTAGAACAATATGGCCAACACAGGTGCTGACAAATGGCAGTTTTTGGCCCACGTGTCAGGTGGGTAGCCACCCCAGGGCCCAAAAGTATTTTTCCTAGAACAGCCTTGACACAAGGATTCTAAAAGGGTATAACACTTGTAGGAGGAGCGACATACATTGAAGAATTCCAGGTTTTTCTGCTCTTGGGTACACACCAGGTGGCGGTTACGTAATACGCTACTGAACCGTATTCATTTTTTGGACTCGTCTACGCCTCCTCTAACTAAAATAGATTGTTTAACAACGATGGTAAAATGTCTATAGGTTTCAGGTAAATAGAAAAAAGTTAGGGAATCAAAAGAATAGATTGATTAGCTAGGAAAGGGCAGAAGAAAAGGATCTTGACGATAATGCAGACTGAATAATCCGAGAAGAAGAAAAACATGCACGTATGGAGAGTTAGCTTTAGCATATAACAAAAAAGGAAGAACTCCATGCTATGATTAAAAAAGCAAAATGCAATACCACATTTTTGGCTGAAGTAACTAACACCAGCGTATGATGCACTAACAATAGTTTTTAATGAAGCAATTGAAAATTCAAACACTTGCAAGAATAGTTAACTGCAGCTTGCATTTTTCTTCTACCAAAAGTGATGAAACTGATTAGTCAAAAACTTACAAATCAATTGTATGCTTCCTAGAGTATAAAAAGTATTTACTTCAATCATTTCAGAATACTGCTATAAAGATATTCAAACCAGTGATATAGTTGCAAAAGAACAAATAGAATGTGCAAGATATTTATATGGATGCAAAGCTCAACAGCTTATAAACAAAGTGAAAATTGAAGATTGTAAACGGAAGGAGAAAAATTTGGGTGTAGCTTGGGTAGATTACAGAAAAGCTTTCGATGGTGTTCCATAAAGTTCTATTTTCAAAACGTTGTCAATCCACAAATTGAAAAACAAAATAATGATAGAAGTAAAGTGGATATGGATACAAGATAAACAAGAATAGTGTGCCAATAAGTAAGGTGTTTAATTGGATTATACGAAATTCTACGCGTCCATTGGTGACCAATTGAAGTACGGATGGCAAAGTACCGTACTGGTAACATCAAAGTCAGTTTTGGTTTAAACTAAAGTGCAAAAACATCGTTTAAAAATGAGAACCTGACTAGGACAGGTAATATTTTGTTGGATAAATAGACAATTACCAATGAATTAGATCAAGCCAGTAGATATAACTACCTTGGAGTAAATGAAATTGATGGTTTACAACACACCAAAGTGAAAAAGAAGATCTGGAAAAAACGTTACAGAAGAACTAACTGGCAGAAATAACACTGAAACATAAAGAGCTTTGCAATAATTACTTTACGATGTAGCTTTGGGATAATCTATTAAAAAACACTCTGAGCTAAAAAACATGTAATAAAGACAAGGAATATCTTAACAATGCATGGAATACTCGAAACAAAATCTGATCTGGACAGAATTTACATAGCCACGAAAGAAGAAGGAAGATAGTTAACAAATAAAAACTGCGTTAACAAGTAAAAGTAATATAATTATATATAATAAAAATTATTAAAATATAGATCTATCATTATTATATATTATAATTTTAATTTTATTATCTTAAAAAACAGAGCACCTTGTTAAACAATGTGATTATTATGCATGGGAAGAGGACCCCATTTTACCTAATCATTAAAACAGCCAAAAATGTCGAAGAGGGAGTAACAAATTTGAATTTTACACTAAAACCAGGTACACCTACACCATAAAGCGCATAAGTGTTAAAACAAGAAATGAAAAAAGAACTTGTGAAGAAGTAAAATGTTAGTAATATGTTAGTCAAAGTAAACCATCTCACGGAAGGTACCCTGCACTTATTGGGGAAGCATTGGTGTCTTGATGTCTGATCCAAGCCAATTGTTTTTAAAGGCCAACATAGAAACAGATCGATTATTGATAGCAGTCCAAGATCAAGATCATCGTAACCGAGCACCATAACACAAATATCCAAATAAGAGTTGCAGGTGCTTGGGTCGCAGAGCAGTTAGGTTTGAGAAAAATACCAACAAGAAGAAAAATGTTCCTAGATGAAAACATTGAATAGAGAGTGATATCAAAATATTGAGGCAGGAACTAAACTCGATGGAAAGAGATCAGTAAGGCAAACTAAAAGCAAAGTAAAAAGGAAAACTGAAAGTCTCGAAGAGAAATATGGAGTATAACGAAAAGGATTTAGGACATCAAGGAATTAAAGCAGAGGATGATTGGAAATAGTGCTATTAAAAGATCCACACAGAAAATCACCCAATTAGACACAATATGGTTATTATTGATCAGAAGGAGATATACAAAGAAATAAAGCAAAGTGAAAATGTTTTGAAGAGATGTGCCCGATGATGAAGATAGTAAAGTTGGAGATTTTGGGGTGGCATGTGAAGTATCGAAAAGGAACACATTGGAAAGGCTGCATGGTTACAGGATGTAAAGAAAGAGAGAAACAGTGATCCCTTTCTGATAATAAGGCAATTAAATGTTGAAAATTGTAAAAATGCAATGAAAAAAGATCCAGAATTGGAAAGAGCTAGGAAAAAATAGGGTCGAAGTATATTGGATTAACTACCTTAATCAGCTTCATTTCAGCATTGCTTGCAAACTGAATAAGATATTGAAGTTTGAAGATGATTTATCTGCGTAGATAACGTATGTCAAAAGTGGTCTTAAGACTGAGAAAGGCATTTTTGTATGTTGAAGAGGAACAAGCAATCAGAACAACTTACGTAAAACACCACATTGATAAGGGAATTGACAATCCTCTTTGTAGACTATGTGGAAATAGAGGACAAAGTGTGCAACACATAATAAGTGAATGTAAAAAATTAACTCAAAATGGATTTAAGAGGCGCCATGATAATGAAGCAAAGAGATTTCATTGCGAGCGGTGTAAGAAACAACAAAGAATGATAATGTACAATTATTTTGGACCTCTTAGACTTGCAAAGTCAAATTAAAAGACTGTGGTAATTAAGAAAGGTGCAAGCTGCTTCTGTTGTTGTAGCTGCCCTGGAAAATGTGGCCAAAGAATATAAAAATGGTATGGGAAAGCTGATGTAGGAAGGTGATTCCAAAGCTATCCAGAAGACTGGCGTGTTGGGAACAGCCAGAATCCTGAAAAAGATGGTAGAAATGTCAACTCCTCTAGTGATGGTGCCAAGATTAATAACAACTAGGAAGGAAAACCAGGATAACCAATTACCACATAGGTATAGAAAATAATCAAAGAAAACTATCCCGCATGGCTCGTAGTGTGGTTAGACAAGGAGCGAGTTCCTCGGTGATGGACCAGGGTGAGGTTAAAAATGTACTACTGGAACCAATTCCACCAACCCCCAGACTTTAGAGGCTTTTCGTAATGAGAATAAGATCCAAATAGGTCCTCTAGATTGCCAAGGTACGAGCCAAATAACACACACACACACACACATAAAGGCAGACGTAGTCACAGGAAGAATACAAAAAAGTCATGAAAGCTTATTACGGTATATTTCGGATAATCGCAATGCCTCGGTTGCACGGAAAAAATTGCAATTACCCGAAATTGCGTTTAACTGAAAATGCTCTTTCCTCTGATTTTGAACGGGCTGGGGACCGTCATAATGCTAATTGCACTATGGCCTCATTAAAAAGCATTTGTTTTTTGTCCTTTTATCGTTTTTAGTTTGTTATTTTTTTGGTTTTTTTTCAATGTACTACATGTATTATAGTTTAATTCGACTTGAAAAAGGATGTGAGCACAGTTTGCTTTCCGGACTTTGCTAAGTTCTGGTGAACAATGTCCTCCACCTAGGAAGATATTAGCGCTCAGGACTTTGAAATTCCAAAGGATTTGTGGCTTTTGCACAATATTTACCTGAAATTTTGACCCGAGTTCGCCAGCAGGGCATTGCGGTTAANTGAAAAAGGATGTGAGCACAGTTTGCTTTCCGGACTTTGCTAAGTTCTGGTGAACAATGTCCTCCACCTAGGAAGATATTAGCGCTCAGGACTTTGAAATTCCAAAGGATTTGTGACTTTTGCACAATATTTACCTGAAATTTTGACCCGAGTTCGCCAGCAGGGCATTGCGGTTAACCGAAATTTCCGAAATCACACTTGCAAAAAATTGCGATTATCAGGTTGAAATATATAGCGAAAAATCCGTTTCACAGGGAAGATTGCAATTAACCGAAAATTGCGTTTATCCGAAATGCGATTATCCAAAATATACTGTACCAGGCACTTGAACAACTATCTAATGAGAATAGCACAACTCGTACTTACCAGATAAGGAGAAGGATGAATTTTGACAACAGAATTAACATAGATGCAAACAAGGCAGCAAATGTTAATAGGGAGATATTAAAAATTAAAAGATTAACGGAAACTGAACTAGAAAGAATAAGTACAGATAATATAGCAAGAGAAGATGATAAGATGACACATAATAATAAAGGAATATTACACACTTATCTCAATTAGAACAAAAAGGAAGAGGGGAAAAAAATATTAGACATGAAACAACAAATGTTAGATAAATAGAAGGATATTTAATTTGTAGAAAAAGACATGGAGTTATGCTGCCAAACATCAACAAAGACTCCGAAGCTAAAGAATTGACAAAGACATCAAATATAGCTCTGTTAATAATAAAAAACAACGTCATGAGCCATTAGATGTAAAAGAAATAAATGAACTGATGTACGCAAATACAGTTATAACTGAAAACAATGGTGTCAGGTTGGAAAAACAAAAGAAAATTAAAGAAAAAAACAACCTGCGTGAAAAGAAAGAATTAAAAAGGAAATTATTAGAATAAGAGGTGGTTTATCCATTCTCACAGAGTTAACGAAAGATAATGGAACTAGTGAGAAAGTTAAAGCAGAAGATACAGGCAAAGGCTAAAAAAATAAGAATATTTGAGAAAAAAACCCAACAGTTTGGACAGAATAGACAAAATAAGCTGCCACCTTTAAACGAAACTGAAACGTTTTGGAAAACCATTTTAGAAGATAATGAACATCATAATGAGGTGGCTGAATGGATAAGAACGCACTAAGAAATGCATAAAAATTCAACAGAACAAGAATGGAAAGACATAACTAGGGATGAAGTTATAGCAGCACTTCGAAAGTCAAGTAACTGGAAATCCCTTGGCGTAGACAAAATACCACATTTTTGGTTGAAGAATTGCGAATCCCTACACGAAGATCTAGCAAGGTGTTCTAATAAAATAGTGAGGGACTCCGAAAAAAGCCAGACATGGTTAACACAAAGAATAAAATACTTTTTGCCTAAAACACAAGAAACAAATAATCCGAAAAACTATAGCCCAATCACATGTTTACCAACACTTACAAAATACCAACATCCTTTTTAGCAGACAAAACGTTCAACTACTTAGAAGAAAACAATTTACTACAAGCTTAACAGAAAGGATGTAGGAGAGGTTCGTATGGTTGCAGAGACCAACTTCTAATAAATAGAATGATTCTTGAAGATTTTATTACTATGAGACAGAATTTAAGTACTGGCTGGATGGACTACAAAAAATCCTTTGACAGCATTCTTCATGGTTGGATAATTAAAGTAATGCAAATCTATAAAGTTTTATATGATTTCGTCAAATCCCCAATTTCGACGGCAGAGAGCCAAGGTGTAGAATTCCTTATAGCCTTTCTTAAGTTTAATGATGCGTGGTTGTGTAGCTATACTTTCATAAGAAATTTTAATTTATTTACATTGTAAACTTGTTAACAGTGTACATTCTTTGCAATAAAGGGATATCTAGTGAAAAATCACGAACATAGTATTATGTTAGTAAAGCGCAAAAGGCAGGCTCTTAATAATATTAGTTGTGTATATTTTTCGACATAAAGCAGCAAAAACCATGATTTTTCTGCAACTATGCCAATGAGAGGATCATAACAGCTGAATAAAGCTCCAAAACTGAGAATACAGTAGTGATACAAGTATAAGGGGCTATCGATAGCGAAAACGATGCAGTACAATACCTTATTTTATGCCGCTCAAAAAAGAGAATTTTAGAGTATTCTAAAACAAGGATTAATTTTATTACAATAAGAAGCTTGTGTTGATACTGATATGTTTAATTGAAAATTGTAAAAGATTAATAATTAATGTCCAGGAAATACATTTTAGAGTTGCAGTACATATTGCTGTAGTATAAGTAAAAAAAAGAACTATGCAGTTTCTGGGAGATTTTAAGAGATGTTAAGGCTGTAAACTGGCTTTGACTGAAAAGGGAGGAAATAAAAGTGGAAAGGAAATGTCGACTTTTGTTTTAAGCCTAAAGTAGGAATAAGGAAATGATCTAATTAATGCAAAAAAATAAAAGAGCATAGAAGATATAGCAGGATAATCGTCAATAGCCATAAAGAAAAGAGCACAAAATGATGTGCAAAAAAACCAACTACCACCATATCAGGTCTTTTTGCTGTTCAAGGCTTACAAATTACACCACACAGATAAAACGATTATTAATTAGCAATATTAAACAAAGCCTTTTTCCCCAAGGTACATTACAGATATGCAATGAGCCTGTTTTCAAATCAATGTCTAGCTTTAAATTTCACGAATAGAAATGACAATCTTGGCATAAAAAATTATGTACGGATCTATCTATCCCTCTATCTATCTATCTATCTATCTATCTATCTATCTATCTATCCATTTATCTATAGATATTTATACATGCAAGAGATTTACCAGCTAAAATTTCATGGATAAAATCAATTGATTTTTCTTTACCAAGTGAACCGTACTAGACGAAGAAGCAAACATGTATATGTTTAGCTATTTTTTTCTTATACGAGGACTTCCAAAAGTGTCAAGTCAACAGAAGAAAAACACAGAAAAATTGATACATTTATCACAAACAATAAATTTGTTTTTGAACTGGTCAGAGAAGCTTGAGTGACAAATGTGAATGGCAATTAATGCAAATATATAAATATATATATATATATATATATATATATGTGTGTGTGTGTGTGTCTTTCACAGTTGCAAGTTCAATCAGATACCAACAGTAAGATTTGATAGCCATTCCACCTAGTTTTCGTTGAGGGTCCATAGGTCATCCATTCCACCAGCAAGTCTAATTGATTGGCAGGTTTCGACGATGTGCTTGGCGGAGACTCACATGTTGCTATACACGCAGGGCTTGTTATTCCAATTAGTCTTGACACAACTGGCTCACACTCTGTTGAGATGGCACCATTGCTCTCGTGTTAACCTGGGGATACGTTCTTGAGAAATAGGCAGCAGATTAGGTGGCCATTGTGGTGGCGGAGGGTCCAGGTGTTCATGATCACCAAAACTAATTCTGCATTTCAGTCTTTTGCGTCGTCGATCACATGCGATTCAAACTATGCTATTCAATTAATACACCTGAAAATAAACCCAACTTTGGCAAGGCTTGTAAGCATGCTCGAAGGCACTTAGATAATTCTTGTGGTATTGGATTTGAAATTAGTAATTAGAAAATTAATAAATAAGATTCCAGCATAAAAGGTAGCGTTTTTTTAACCATTTATCTAACCTTTATCTTACCGTTTATAGTTGTTCAGTTACTTACTTACTGTACACCCTGTCAGTGTCTCCACCCTCTTCTGTCCTGGATCCGCTTCTGGATATTTTTCCTTGTATCATGTGTGACCCTTATCTCCTCCTTGAGTATTCATCACCAAGTTGTTTTCAGTCGGTCCGTCTTTCTCTGTCCTTTAAGAGTCAAACAAATGGCTACTCTAACAGTGCTGCTAAGCTACTTTTTAAGTACATGTTTGATCTACCTCCATGTTCGCCTTTTATAATTTGAATCCATATCCTCAAGCTGACATGGTTCAAGAAGTTCATTCTTGAAGAATGACTTCGGTCAAAATATACGATTGATCTTTGTAAGACATATTTTGTAGAATTCAGGCAGTCATACCATGTCATCCTCTGTCATTCTCCATCACGCCGAGTCTTATCATAAGATTGAATGTACACTCATTTTGTATATTCACAGTCTTGAATTTCTGTTCCAAACTCCAAAGATCTTTCATGCAAATAAAGGTCAGCTTCGCCATTGCTTTTAATTATACTTTCAAGATAATTAAAGGAATAAATGTCTGTCAAGCTTAACTGACATTAGTTTGGTTACATTAAGAATCACAATGTCTATCTCTTCTGGCTGATCCTGAGGCCAGGTTGGTTCCCATACTTGAAATGTTGGTCAGTTTTGTTCTCTATCTGGATATGACTATGTGATAATAGGGCTAGGTCTTTAGGAAAATACAATTCATTCAGCACATTGAATAGGGACCACCTTATTCTTTTTTCAATTTGTTGTCTGTTTCAGTACCAAGCTGATGAAAAATAAAAAAAGAGAAAAGCCGTCGCAAAACCCTGGCTCACACCTGCTTCAACCTTAATGAACAATTTTCCGTCTCCAACACTGTAAGAGAAATTGTGTCAGTAGCTTTTCATTATGCTGGTTATTTCTTGTAGAATGCTATAGCGTTGTACGACACGCGATAGAATGACCCTGTACACACAATTAATCTATCTGTCTCTATCTTGGTCGATTTTCACATCGCCCACACAATTAAGTACCTTCTCAAAACTGATGAAATTGATGCACAATTTTCTGCCACTGTTTGTATTGTCCACTGCCGTTTCGAACAGCACAAAATATGGTCTTTACAA
Organism: Morbakka virulenta; assembly: GCA_003991215.1. Lineage (NCBI taxonomy): Eukaryota > Metazoa > Cnidaria > Cubozoa > Carybdeida > Carukiidae > Morbakka > Morbakka virulenta. The sequence continues at coordinate 1,522,926 of RDPX01000015.1, forward strand.
CCTCTGTTACTTAGGGAGTCTGCCTGTTTCTGTCTGAGTTGGTCATGAACAAGAAATTTTAGTTAATCTGTTAATCTAGCCCTTAATATATATATATATATATATATATATATATATATATATAATGCAGGAAAAAAATTATATTTTTGCCTTTTTATGGAGAGAAATATACTTTCATCCTGCAAAGAATGAGTAAACAATACTAATTTGTATTGCTGTATTTTTAAGCAAAAAAAAAAGTTTTATCAATGGTGTTCCAGCTTGAAGAAAAAGAATTGTTTTAGGCACCTTGCAAGATTTGTTAAGGTTTAACAGAATTTAACAGAAAGTAACAGTGGACCTACCCTTTGAAAACAAGGCTATCTGTGCCACAACGAAAAAGGTTTTACAGCACCACTATTTAGGCAAAGGCTGAACTTTCACGGACAAAAGTTAATTACATGTGAAACTTGCAGTGTAGCACAGGTAGGGGAGATCAAGTCTCGGCGGGACCACTTCAGTTTGCACAGAGTAATCATTCGTGTCTTCATCTTTGAGATACGACTCCTTTCCTCTGATTTCTGTGTAAAATTTTATTCCCTTTTTCTCTGATGTTTCTTTTTATTTAGACCCTTATTTGTGAAAACACTAATATTCATAATCGGAAAAAACTAGACATGTAATATGTAGTGTAGCATAGTATATACAATCATCAATTTAGATGCATATGCGTACGTACGACCATGGTAACATAAATATAAAAAACCAACCATATCAAACTCTTTTGATATATAATATACTTTTTAAACAGAACAGAAAACTTGGCATTAATTTCAAACAAATTTTCTAATACTATACATGGTTAAGCAAACATACGCAGACACGAATAAAAAATTGCATCAACTGAAAATTATTTTGATTGTTTACGGATCGTTCATGTAATACACAATAAACTCTTCACATACTTGATATTTATTAACAGAACATATTAGCATATTAACAGAACTTATTAACAGAAGGCTTTGCATACGTACGCATGATACTGATAGCAAATTGCAATATTTCAATCTCTGCAATGTCAAGAATTATTGAAAAATTATGTAAATGTTTTGGATATTCATTACCTTTTTACTGGCTAAATCTTTCGTCTCATACCACTAACTTACATATTTATCTCCATAAATCATTGTTCTTCAAAGATAACTGCCCTCCTTGGTCTGCTGGATTTTCTGACACCCGATGATTCTCTGCATATCTCAGACGGTGTTTCACTGAGCACAAGTCGTCCTTCTCCTTCGACGACTGTTGATGCTGCCCTGTTTTTTGGAGACACTGAAGCAGGTGCTACGCTTGATCTTTGCTGGGGACGCAAATTGTTGAGAAATTGTATTAAAGTTTGTTCACCATTTTGACTTAATTTTTAACCTTTAGTTATTCACAATGTCTAACTGTACCCTCCTTATGATTGTGTAAAATTGAAATTCTTGATGTTTCCCACTTTCTAGATATCGATATCTTCCATTTGGCTCTTTAAAATACGTATTTGCAATAATTTGCAAGTTTGGCTATTGATCCATTTCGTCAAGATTGACAGGTTTCAGATATTCTGTCACTCCTCTGCCTCTAGTTCGCATTCGTGTAACCTTACAATTTTATATGTTGTTGCAAGTAGACTCTGATAACTGCTGTTGAGATTCTGAGCGTACACGTCTTAGACGATCAGCACTGATGTTGTTTGGGGATGCATTTAAGTTAATTTGGCTTTTACTTCAGCCACTTCGATATCAGTCGCGAAATTTTCGGTATCAAAAAAATCCTCTTCCACGGTAGCTGCGATGCATCGCAACTCACCGCCAAGTGTTTCAGTCCTTTGCATGATGCCATTGATGCTTTAGAAGTTCTCTGTTCCTCCGTTTGATTCATTTATCGTTTGCAGGTTTTCGTCAATGCCAGCTGCGTTGTCAGGATCGTCCCCATCAGTCCACATTTCTTGGAGAGTGGTTTCTCTATCTTTTTTTCTAGTCCTGTGCGGCCTAAAAAACCAATTATTCATTGGGTTACTTATATCATTTGTTTCAGGCGAAATGCTGATACCTCGAAAACAATTCTGGCATGCTTTTAAACCCATATCCCAATGGCGCACAATTTCAGGATCGCTTGGAAAATCTCGAAGGTTGGGTTCAGCCATACCAGCTGTATTGTCATTTCCCTTTTTCCAAATGTTCTCACCTTTACGATGGCGCTTCGGATTGTCGGGTCCTTCTGCATCAGCAAACATTTCTTGCAGATGGTTCATGTTGCTTAGATTTCTATACATATCCATAATGCAATAGGTGTGCTTATTCACTACAAATGACCCGTTTGGAGAGAAATATTTTTCACAGACATCCATTTCTAATTATTCTAAGCAAACAGGATACTCTGAAGCATAATCTCTGCTTGCTTTGATAAAGAAAATGACATCATGATACGAAATAGAAATATCTTGAAATGTTTCTCTGGAGAGAAAGTTTTCCTTCAAAGTTAATCCTGGTGTCTTGCTTACCTAATTCTGCCAAATACGGATGAAATTAACAACATAAGATCAATTTAAAACTCATGCCAATAAATTTGCATCAAGTGAGTAGAAAATCTCCGTATACCTTCAACAAAGCTCGAGGTAAATCACTGTGCTCAACACATTTTCTTGCGGTTGCAGCTCACCACTTTCAAATTTTTTGAGACAATCTCTCACTCGCGGAAACATCAACCATTGGGCGCTTTCCCAATTCATGCGATCTTTTCGTTCCACGTCAGTGTAATGGAAACCATACTGAGATTGATCCCAATTTTGATTTGAAAACAACAAATGAACGTGATTCACGTGACATAAACTTGCAACAAGCTTCAGTATTTTTGATGGGCGTTTCAGATGATTTATTAACCGTTATGAATAAAGTCCTGATCGGATAGATTTTCTATACAGTCACTTGTCTTTCAAGCAGAGAATTTAAATTTTTTTTCGGAGGATAGTGCAGTGCTCCTCACTTTCGATTTCTTCTGAATTTGCCAAATGTAACTTCCTTCTACGACTCTCCCCGTCAGAAGCATGGCCAAATAGAGGGCCAAGAACAGGCAACAGGTATTTATGGTAAAAGTATTTTATGTTGTTCCACTCATTGAGGACGTCTGTATGGGTGAAAGTGTTAGAGTTGGCATATAACAGCAGAACAAAGGGCGGAAGATCATTGTGAATGGGATTTACCATGATTATTCTAGCATATGTTCCAACTTATTTTATTTGAATGCTTCCAAAAGCCTTTCGTAGGACTCAGCATTATTTTCAATAACATGTGCAAATCCTGGATCACATAGGTGGTCATCACCGATCCTGCGGCACCATCCCCATACTTCATCGCGTTCTTTATCAAATTCGCATTTGCCTATTATGGCAGTCTCATCTTCTGCTGCTTGGCTTAAAACCTGATGTACTATACCCTTCTCGGTTTTAATAGTAGAATTTAATTTGGCCAAGTGTTCAAAATTCTTTCAGAGGGTTTGTCTGGGTAAAAAGAGAAACGATGCTTTCGCTAGAATCTTGCTTGCATTGTTATACTGGGACCATCAAGATTAAATGAAATTGATCTTGCAGCTCTTGGACCGCCAACTATCTTTAGAGCATCATACAGCTATTTAAAGTTTTAGCAATGTCTCTTGTGAACTTCAAAACCTTACTTTTACCAGACAGACACTCATTCTAAAAGGCCACATTCAAATAGTAACAAATTGCAGAAATATCTCCCCGTTGTGCCATCTCTGCTACTCTTTTCGTCATTTTCAGCTGACGTATTCTAGACCGTGCAAGTTGCATTGAAAGATTAGGCACCTGTCTGCTCTGCTCCTGAGTTCTTTTCCGAAGTTGCTTCAGCTTGATATTGGCAGCAGACCTTGAAAGAAATCAGTTATTCATTATACTCTTTGATTCTACAATGCTGTTGATACTGTTNTTTGGTGTAATGCCTATAGCGCTTTCCTTTGCCCTTTCCTCTTAAAGTTTTAGCAATGTCTCTTGTGAACTTCAAAACCTTACTTTTACCAGACAGACACTCATTCTAAAAGGCCACATTCAAATAGTAACAAATTGCAGAAATATCTCCCCGTTGTGCCATCTCTGCTACTCTTTTCGTCATTTTCAGCTGACGTATTCTAGACCGTGCAAGTTGCATTGAAAGATTAGGCACCTGTCTGCTCTGCTCCTGAGTTCTTTTCCGAAGTTGCTTCAGCTTGATATTGGCAGCAGACCTTGAAAGAAATCAGTTATTCATTATACTCTTTGATTCTACAATGCTGTTGATACTGTTTTTACGAGTGATTCTCTTCTTGAATGAATCTAAGCTTGTTAAATTTTGGTATTCTTTGCATTGATCTGAATTGCCATCAAAAATCAATTTTTTACAATTTTGTGCTCTGATCGTTCCTTTGATTGGGAGGGGATTATCGTTCCGTTTTGCCACATAATTTGGCGATGAATACCAAATGATAGATCCTTCAGCATCTTTACCAGTTGTATAATAATGTTGGGTGTCAAGTAACGATAGCTTTCTGTCCCCGATTTATATATGATCCTGGTAAACACCGTGGCAAAGAGACGTATTTTGATTAGCAAATTGTCAATCCTCAGTTTAAAATTTTTTTGGCTTAAAGAATGAATCCACAGATGCTTACTTGTGTTTGCGTGATGACTTTGCATGTGTTTTAGTGTGTTCGTTAACATTAAATATGAGAGTGACTCATATTGCCAAATATTGATAAGCACATTGCACACCCATCCGGACTTTAAGTCTGAAAGCAAATTCAAATTTAGAAAGAGATTACCATGACAGCACGATATCATGTGAAAGAAATAAATGTTCTAGAGTATTCTGGTATGCCAGACAGAAAAACGAATTTAACTATCATCGATATAGCTATAATACAGGCCCATAGATGGCAGGAGTGCCCCCAAATAATTTTAAAAACAAAGATGCTACGCCACCAGCATTAATTCAATGTATTGTTCTCTATTGTGTTAAGAACGGCTACTTTACATGCCACGGCTCTTAAATGCTATGATCAACATGGAAAGTTTGAGTTATGAGAATATACGGTATTTAGACAGGATTATGAATAGATGAAGTACTTCATATTACCTTCATATCTGCTTCCTGTATGGGTGTTACCTTCACTATAAGTTATCTTCTAGCACTATCTACTGCAATTTCAAGCGTTGCATTTTCTTTGTGGAACGCAGGGACACAATTGCAATAAGCGCATTTGACACTTCCAGACTCTGCAATGAACATTTAGTATTGTAAATTGCAACGAGTACAAGCACCCCGTTGAATTCCAAAGCAGTCAGTATTCATGTTGCTCATATTGGTTGTTGCAATGAGAGTGTGTATTCCCGCCAAAACAATCAATTTTAAGAACAGCCTCCTTTCACATTCATTTTTTTAGCCTCGCTGAGGCCCTCGGTTTGTTTGTTTTTACGCCATTCACAAAGTTTCTTTTCTTGCGTACGGTATCCAGATTGTAAACTTAATTGGAAATAATTAATTGACGCTGCTTACACAGACACTAGAGTCAGTAAAGCATCTGCATTCGTCGCTGGATGACACGTATATATGCATCATTTTTATGTCATTGATATTAGGTCTAGCATGGAATGCAATAGAATAGGCAGTAGACTAGTAGGAAGTTAGCTGAGCTTTCTAAGGGTAAGGCAAACCATGTTTTTTGTGCATTCTCTTATATTTTGACTTCCCGTCATTATGAAATTTAATGTAAGTAAATAATTAATCCTCTGTTTTATGCACTGGATTTAAGCAAAGAAAAGTGGCTGGTATTGGGCTTGTATTATTATTCAGCATTTTATAAGGACTAAGGTCAATTCAAATGAAAAGAAATGGAGAGACATTGGACATGATGGGAACAGGAAAGTGTCTACCGGTGAATATCATGAAGCGGCAGCTGTCATACTTTGGCCACATGGTTCGGCATACTAGAATACAGCGTGACATCCTTGACGACTAGATTCCTAGGAAGAGGGCTCGAGGCAGACCAAGGCAGAAGTGCACAGATAGATTAGCACAGACAACACAGCTAACGCAAATGGAGCTGAGCTGCGAGCCGCTGGACCAGCGAAGATGGAGATCCAGGGTTGCCAACCTCCGGATCGGGGACGACACATAGAGAAAGACCAAGGTCAATACAGAAAATCAGCTCAGTGAAAGAAGAGAGTGATCATGGAATGTAGCATTATGAAAGAGTTTAGTTTCCTAAATGATACTAAAAAATTTAATAAATGCTAATTATTATTATTACAGAAATTATATTTTAATTCAAGTTACAGTGCAAAGTCTGCTGGTTTTTAATTGACACTCAATTTTTTTCAATTATGTGAAAAAATTGAACAAAGAAAAGAAAATTTGCATTAACACCTTAAGAAAGGAACTTGATAATAAGACAAAATCTGTGTTGAATATGATGATAATTAAATTTATAAATTTGATCTTCAGTATTACCAATCAAGTGTTAATTCACACCCTTTTCCAAGAATTTTCCAAATGTCTTGAAAAGCACCCCTTTTTTCAGTTTTCACTGTCCTTGCTTTTAATGCAAAAGCAACCCTTTTCAGTGATTCTAAAGACACGGGTGCTTACACTGTACAAACTGGAGATCCCCGCCGGGGATCAAGTGGAAGTAGGCATAAATAAACTCTTTAATGCTCACAGAAAATCCAAAAAGAACTTTCATATTAGGAAGCTAAAATGACAACTTACTGAACAAGAGAGGAATTAGTTCTTGTTTACAGCAGCTAAGATATGATTTTATGCTGTAAAGGTATCCCTGCAGTTGTTCTCCAAATGAGAATACTGGACGTTCGACCAAACTATTGACTTATAGGCAGCTCCTCCACAAGCTTGAATTGTATTTCATTGCACAATGGTAACTTCTGTGCATCGCTTTGGTTAATCTAAAAAACATGAAGAACAAAAACAAGAGATTATCGGCGTGATCTTGCAAAAGGTACTATCATGCTATCATGCCTATTAATGACCTTCTTTTTGGTACTTCAAATCTGATGAACTTTAAGCATGAGAAAGATTCTACATGGATTAACCTTGACAACTCTGCTTGTTGAGCATAGAAAGAACCTACGAAAAAAGTTACAATGGTATCAAAGAAAAACCTGGCTCTACATGCCGCAAAAATAATGACCACTGTTCCTTTAACTACATATGTAGACCATTTGTCGGTAGAGTTAGAGGTAAAAACCGTGGAATACTTGATGGTTTTCAAATTTGCGAACGATACCAGTATTAGAATTACCTAAAGTCATGAATGGTGATTAAAATTGTGTCTCAGTTGTAAACAACTTTTTTGATAATCACAAAGCAAAAAAATACGATAAATAGTTGCACAAGAAATAAAAGATATAATGATTTTAAAAGGTTCAGTGATATCAGGTTACTTCTGTTTTAATGCTTAGTTTTGTATGATTTGATACGACTGTCATTTGATTTGTTGATGAGTTGCACATATCTATCAAATTCAGCATCAAACTAAAGAGAGTATAGTATACTCAGAATTGAGATGAGACGTTTTTCATGGTTTTTCGATGATGTTGGTAATAACATGCATTTTAAAACAGCTTAATGTATGCGAGACGATAACTGTAGCCGTAGCCAGGAGTAGCTAAGAGCCAGGCTACTAGGGTATTATAGTTGAACAATTTCTTCTATAAAGATTCTAGAACTTTTTTTTGAATCTGAACTTTTGCCATTCCTAAACACAATAATTTCCATTTGTTGCATAAAAATGCCATAAATAACTACTCATTCGTATAATTTTACTCACTTTATATTTGAATGGATTTTTTTTCATTTAATTTTTGACGGCTTGATCATAAGAAAACGACAGATTTTGGTCTGTGGTAGTAGTGGTAAGTATCGGGTAGTGTAGAAGGTGCCACTATACTGTATGGGTCAAGGGAAAGAGTGCCACTATGCAAATAAAGTTTTGTAACTATTGAGCAGTCGGAATGCTATAGGAATGGTATTGGACATTGTCTATGATATACCTATTTCCGAAAAGAATCAAAAGAAATAGAAAATAAGTATGCTGAAAGTAATCTTGTTAAGTCATTGGTCGGTGATGGCTAAAAAACTGGATATATAAACTTGTGATGAACAAATTTGTTACACAGGATGCAATGGTAGGTAAGAAAAAATGATTTTGGCTTCGATGCGAAAAAGATGGGCTTTGGCTAACTTTACATGAAACGGGATCTATTCCTGAAAACATATTCTATAATTCACATTTTAAATAATTTCGCTTTTCATTTACCCACTACCAAATTCCACAAATTATCCGTCCCTCCAACTTTCTGCCAATTTTGCTATAGTGACCACTCTTTTTTACTTAATTCCGTAAAAGTTCCATGTAGTCTTACTGCACACCGAACACTCACTATTACATACAGTATATCTAGTTTCTGTCTAACTTCCTTCCTTTTTAGTCTTGTTCAACGTAATATATTTGTTGAGTATATAATATCTTTATTCCTCTTTGTTTATTGGCTACTGTATATTGCAAAGAAAATACAACTGCTATGCGTTAAAAACTGATAATAAACGTAATTAAGAGATTTATGGTATTGATGATCCTGAGGTGTGGTAGTGTTAAGGTTCTATTTTTTTGTGTTTAAGTTGTTGACGTCGCTTCATTAGCCTATTGTATTATGGTAGATAAAAATTTGCAGAATAACTCGTAATGGTCCTTTCTTATCCCCCATTTAACATTCCTCCTCGAACCACCTTACCCTTACCGGATCGGGCAAATTGCCCGGGCCACTCTCATTTGTTGTCTCCATATCTCCCGATCCATCGTTGCTGTTTGCAGTTCTGTAGCACTTAGTCCAGTCTCTTCACATAACAAATCCACATATGTTTTGCAAGGTCTTCCCCTAGACGTACAACCATGCGTTGGCTTCCAAAATAGCAGAGGTGAGATTAATTTGTCTTTGCTACGGTAGCAATGTCCAGCTAATTTCATTCGTCTTTCCATTATTGTGTCGCTAACTGCCGGTATGTTCCCATACAATTCTGCTAATGTCGGATGCCCGGTCCAAGATTTATTAGGA
>RDPX01000015.1:1537067-1556032 GCA_003991215.1 Morbakka virulenta
ATAGGAAATACTTTTCGGAATAAAAATTACTTTTTGATATTTATAAAGCAAGGTCATTTTACAGGGTCTGCAGTTTACACTTTTTGTACAAAAGTTAAATTATTAAGCCATTCTTTGCGGCTGTTATCAAAATTTAGATAACAGTCTGTCGCACACATTAATTATGGAGGTTAGAAAATGTTTGATTGGATTATTGTTCCATTTCATAGTAGGAGATATGTTTATAAGAACTTTGTTGCTTGTTGCCAAATCAATTATCCAATACAAAATTTAATTTAAGCTAACACTCTTACTGTCTGAATCTATCATACGATGACACGACAATTCTCTCACAAAAATGTTATTGGTATGAAAGTTAAGCCAAATGGAGAACTACTAACATTGCGCTCTCTGACGTCTTATTCTGCCACTCACTTACAACCTACTTGGTGCAGCCAAGCAAACTGTACTAGCAGGTATTTTAGACTGTCGTGAGAATTAAGTATTGAATAATACTTTGGAGAACACCAGTGGATTAAATATTATAATATGGCATAAGCTATAAGGTTCTGCTTTCTATTACTATTTATCTTCATATTATTTAAATTTCTTGAGAACATTTATTTTCGCAAAGCAAGCCTCTAACACCTGCTTCAAGGCAAATATTCTTCTAAATATACCTGAGTACCAAGAACTATGTTTTGGCCTCTGCTCATTACCGTTGTACGTCTTAGATCCTGATAGGAATAGTTAAATGTGTATGCAGTATTTATTAACGTCAAGGAAAAATACAAAGAAACTAAACGGTAACAGTGCTGCTGAAAATATTGTTCTTATTTAAAAATATTTTATTGCAGAAAGAAAATTACATATACTCCTACAAAAAAGGCCTTCATATTATTATTTTCTCTTACATAGGCTTATCTTATGCTCTTAAATGCTTTGAAAAAGCGAGTCCAGACAAATGACCAAACTATCAAAATCAAAATTAGTACTTAAATATATACCTTAATATCCCTGCCGTACACGACAAAACAGTTTTTAGAGGATTTGTGTCTGATTTCTATGCTGGGCTTTTTTCACCATAAATTGTAAGTGAGTGGCATAAATTTAGATCTTTTGCCACACTCTCTAAAGCATTTATTATAACTGGAACTATTTGTACAATTTCTGAAACCCAACAGACGTTTTATTTCCCTAATATTTCCATATCATTATTATTATTATTGAATGGCGGAGCAATACCAGCCCACAAAGGACTCAGGTATAGAAGCCCCAGCAAACCCATCCTACTCCCAGCCCGATAAGGGTAAGCTAGGGGCATGCATCACATCCAAGTGTGTGTGATATTGGTGTTAATTAAAACAGCACATGACCTTGGAGGTGGGGCCTGTTTAAATTTTCCAGTTTAGATGAGCCATTCTGTTTAAAACGGTCTTCGCAGCCAGGCTTCACCCAAGACCTTAGCACTAAGTAACAAGTGCAAACTCGGTATTCAGCCCTTCAGAACCTGAGATCCACGCTCACGACACCTAGATATGATTCTCCCCCACTACTTCTGCCCGTTAAACAGAAATGCGTAATGTGTCAGCCCTTTCGGGATATGCACAACTGGTTAAGGCCATGCAGTTGACTGGCAAGTCTGCGGATTGAGAGGGAATGTTGGTCTAGTCCATTCTTTTAAAAAGGCTTGAAAGACGGGCATGTAATAATTGTGATAAAGAGAGTTATCAACATAGGAATCAAAACCACTTATGTATTCTGTTGCCGCAATGCGCTATGGCCAGGACTAGAACTAATCCAACAGCATTGGAGTCTGGTGTTGTGTCCTAACAGAGGGTAGCGTTGTATGAAGCAATTTGACTGATGATATCTAAGATCTATTTATTTTGTAGGAAAAGTACCACACTCTTAAGCAAACAAATGAACAAAAAGTGAAGATTTAAATTTATTTAATCTTTAAATAGTGTCTATTTTCCATATAAGTTAACCTTCTGGCATAAAAATAAGGAAATGTTTTGACAATATTAATCCATTTTTTGCTAACTACAAAAATCTTATTAACATAAATTTGAATCATGAAAACAACTTGAGCTAGGATCAGTTACAGGTGAGGTGTAGAAGCAAGGAAGTCAAAGCACTTAGGTGAGTGCGCTAAGCACTTCATAAATACTTCGGATGAGGATTTCCAAGGTACCGCATTCCAAAAGCAATTTTATTATAACATTTCAAAATGATGAATTTTCTTAGAACTTTGCCCGGCCCATGATATGAAATTTAGAACTTAATATTGGATGTGAATTGTGGTTATGGAAGAAGCAACTGAAATCGATGCAGGACGTTGTTGCAACAAAGTGGGATTTTCTGAAGTAAATAGGCGCATTCTTGGAGCATTCTATTATTTTGTCATGTAAATAACGTCCTTTTTTGTATTTACTACATAAAGCTATTTATATAGGGCAGTTAGTAAAACAGATTATGAAAGCAATAATAATAATAATAATAATAATAATAATAATAATAATAATAATAATAATAATGGTTTGAATTCACTTAGATGCTACTTAATAGATTTATTTGTTTAGCTTGTTTCAATCCCTTTAACAGATTTACTTTATTGAGAAAGGAATTAAGCTACCTTTCAGCAACTTAAGTTGCTTTTTGATTAATTGTCATCAGACTACAAAAACACACGTATTAAAAGTAGAGTTAAAATGTAATCTTCTGGTCAGATTTACAGAACCTTTACCTTTTCTGTTTATCTGAGGGTCATAAAGGAGGAGTTAGAAACCATAAAACCCTGTTTGCCACGTGTTTATAAAGTTAAAAGACGAAAAAATAATTGTAATTCCCAGATCTTAGAAGAACTAAAAACAAGTCTATGGATTTGACCAGAAGACTCTGTGATAAAAAGAGTTAGCTTTTTGTGATTCTGAAACTTTTGTTTAGTAATTTTTCAATCTTACTTTTTTCAATTTTAAATCAATATTCGATGAATTTAAGAAATAAGATGTTTTGAAATTGACAGAGGATTCAATAGAAATCATTACTTAAATTTTGTCCCTTCAAATTTGAATTGTCTACAAAAGTAAAGACGTTTTTCATACCCTATTTGTCTCAACTTTGAGTGTATCTTTCATAGGTACAGTGGGTATTACTTTCCATTGAAACAATGGAAGTAAACAACAACAACAACAACAACAACAGCAACAACAGAAGTCATACGTTTTGTTAACTGTCGGTAATAACTCTTAGGTAACTACTAAAACTAGCTTTTCCGCAACGATTTTTAATCACCGAGAATGTATTGACCAATCTTGCTTCGTCTTAAAGAAATAACAAACAAGGACAGAATGATTTCCATCGCTGAAAAACTAATATAAATTGCTAATACTGTTTTTAACTTTCTGTGAATTAAAAAATAGGGCAGGAAACTGATTTATTTTTTAACAGTTTTCTATGGGGCAGAACAGTACATGTATTATTATTATTAGTTAAATATTTATACGTGATAATCAAATCAATATGATAAAAAACGCTGATATCAATATGATTTCTGTAGTATAAAACCATTATGAGATACTCTAAAAGCCAACGGTAAAAGTATAACAAATACATTAAAAGCTGCGCAGAAGCAAAATATGGGGAGTTTAGCTGAATATGAAAGAGAAAAATGAAAAATTATTATCAAGGCGAAGAAAAGGAAAAAGTAGGTTATGAGAGAAAAAATCAAAGAAAGAATAGGTTAAAGCGATTTAAAAAACGAAACAAAAACGACACTACAAAAAAAATTTACACACAAAAATTATGTGGGGATCTCCTAAAATGTTTTTTGAAAGAAATATTACGTGTCATAAAAGCCTTTTCTTGCATATTCAGCATTCATTTTTGGAAGTGCTATCGTATTTATGTTGTTTTTACTATTTATGTCATGGATGGACATATTGAAAGAGTTTTTTTAAATGGTTCGATAGCCTAATTGTGGAGACATAATTTCACGAAAACACAGACAGTTTGTTATTTACATTGGTGAAGAATTTTAGGTGATTGAAGTTGTTGTCGTTTGCATGATATGTATGTTCAGCTTTTTCGTGGAAGGATTCCAATTTCTTTGACTGTCGATCTATTACTCCAAGAGGATGAAAACGGCAAAAACGAACGGTTGGTATTATTATATCTTAGTACACTGATTTGGCAGCCTCGTTGTCGAAGTCATCCTGTATCTTGACAAGAAGGTTTAGACCTACTGAAGCCTTTTTATGACTTTTGCTTAAAAAGTGTTCATATTTAAAAAGCTAAGAATAAAGACATTTTTTACTTAATGATTTCCGCAAGGGATTTTGCAGTGACATTTTTTCTGCGACATTGAGGAAGCAAGTAAACGTTCAAGTTAAACTTGATCTTTAATTCTAAATTCCTGTGCATTGGTAATAATTGTTAAGTATCAAGTTGATAATATACCATTTTGAGATCTAATGTCAAGCTGCCTAAAAAAAGCCTATTGTATGCCATAAAACAATGGTCAGATCAGAGGTAAAATTAACCATACTAGCACTTAGGTTAAACATATTGCTTTCGTCATAAGTTTTTTAAAACGTGTAACTATGCAAATTGGCCAATATTTTAAAATCTGTTTTCGAAATTTAACTATTCTTAGTCACGAAAGACATCTTTTCTACACAATTCAACCAACCTCCTTTAAGGAATGCTTTGCTTAATAATCGTGAAAAGGGTCGGAGTATATCAAAACGGCATAATATCAAGCAAAACAAAAGGAAGACAGGCATATGATGATTCATGGATCCAAACGGGGAAGCAACTATAATTTTAACATAAACGTACGCAAAAATAAGAAATGGTGATAAAATTATTCAACTTAACGCCTTCCGCTACATTAGATATTTTAACCAGATGAATTATGTATGCAGAGGTTTGAAATACATCCAGCGTCAAGGTGATGCTGTTTACTAAGCCGACCGTAAAACGTACAGAGATTCTCATTTCAAGGCTATGAAACAATTTGGCTTAAATCCTGATAGAACGAAAATGTTGATTCGGTGAAAAAGCTCATTTGCCAAGCTGAAGGGACTCCTGAAAGAAGATAGAAATAAAAAGTACTAATTTGTTTTTCCAAGTGCCGAAAGTCCATCGTCTTTTCGTCATGTCTTCGTTTTAAATTTTAATTTGGAATTAATATGAAATATTCCTGTATTGATATTGGTAAGTTATTATATGCCACCTTAATGGCTATGGTCTGGGCAGTTTGTTGTGGTATGCTTTGGAACTGTTATGCCATTGATCTCAGCAGTGGCGCAAGGTGGCACAAAATGGGGGAAGCTGTGTATCTGTGTGTGTGTCTGTGTGTCTGTGTATATATATATATATGTGTGTGTGTGTGTGTCTGTGTCTGTGTCTGTGTGTATGGATGGCTATTGAATGGCTATCCGGATATTTTTGGACTACTACTATCTCTTAGGAAAACGTCCTTTTGATATAAAGATGCCCCCATTTCGATGAAAAAGAATAGATTAAACCATTGAAATTTATGTAAAAAATTCAATGCTGGTTTTTGTAATAGTATAACAAATGCTGTACATCATCAATTAGAGAAGATTAATAATGTTCAAAGAGAAAGTTACCTTAGCTTAACAGCAAATTTTTTTCGATGATGAAAACTGTAGTGAATTGAAGATATTCCCCTCACTGCTAATAGCTACCAATTGTTCAAGGTCTCCCTCACATTTTAGTTCACATCAATGTGTTGATGGTTTCCACTTTGCTGTGCTCTTGCTCGCACGATGTACATCAGATAGAAATTCAAGCTGCTCCCTTCAGAGATCAATGTATAAAGATAGAGATTCACCAAATATTTAGCTTTTAACTTGTCGAGTATCAATGCTAGAAATGGATTTTTCCACTTTTTCTTTTTCTTTCATACATATATATCAACTGTGACAGGGAGAAGCTCGAATTTCCAAATAGTGAATGCTCCTGATAAAGACTGTACTCTGATATGCAGTATCTTTGTGCATATTTTGTCAAATTATCTTTTTTGTCTTTCCATTTGTAAGGATTAAATGTAGTGAACTGGACCATGGTCTCACATGAATGTAACAAAACATTTTTTGCAACCTATTTAAAAGGGTATACAAAAGCGGGAAAGATAGATTTGTGGCGGAAAAACATAGTTTATTGCTGTGTTTTCTTCTCCATTCTGTGTTGTAATGCTGTGGCTAACAGTGATACTGATAACTGTTTGTCTTTCTGAAAACCTGGTAGGTACAGCAAGCTTCCTTTTCGCTCTGGCATCAACTGTCGGCCTTTGCTTTTTTCCTGACGAATTCTGAAACTTCTCCTCGTTTTTGAATTATTTGAGTTGGCTGGCGTGTCTGTATTTTATCAAGTGTTCGACCATATCAATACTTTCTCGTTGCAAATACTCAGATGCACATCTTGTATGCATAAAACATTCCTTCAAGGTATTTAGTTTCAACCCAAACTGCAAAGAATGTACTCTTTTTAGCATCCCCAAACACATGTTATCGTCGCCTGTTAACTCTTGGATAGTCGCCGTCATTGACAGTAGGGTATTGTGTGTTGCTACCAAGTTATCTTCTCTTGCTGTCCGACACTGATCAAATCGTTCGTACTTTACTAATCTTGTAATTCTTTTAGGTAGCTTTTATACACCTCCTTCCTGTTTAGGAAACCCTATAATTGTTTGTAAATTGTATCAAGTGTGTAAAAAATATTTTGCGCACGTTGGCTTGTTTCTGGCGCTTTTGCAAAGTTAATGTTAGGTTTGTGAGCGAAACAATGATAATAGAAGAGTAGAGCCCTTCTATCAAGTTCTTTTGCATTCAGATATCCTTTTCTGACCTGATACTTGCAGCATCAAATCATTTCCAGTCTATATTCTTTTATAAAATGAGCCTTTTCATTATAACATTTCCATTTCAGAAAGAAATTTGCCTTTTAGACCGAAAATGTTTAAGGAATCGTAGCTTCATCGCATTCCACTGAATAAATTTTACTCTTCATAATTTGTTACTTTATAGTCCCAATGGTTGCTGTTGAAATGATTTCTAACATTTCATTCTGAATTACATCCCCCCCCCCCAAAAAAGGTACCATCAGCTAGTAAACCTTTTCTCGATGACTATCAAGCCATTTTTGTATGGGCTGATGGTACTAAGGAAGAAACTTTATTTCTTCCAGACACCTGCCTTGATATAGTGAGGAAGAGCATTCATCATCACCACGGTATGCCTCATTTTGTAAAGAAAGATGGAGTACTACGTCAAGAGTGACTTGTACAATGTGCCTGTTTACTGCTTTTTGACTGCTATCTCTCTTACACTAGAACAGCCTCATCTTCCTATACATGAACACTATTTGATACTTGAGGCTTACGGAAAGTTGCTTTCTCTCTGCTCCACTGATACATTTTTGAATTCGCATATTTTTCATATTTTCCTAATTTTGTAGAGGCTTTTCTTCAATTTATATATCCCCCGTAAACAGAAACATCAACGGCACAACCAAATATAAAAGAAAAAGATATGTGCTATTAAACCACTGACTTAAAAGAAAGGGATATTAGACCTATGATATAAATAAGACGTTATTCAAACTGGTATCATTGGCTCTAATTTCCTTTGTCTGATGACGCATATAACTCATGTTTGACAATTCATAAGTTTGCATTACCTTAGAAAGTCAAATAGATCGTGAGGTCTCATGGTTATAGCTCAATGTATAACATCCTAAAATTGACTGCAACTTAGATATATTTCTTTCTCTTTTTAATAATTATCTAGCAAATGCTGTAAGATCCATGGCTAATGATACATGAAATCAGAACTATATCAGTAAAATATATACTTTCTTAATAAGATAAAATTGAAGATTCGTATTCAAGAAGAGGACTGAATGTACGTATTGATACAAATATACATATAGTCTATATATATATATATATATATTTACTAAATATGAAAGAAAATTCTGGTCTGATAATCGTTTTTAAGTCTATTTCATAGATTGAAAACGTTAAGAGAAACGAGTCTTACGAGACCCAACAAACTGAGCTGGGACCATGGTACCATGCTATTCATGGAAAGCTTGCTTAGAACTTTCTACGCTCAACAAAACATGCGGTACAATAAACATTTACGTGACAAAAGCAAGACTGATGATCCTGGAATAAAAATGAAGGTAAATAATTGTTTATTACTCAGGTTCTCCTACAAATGCTGATTTTTGGTTATTTCTTGCCTGTACAGTTGAGAGACATTTTGCTATTACTAGGCCAGTGACAATAGCTCTGAAATTACATAAAAAAATAAAATTCTGACAGTAACTGTCCTTTAAGCAACAAAGAAATATACGCCCAATATAACTGACCACTGGTACCAAAAAGGCCGCAGTGTAAGCAAAATGCGGTATCTTTTTAAGATGAGTATTCAGTCCAATCCTGGTTTGAATACCAGGTTTCTTAAAATCTCCAAACATTTTAACCGAACTTAGATAGTAGATAGTCGACAACTGGTCTTCACAACATTACCGTCACCAGGATTGATAACATTCTAAAGCCATTTTTTAAGAGCAAAATTAGCGAATGAGGAAAAAGAGGAAAGGATGATCAGAGAGCAACGAGAAAACGCAACAACGCCAAAGGCAAATTAAACTTTTGAGTAGTTAAGCATTGC
Organism: Morbakka virulenta; assembly: GCA_003991215.1. NCBI lineage: Eukaryota > Metazoa > Cnidaria > Cubozoa > Carybdeida > Carukiidae > Morbakka > Morbakka virulenta. The sequence goes on from RDPX01000015.1 coordinate 1,545,758, forward strand.
TTTCTTTTCTGCCGTTTTCATATAGAAATTTAGGAGACCAAGCTTAAAAGCTGAAGACAGAGCCAAAAAACTTTTATGACATTTTTGAAGGAATCTAGATTACCATATTTCCAAAATAGTGTAAAGGTATTTATCTGCCCTTGCACCCCTATGGCTCCGCCACTGATCGATTTCAGAGTAAATGTTTATTACCCTTGACTAGACACAAATTACTAGACTGATAGTAGGAAAAGCATTTTGGTACTTAAAACTGGATAGATTTAACATTCGGGGACTGATCCTTATTTTGGACCTGTTGCATGAGAAAAGAATAATGATTAAAAAAATTCATTCAATTATTGATAGCCTATTGTTATTAACTAGCAGTTATTCCATACCAGTAAGGAGGGCGTCCAAGAAGGCAACCTCCACGTGGTGACGCCTGGATACTGATTAGCTGGGTTATCCTGACTGGTTGGTAACGAATAGCCTTCATTTTAAGCTGTTCTTCCATACCATTGAAGAAATCGATCTCGTCGTTCATGTGATTTTGAATCTGGTTCGTCGTCGATTTGGAGAAATTTTTTTTGAACTTATGCCGCCCCTGGTGGTAAGTGAAAGTTTTTTGTTTCTGGTTTCTTTCCAAACCGATCTGCCTTTTGGCGGTGAGGGGAGGTTTGTTTCCCGTTTCATGAGGCCGGATCGAACTCACCGGGGTGGTCTTCAAATCTACCTCCAGCAGCTTACACACACACACACACACCAGTAAGGAATTAGGAGTTCTACTTCATTCGTAATGGTAATTCTTTTAATGAGTTAAAAGGAACTCAAAAGTGATACTGCTTTTTGTGTGTATCAACTAGTAATTCTAAAAGAAGGCATGGCTTTTGAAATCGGTTTTGTAAGAATGTATTGTACCGTGTAATTTAATAATTAAAAAAACACACTAAACCAACGAAATTTAATTTTATTTTGATACGTTATTTTCATTGGGTACTCATTAAAGGTAGAAATAAGATAAGGAAATTATCTTTGATTTTGATGTTGTTTTGGCTGTGTACCTTGCTGATCTCCCTTGACAATCCTGGAAATTGAAAATTTGAACAGAAAAGCCGATACGGTTGCTTGTATTGAGAATTACTTTAGGTAAAGATTCTCAGCTTATCGCAGTAGTCCTTAATTTTAATTGTCATACATCAATAATGACAGTGTATTTTTACCATTTTGCCAACTTTAGTTTATTACGAATAAACATATCCAGAATCCAAAAGAAACAAACAACATGGGTAGGATACTATAATTTTGCAATGCTTAGCTGGACTTTGTAATATATTTTGTAATATATATATATATATTACAACTTGCTTTCAAAGCTAGCTTTTAAGGATGAAAATATATAGACAAGTTAGATTTTGATAGCATCAAACTAACATTACTAGTCCAGATAATAAAATATACGAACACAAATATTCAATGTACAGGTACAACCACCAGATAGACCCAGAACGGTTTCTAGCGATTTCAGGTCTCATCTGTAATACTAGCCATGAAGATCAAAAATCGCAAAAATGAAATCTCTGCAGGCACCCGTACATTGTAGGGTGAAACAAATAAAATGTATTTGCTACAACTTGTTTGGAGTGCTAGCCTTACATGGTATAAGATAATATATATATATATATATAGTATTTGTTAATGGCTTACTTGTTATACATTTTAATGTAATGCTGAAAGTAGAAAAAAATTATTTTAGAGTGTGAAACTGAACAGTTTGTCGAACAGCCCGATTGACATTGGATATGAAGTCATTCAGATTATTACTTAGAGCAGGGCTTCTCAACCTTTCTGTATTAAACGCTCCTTTTTCATTTTTAATGTTACGCATCAACCACGCTGCCTATTTTGTATTACTGTAATTACACTGCAGTAATGAAGACGAAGAACTCTGTATATGTGTTTTACATACGACAAAAATATACAAAAACTTTACAGTCTAATTGCTCATTTACTTTAGACTCAGTCTGTAGAACACTTAGTGTGTGATAGTGCAACAGTTTGACCTGAACAACATCCGTACAATTGCCGGCCGTAGCGAGAAATCTGGTTACGGCACTAAGCCTCTACTTGACCAAATTCGAGGCAGGAAATGGCAACACAAACCACTTTATCACTTCTAACATTAGTGGAAAACGACATTGAGTGGCAATTTGAATCCCCAATTGCTGTGTCAATTTTAAGCTCTATCATTGCCTCCTGAAAGCAAAAATCAATTTTCTCTACACATTCGATAACGGTTCAGTCAATCATGCAGGGACCTCCATCCCAATCAGGTCGGGAAATCCTTTGTTAATATCATCCTTAAATGTGCAGATCGATTCAAATAGAGAAGTAATTGATCGTCAGTAACATCCTCAATAACACTGTTTGAACTAGGAAAGTGAAATTACTCACGACAGCTGATATCTCGAAGAAAAAATATCAAGTTTTCCAATAAAGGATGCAACAGCATTCCTTTATTTTATGAAATTCACATTACCTCCTGGTAATGTGAATTTCATCAGCAAATTGTATTTATCAAATTTGTTGGTCAGATACATACAGATATATTTATTTCTTACAAAAATTTTTTGTGTGTGTGGCAACTCAATGATAAATTCGTCCAAGGAAATCCTGGATCTAATGAATGATGGAGGAAAAGCCAAGTCATCGATTAAACCGAGCAATTAAGAAGGAATGCAGAGAATCCAGAGAAAAATGGCTCAACGAACAATGTGAAGCCATAGAGAAGGTAAAATCTAAAGATCCCAGGTCAATGCATCAAGAGAGTAGAGAACTAACAGTCAATAAGAGTTGTTCTTCTCCAGTTTGTATTAAAGCAAAAGGTGGGACTATAATCTTGGGACAAGAAAAAATTCTCCAAAGACGGGGAGAGGTTATTGAAGAGTTATTCTTTGATGACAGGTATCCTAAAGCAACAATAAGAAGCCTCGAAGGACCATAAATTGTCCAGTATGAAGTTGTCGCAGCTATCAAGACAATGAGGAGAAACAACTCCCTGGACACAGACGGGGAGTTACTTTAGAGAATCTAGGACTTCTTAATCTCACAGACTTTCTGAATCAGATAAACGACACTGGAGAAATATTTTAAGACATCACCAAGTCAGTGTTTAGTTGTCTCCCGAAGACACCAGGAGCTGCAACGTGCGATTTCCATCGCGCTGTAAGTCCTTTGAGCCACCTTACTAAAGTACTCATGCTCATACTGATAAACAGAACAAGGAATGCATGGTACTCTCGAGAGACCAGTGCAGTTCAGCTTTACAAAGGATCCTGGAAGAAGAGTGCCATCTTTACACTGCAAACACTCACAGAACGAGCTATCAAAAAGCAGGTGTTCCCCTACTTGTCCTTTACAGATTAAAGTAAACCCTTTGATGGGGTTAAGTACGGAGGCCTGATGACCGTCATACAAAACCTCAGTATGGGCAGCAAAGAAATTAGAATCCTCAGCAATTTTTACTGGAAGCAGACAGCATACCTCAGAATAGAGAATGTGTTATCGGACCACAAGGCCATAAGAAAAAAATACGTCAGGGCTGTGTTCCCCCGATTTGTTAAACCTATACAGCGAAATCATTTTGAGAACCGTGAGTAAAACAAAAGGTGCCTGTAGAAGGCGTCATCATGCACAACATCCGGCTATGCTGACGACAGGCTTGATATAACCGCATCTGCACAGGGATTACAGCATTGATTGGATACGGTGGTGTTAATAAAACAGAATGCCTGACGATTGGCACGAAGCCAGTGCTACAAGCCTGTACTTTTTTTGTATCAGGAAAAGCAATAAAGAAAGTTCAATAATTTAATTATCTGGCCAGCTACATCACCTCAAACGGAAAATGCGATAAGAAAATAATCAGGTTCATTGGAATAGCAAAGTCATTTTAAGCAATAAAGAAGATACTGCTGACCCAAAGCTACACCTAAAAACAAAATAAAATGTGCTACATACGTACATTACGCCCATACTTACATGCGGACGTGATGCCTGGACCATCTCAAAAGCAATGCATTCCCCACTAGAAGCAGAAATATGGTTCCACAGACGAATGCTAAAAATATCTTATGCTGAACACTTCACCGGTGAAGAAGTACTTTGAAGAGAAAAGACAAAGAGTAATTTATGCAATATGACAAGAAGGAGTCCAATGTTTTTTGGCCACATTGTAAGGAAAGAAGGCCTTGTACTGATAAAAACTATCAATGGGGAGAAAGGTTAAGGTAGACAACGGACAACGTTCCTGAGTAGCATGAGAAAGTGGACCAACAAGAATGCTGTAAAACCTCTTCGCTGTACGAAGGACCGAAAGGAGTGACAGGTCCTGACAGCCGACATCTGCTCAAGACATGACACTTGACGAAAACGACAACTTCTGTGAGAATTCCTCCAACAAGCTTTCTTCTCCTGTCCTATCGTTGAATGTTGTCAAGCGATTTGCACGTTCTGCTACAAATGGCTATCTGAATACTGATTTGGAATCAGTTTGAAAAAAAAGGCTTCGTATTCTCCTAGCCTCTTTTTATATTCATGATAGCTTTGGAACTCTTTCCTGTCCTCTTGTCTGTTGCATGTCTTTTTACATACTGTTAAATCCTTTATTTACCATTTCTTTCCCTCCAAAAAATCTGATCAAACATAAGCTATTGCTTTGCTGTCTTGCCAGAAATAAACAGTGATAATAAAGCTCACATGGGATAAATAGGAAGGAACGGAGAGGAAGGCTCTTGTTTGGCCTATACTTTGTTTTATTAGCTAAATCCTTAAAATATATATACACATATGAATAGCAAAACTTTGGTTTGATCGTTACAAATACCCTATTTCATATTGATTTATATTTTACTTATCTCTTTCTAGTTGGGCATCAATGATTGCCAGAAAAATAAAAGAAACAAATTGCATCATTTCAATAGCTACTCTTCACAAATTTTGATTTACACGTGCTGTTAAACAGTTTGTTAAACAGATGTCTGAATTGCCAAAAAATAGTTTTAATGTGCAGGTCAAGTCTTCAAGTTATCTCAGAAAACAGAATTATAGTAGGGATTTTCTCTTTCACAAAACGAGATGAACGGATTGTTACACTTCCTCTTGCCTGGTGGTACTTGATAAATAATTATGCAAACTTGCACTATGATAGTAGTCCCCAAAGGATTTTTGATGAATATAACAACAAAGCTTCTTTAGCATGAGTCTAATAACCTGTTCTAGAAAAAAAGATATTTCTTAACCCAGCTGTACTACAACTAAAATCCCAAAGATTCAGTTCACTGCGTTAAAAAACTATTTTCCTAGAATGTTCTTGGTTGGTGTCAGGAAGTTGAATTGGTTACTGACGGGGTAAAATTACATTAATAGCTTAATTCCAATCAAAACAATTGGGACGTTACTATGGCAAAATATGTTTGCTCATTTTTAACAATAAAAGTTATCTCATCTGAATTAAAATGTGACAATTTTATTCTGCATCATATTATTGAAAAGCTTCTGAAAAGGAAATTATTTTTGCACTGACACAAATAGCAGCTGGTGTAATTCTCAACATCTTGCAAAGATATTTTAGCAGGAAAACTAAACTTGATGATAAAAATGTAGAGCGTGGGTATATTTAAATGTTAGATTCGCGTTTTAAAAAAGGATATTGGTATGAAAATAGGAAAAGGAAAGTTATTTTACATAGGCTTTTTAATCAACACATCATATAATCAGAGAATGTTCTTTTTATGCTTTATAATGGAAGTTTTCGATAACCAGCTATGCCTCCCATATCACGCTCTCTGCTGATTTGAACAAGACCCCTAGTCTATTATCAGGCATTGGAGTTCAATGGTAATTGCTGCTTTCCTTAAAGTGTTTTAATCTGGAGGGACCTAGGAATTATACCACTAGATTTCCACTTTCCAATTCATAAACTTCCGACAGCCCTCCTACATTCGAGACGTATTCTTCACTAAATTTGTGTGTATCGAAGACATTGATAAGCAACAGCACTTTGAGTGGATGGCTTTAAAATCTTTTCTTCACCAGTGTCTTTTGCTGTTTGAGATTGATTAGCAGCAATAGGTTTTTAATCATGCAAAAACAACTATTCGTTGCAAAACTAATTAGCGAGTGTTTTTCGACATTCGGTCAAAGGTACATTGCCTCACTCTTCAAATCCAGTCATGGAAAGCACTTGTTTTTGGCAAAACCTTTTATCTCATTTATCTTTTTGTCCCTATCTTATCCTAATGTGAATCAATCTGGAGTTAAGAAAAACAGATTTCAAGGTTTTCCGTTCCTCCCACAACTGTTGGTAGATCCATTTCTTCTTGCTGTAAATATGCAAGTAAGAACCTACTGACCAAAAAGGACTTCTACAATGTGGAAATTTAAAAAAAGTTGAATTTCTCCATTTTATTCAGCAGTCCTAGCGAGTTGCCATCAGCTTTCATCTCATTCAGCAATTCAGCTATCGAGGACGTTGTGCTCATTAACTTTTCTAAGTTGTCTGACCATGTAGACCATCAAATAGCTGAAAAGGAATATGAGGCTTTTATTTCCTTAATTATAGTTTTTCTTTATAACACCTTCATAGGCGACGTTTAACAAACATTTTCCTAGCTCTGAAAACCAACTTCATGAAGGATTTCTACAATTATTTTTTCTTTTAAAAAGTTATTTTCTTTTAAAAAGTTAACACGTGTACTCCCCAAACATCTTTCGAAAACTTTTCAATCGTAAATTTACTTAACAATAACAGATATAAAAGTTTGATTATGAGGGATCACCTCATTGCATTGTTTTGGAAAACACTTCAATTTCTTTCCCTCTCCTCTTTTCCGCAAGACAATACAGCTTGAGCTGCACAGACCAACTTTCCATTACCTAAAAGAAAATTAATCTTAAAACTTCAGTATTTTTCATTAGAAAGCAACACATTTGAAAATGCGATTGACACAATAGTTTGCCCTTGTCTCTCGTCAACTTTCCTCACTGGTTAAAGCCATCTTTAGAAAACTTTAAAACCCTAACTTGAAAAATAATATTTTTCCAAAAACAAGCAGTTTAGAACGAATGTGAACTTTTTAACTCTGAATCTAGGAAAAAACAAAAATAAAAAATTGGAAAGCGTACATACCTCAACCAGTGCCATGTATGCCTTTGATTGGGGCATGTACTTCAAAGGTAGATACTGCCATGTGCCTATCTAGTAATGTGCCAGGTCAATGCTTGATCAATTACTGTGCATTTTCTCTCTACAGGTAACTTTAAACCTCTTCTTTAAAATTGTTTTTGAATTTAAATTTTACAAGGAATAGGTGTGTGTATTTGGGAGTGACTTAAATGAATGACAGTGTGCTTAAGAAAAATACTCTCCTGTACGCCTAACTTAACCGAAAAAAGCCTGACGATGGGAGAACTATCTCTCGCAACTTAGCTCAAAAAAAGTTTACGACTCATAATGTGCTAAATCTCTTACATTTATGGCTTCCTTTGAGTCCATAAAGCTCAGAATTTTCATGATCAACAGAGAAAGGTACTTATCTATCTTTCCAAAACATCTACAACAAGAGTAAAAGGCTGCATTTTTCGTATCTTAATACTCAAGCTATGGCTTTTTAATCATTTGACAGTGTTTGATACAAAAAATATGCATTTAAATTGTTTTTGTATCATCAGTGATAACGATTTTTGCAAGGCCATATCTTAGAATCATAGATTGATGTGCTTCGTTTATTGTTTCAAATGAAAGTTTGCTTGAATCCATGTTATAAGACACGAGTCTCTCTTTTAGTGTTGTAAGTAATATATATATATATATATATATATATATATATATATATATATATGTGTGTGTGTGTGTTGGTTTTACTGTCTCAATGCCTTGATTTAAAAAAACTCTGGACTACAACAATAACTAAAGTCGACATTGGTTGTACCTTCTTTGGGTCAAATACAATTTGAGACAAACCTAAACTAAAGCATACTTTTTATCACTTTATCAAGTTTGCATTTATTCGTTTCCTGACAGGATGAAAAACGACTTAACACCTAACTCTAAAACGTGAGAAGTTAAAAGTTAAAATTATCTAAAAATGTAATTATTTTATTAATTATAACTAGTTAAAACTTTTTTGGCACTGTAGCTACTACTATCTTTTTACAAAAAATTCCTTTTTTCAACTTTTGTAACCTGGAAATTTTTCTATACTTTTTTACGAAAGTTAATAGTAAATAGAATGAAATCAGAATATATTGGCAGCATAGCAAGAGCATTTAATTCTGGGCATTGAGATACAGCACTCATCTTTGGCCGTTGAAACAGGCGTTGTTAAGGACGAGTTGACAAGTTTTTCTGCTTCAGAAAACATCTCATGTCATTTTTTGTTTATCACAAACACATCCAAACTGTTTGTATATCAATGGTAAACATTTTAAATTTTATAGATAACTGGTAACTCTGTGTCCAACTTTCCAACTTAAGTTGGTTTTTGGATATTATAACACTGAAAATCAAACATTTTGCCTCTAAACTAGAATTACCTGTTTGATATAAATCCCTGATGTGTTGATTTTGCATCTGCAATTTGTTTTGCTCTACAGTATATAGATTTTTAGTTACCAACAAAAGTCTCTAAATACATTCATTATAATCCAGACGTGTGACTTACATGGTCCTAAATATTCATTTCAGTTACACCAACCTCATAACTTTTCTAATAAAAGTAATATTAATATATTTGTATACAGTACATTTTCAAATTCAAAAGCTACAAAGCACTTGGTTTGTGCAGGGTGAAACTATTAATGTGGAAAAGGCATTGAGACAGATTCTGCGCTGTGAAGTTGCACTGTGAAAAGAGTTTTCTTGTCTTTCTGGATCATGATTTTCCTTAATATTTTCGGGGAATCTTTTCAGAATCTCATCTTCTTCAACAAAGATACCTTAATTTTAATACTTGATGCTTCATAATACCCTTTTACCCTGTATTTTCCTGTGATTTTTCTATTTGTTGGTGTGCTTTTCTTAGTACTTCTTGTAAATATTCATTTAGTTATTTTTTCTACTAATCGTTGTCCATCCTTTTATCATCATTATCCAGTTGTTGTACTCCTCAGGACACTGTTTAGTCTTTCTTTTCTCCTTCAACAGCCAAAGAATCTTGCGAGTCATCCAAACTGCACTCTTCTTTCCCCCAAACTTTGCTTTAGTATTCATTTGTGGTTTAAATTACCCCTTTTACAATGCTTTATATTCTTTATCCACTATCTTCGTCTCTCAGCTGTGTCCCCAAGTAGTTGTTGACTCTTTTGTCAGACTTGTGTAAACCGCAGCGCATTTTTTCACTCAGTCCAATCCGAGATGTTCTCACAGGCGTTGGGTCCTTTTGAAATTGGAGTCGAAACCTGGCAATAACTAATACCTTGCCACAGCTTCTGCTCTGGACAGATTTTCACATAGATGACTTATATTTGAGCTTTGGAATTAATATATAATCTATCTGATTGCGTGTTTGACACATCTGAACATCTCTAAATCCAAAGTGTGTTTGGAGGTTGCTGGAAACATATATTGGTTATGCAGAAACTTTTCACCCTGCTCCAGTCCACTAAAATGTCTTTTATTCCTTATATATATATATATATATATATATATATATATATATATAAATCCAGTAAAGCATACAAAATAACTAGACAAATTTAGCAGTTACTACTAGTTTCATGTTTTCTTAACAATCTTCAAACTGCAATGAATTACTACAACATTTCGTGTATTATAAAGATGCATGGTAATTATGGAACACTCAATAGAATTATGGAACACTCGATAGAATTATGGAACACTCAAGAGAATAAAGTATTCATTTATATTGTATAAATGAATAAAAGTATACTCAAGGGCACACATAAAGTTACAAACCGTAATACCTACTTAGGCAAACAATCAAGAGAATAAATTATTCATTTATATTGTATAAATGAAGAATGAATAAAAGTATACATACTATATATATATATATATATATATAGCTGCACTGATGAACCCACAAAGGGCGAAACAGTACTGTCTGTAGCTTGAGTATTACGCTCCCTTACGAAAGTTTGGTTGAGCACTCTATCTGAGATGGGAGCCTGTCGTTTGCGTAATGCGGAGCTCACTGCGCATGCGTAGTTTGAGCACTCTGACAGGATCCCACAATAACTTCTTAAGCTGTGCTTGCTCCGGCAACATGGCCTGAGAGT
>RDPX01000015.1:1556068-1566068 GCA_003991215.1 Morbakka virulenta
GAACTCTCTGACAGGATCACACAATCACTTCATGCGCTGTGCTTGCTCCCGCAACATCGTCTGAGATATATGTCTCAGAAACTCTGTGCTGCACTGATGAACCCACAAAGGGCGAAACAGTACTGTCTGTAGCTTGAGTATATATATATATATACATATATATATTGTGTGTATTCTAGTTACAATTTAATCCAAAATTTAATTTAAATTAATTTTAAAAAATTGAGAGTTTTGCTCAATATGAAGTAAATTCAAATCATATGGATACACTGTATTTGATCCATGGCTTATCATTACAATAGGAAAAAAGTTAAAATTTTCTTCTTGTTACAAGAGAATTCTGTTTTTAATCGTGAATGAAATAAGACTACTTGAAAAAAAACAAGCTTACTTCTCCAATTCTAATACATACCATTAATGTAGTGTTTCGTATCATATAGGTACGATACGTTTACCGGTTTAAAGAAAAGTAGATTGCAGAAACCAACAAAATTAGTCTGTTCAAAAATTTGAAAGTTCAATGAAAGATTCAATCGACTCAACTGGAACTTTCCAGCACCTGAATTTGCCTAATGACAAAAAAAGTCTCTCTCAGACAACAGATCAACAGATCAACAGATCAACATATTAACACTGCAAGTTGAACGGACACAAGGAAAGTATTTTTGTAATCAATTAGGCATTAAATTGCAGTGGGACTGCAGGGCCAAATTGAGGTTACTTTGGACCTAAGGTTGCTTATTGAGCGAGGACTTAATTCTGTAATACTGTTCTCTCCCACAATATCTTTCCCACAGTATTTATCACCTCTAAACCAAATTTGATGGGTTAAAATTTTTTTAAGGGTATTAGGCTTCGGCTTTTTGAACGTAATGGTGAATTCTGTGCCTTTGTCACATTCCAATAATATCATCAGTGACAAAAATTTCTTTTGAGTTTACCAAAAAAGTTTTTTTGAATTGCCCTAAATTAATCTTAAGCGTAGGTTAAAGATAAAAGTTGGATAAATTGACTCTTATCTGCTATCCTGTCTTTTTTGAATTGAAAAACCCTCTGCTTAGACCTTACTTTTCTTTGGAAAGAGATTTTTCTGAAATATGGCTTTTCAATCGATCAGACGTTTGGAATGAGAAAGTTTATGAGAATAGAAAGTAATTTATAATTTAATAACCCTAAAAGTAAGATTCTCTGAGATAACTGGAAATATGAAAATTATGCTGCAGTTAATAATAGGTCTTTTCAGAAAGTACTACGGATATTCTTTGAAGAATTTGTATTAAGTAAAAGCAATTCTATCCAAACTAAAAGAAGTAAATAAACAAGTAAAAGCTGTAAGGAATTGCAATGCTATTTCTGTCAAAACATAGCATTGCTACTGATAATTATTTAACACGAAAAATGTTTCAGACATTTAAGTGGTGATAACATCCTCAACTATGCTAAAAACATACCAAATAGAATAAAAGCAATAGCTCAATGCAGGTAATCTAGAAAAATTTCAAAGTTTCATTAGCATAACTTGCCATAATTTGCACAACAGAAGTTGGATGTTTGTGTATAGACACAACGTAACGTCAACGCATTAAGGGGATATGTGAAGGTGATTTTTAGACATGGTATAACAACCTTTAAAAAAGTAATTCCGTCAACTGCATAACGCTAAGAAAAGCGAGCTCTCAAAACAGATCTGGAAACTCCAAGGCAATAACACCAAATGTTCAATTCTAAGGAATATTGGAGAGAAAATGATTCCATGCAAATGTGTAACAAGTGATGTAAGCCTTGCACCTATTCCAGAAAGTGGCTACTGTAAAAACAGAAGCTTTAGAAAACCCCACAAAATTCACAATCGGCAATGTAAATTAACTGTTAGAACCACCGCTGGGATAGAATTTTCTTTCTATATTATCTCTATAAAATAATCTCTATAAAAGATTATCTTATCTATGGGTATTCAAAGCAGTTTGAAAACTGTGCAGACATGAAACTTTAAGTTACTGCAACCTTACATTTATGTTCTGTTTATATAGCTGTATATATTTTATTATTTCAAACAATAACATCAGCAAAGTTGCACATTTCTGTTTTTTACTGCCTATGAGAGTTGCTGCAAAATTACTGAAAATTATCTTTCTTACCTGACAAATGCTCCATGGTTACCTGAGTCACTCCTTTAAAAGTAAAGTGATTACTGAATCAGCTGTGTTATTACAGGTTATAGACATACCTCTTAAACTCGCTTCATATGCCAATATTACTCAACTGCAAATGTTGCGGGGATAAAATGCGACCGATAAAAACCTATACGTCATGCAAGTTGCATCAATCTCAAGGAGTGCTTGAGTTTAACTTCAGTTATCAGAAGGCATTAATGGTCAGACAACTAATCTTAGCCCTCTAACATTATTAGTTGCCAGGATTTTGCGTAAGTAAGCTATAGAATAGTGAGATGTATCTATAAACGGTGCACATCTTCGCCGTGCATCTCATTATAACATGACGTTAACATTCTTAAGTTTCAATGAACGACATTGAAATTTATAAATTTTGAACTTGAAAAGAAAGGTTATTATATAAATATTAATCTTACATCCTGCGCCTTTGAGAATCAAGGGAAAAAAGTAGAACATCTTAATACATATTTCTTTTGTAAGTAGCTGTTGTCGATATTTCAAAGTGTATTTTGAATATCGAAAGTGAATTTTTTCGTTCAAGGATTAATAGAATCGTCATGGCGGCTGACAGAGAAAGTTGTAAACAAACTCGCGAGTTTCCTGAGACATGCGACTGTTAAGTGAGACATTGAAGAGATATTCCTCTTGATATAGAAATAGAGATAATGTTATGGAGACAACAGTTTTCTTGCAGGGACAATCAAATTACAAGGCATTGATCCAATGGTTTTGGCAATGTTATTCTGGAAATCTTCCTTACTTTGTCTAAATCCTACAACTACGAATAAATATTCTATTTATTCAATTAATCCCAACAAACGTGATTTTTCCTTGTTATGAGCTCAAGTACATCAGTGTCAACTAAAGCACCAAACTTTAAAAACTTTGTTAAAAAAACAGATGGTAGAGCAGATGACAAAGAAAGCAATAGACAGTAGACCACTTTCATTTTAATCTTCCTTGTTATTTCCATTTGATTTTTTTATAATTTGCAAATCCCTTCCTGCAATATATTTGTTAAATCTTCTCATTGTTTTGAGATACTCTTGAATTCAAAAGAAAAGTCTTCAGCCAGTTGGTGGCAATGACCTATGTGAATGGATTATTTAAAGAATGGCTCCTTGAAAATTTGTGAAACAAAATGGAAGATTAATGAAAATGTTTAATTTTACTACAATACAAGTAAATTAAATTCGCTTTCTTCTTCTGTTATAACCAAGTTTCATCGTATATTTACATTTAACTATTAGCTGTGACTCAACCCTAAAACCTTTTCGACTTTCCGTATTTAGTCTCGCCATATGAAACCCAATCGCTTGAACTAAATAAAGCATATAACTTATTAATTAGCTTCCCTTTTCTTTTTAAAATTTCGTGCAATTTTTTGTCTGAGATAATCTTGATATCTCTTTATTGTGATTTACTCTTGCATCACTTTCCTGCTATAAACTATGCATAATATAATATAATATAATATAATATAATATAATATAATATAATATAATATAATATAATATAATATAATACAAATATAGTCGCTGATAAGGCCAAAATAATGAACACATCTGCATCAGGCATTTATGTTTATTTTCATTGTAATTGTATTTGATTATCCACCTTGCAGATTAAACAATTAGATGAGCATTCAAATTTCAAAATATCCCTTTCAACCTGAGTAAAATACTTACCTTGATGAAAATAATTAGAACACTGATGGTACTATTCATAGCATACAAAAAAGCGATAATTATTACCTACATGCTTTTTATTGGAAAAACGTAACGTCCAACTTCATATATTTTTCTACTGGAGGAAAGTAATCTACGCAATGGTTGGAACTGTAGGTCTTTTCCAGTTGGTCAAATGGTAAGAAAACAATTGAAACATCTATTATAATTTGTCTAAGTTAAGGTAATTTAATCAACGAATTTTTTGTCAACTTTTGTTCAGTTGATACTCTTTTACTTAAGCCAGATCACCAAATTTATCACAATCCAAAAATTTTAAGGTTTCAGCAGGACTGAAGCAAAATTTGTACCTCCTATATCTCCCCTAAGCTTGTTATATTTTATATTTTTAAAAAAGATACACCCCTCAATGTTGTCATTATTAAATAACAGAAGCGAAATATTGAAAATCATAAAAAGCCTTCAAACGATATGGGGTAACACATACTTTTTACATAATTGGAAATGTTGAACGAAATCAATTTTCCTTGATGCAGGTAACAGGGTCTAATGATTTATTTTTACTATTTCAGGTACCACGGATGGTAAAAGTTACGAGTTTATAAACTAATTGTATGAGCTTGACAAACGAGAGGGTGAAATTTTGCTACCAAAGCGAAAAAAAGGAGTTTCCTAGAACCAAATATAAACTTGGAAAAGAGCAATGTGTGCCTTTGTCCTTTTTCCTCCATTAACGTCTACAACAGAGACAATATGATCCTTGGGGATTGTTATTTAAGCATAGTGACATCGCATTATTTTACCTCTAGCCAGACGTCCTTTATCGTCAATTTGTAGGAGTTACTGGGTCGATTTGCTCAAAATCGTCTTTTTTGCATTAAAGCCCGAATACTACTGAGGAATATAGTTTCGACTATTAAATTAACAAAATCATCAGTTTTCCACTAGTGGAATTTAGCAAAATCATCAGTTTTCCACTAGTGGAATTTAGCAAAATCATCAGTTTTCCACTAGTGGAATTTAGCAAAAATCATCAGTTTTCCACTAGTGGAATTTAGCAAAATCATTAGTTTTCCACTAGTGGAATTTAGCAAAATCATTAGTTTTCCACTAGTGGAATTTAGCAAAAATCATCAGTTTTCCACTAGTGGAATTTAGCAAAATCATCAGTTTTCCACTAGTGGAATTTAGCAAAATCATTAGTTTTCCATTAGTGGAATACAATAAATTCCACTAGTGGAATATAAATGTTGCACACAATTCTAGTCAAATATAATGAGAATGACAAAAAAGAGGAATTATTATTGGTTTTAGTTTTGTCACTGTAACATATCGTTGGTAGTGTTAAGGCAGAATTATTACGGTAAATATGTTGCTATTAAACGAAAGGTAACGTTTTACCTAAAATTACATGAAAAGTTGTTGATACAGTAAGCTAATATTTTTATGATTTCTGTACAAGGTGGCCTCATTTCTAAGGTTTACGAATTGAAATCCTAAATGCATTAGATATCACAGGCCCAAAAATGTTATCATTTACTTATTCTTACTTTTGTCATTACCATTTGTGATAATCATTGCTGTAATTATTTGTAGTATTGTAGTTATTATTATAAACGTCTTCGAGGAATGACATAAAAATGTGCTATTTTCACCACGGAAATTAACGAAATTTTCTTGTCTCAGCGGAGCCTGTATCTAATTTATAGTTACATATTTACGATTATTTTTGTTTTCACGAGGTGAATATTTGAATAAGCAATGTTTCTTTTAGTTATTCTTTAGATATTTTTACACCTGGCCCTTCGTTCCTTTTGTAAAGTTGATTTTATACGTTTTGGCTGCCATGTTTGATGATGTAGAAAGCACTTGTCGCAAGGATCTGGAGCAGGTCAAGCAAAAAACATGTCACTGACGGGGTAATATAATACTGTGGATCTTTTTATTAGCACACAGTGGATTACAATTACCTGTAAAAATCATGAAAAAAAAAGTATAAAACTGCACCAGGACAATTGTAAAATTAATGAAAATTTGCAGGATGCTGCATTTCAATATTTGGAGACCGATTTTATTGATGTTTATAAAAACCGAATTGAAAAAGAACAGGGTACCTTTACCTAATTTAGAGTATGTTAAAATGAAATATGCACACAATGGATTAAACGTACCTGTAAAAAATTATAAAAAAGTTATGTTAAACCTATTTTCAGTAAAGATTTTTCTTTTCTTTTTTCTGCACCAAAGGTCAGTCCGCATAATACTTCTTAAAAATCGTCAATAGACATGTCTCCTTTCAGACACTTTTTAAAATTACTGACTGGTGTACACTTTCACAGAAACTACCTTTCCATTTAAAACACATCTACTGTCTTATCAATAGATTATCAGAGTTTTTCGTAGGATGAAGTCCTCTAGCTCATCATGTTCTCCCGATAAAATTTCTATTGTCTGCTTTGCACGTTGCTTTTTAAGACCTTTCTTGACCAAATCATCTGTGTTATCTCGGCATACCTTTTGTTCTATTAGGATGGAAAAGAGCTTAAACTGTTGTAACTGATGTAACATCTCTACTTGATCTCAAAACTGTCTTTGCCAAGGCTCACTTTTACCAGTAATAGCTAAATATTTGAACCCGCCTTTCCTATCAATATTTCCAAAGAACTCAAACTGCCTTTATCTTACAGGTTTGAGAATGTTACATCTAACGTTTAGTCTTTTCAGAACTTCTTCGTTCGTTATCATATCTGTCTATGAAATTTTGAGAATACATCTGTAAAACCATATCTCTGCAGCTTCCAGACAGTTAGCCAACGTTTTATTCATTGTCCAGCTTTCACAAGAATATAGAAATATTGAGATTACATAACAATTAAGAACACGCAGCTTCGTTTTCACTGATAGAGAAGGATTTTTGAGAATATCCCTCGTTTTAGAAGGAGCATTCTTTGCTAGGTCAGTTCCTGTAATTATCTCTTATTCGCATTTGCCATTAGATGTGATTATTAAAGCAAAATATTTAAAACTATTAACTTGTTTGATTTCAACTCCACCAATGTTAACTGAACATTTTGGTGCTGTGTTTGGTTTACTTATTGACATAGAGAAGGTTTTGTAACAANAAATTTTGAGAATACATCTGTAAAACCATATCTCTGCAGCTTCCAGACAGTTAGCCAACGTTTTATTCATTGTCCAGCTTTCACAAGAATATAGAAATATTGAGATTACATAACAATTAAGAACACGCAGCTTCGTTTTCACTGATAGAGAAGGATTTTTGAGAATATCCCTCGTTTTAGAAGGAGCATTCTTTGCTAGGTCAGTTCCTGTAATTATCTCTTATTCGCATTTGCCATTAGATGTGATTATTAAAGCAAAATATTTAAAACTATTAACTTGTTTGATTTCAACTCCACCAATGTTAACTGAACATTTTGGTGCTGTGTTTGGTTTACTTATTGACATAGAGAAGGTTTTGTAACAATTAACGTTCATCCCCATTCTTTCACCATGATATACTATCTGATCAAGCAACCTTTGCAATTTTTCACACGAGTCTGCAATAAGCAGTGTCATCAGGATACCTAATGTTATTTAAAAGAACTCCACCAACGGAAATTCCGCTCACTTTTTCTACTTCTGAGAATATGTTCTCAGGGGACATAATACTTCCCTGTCTCAAGCCTGATCTTATTTTGACAAATTTATTAACTTTTCATCATTACGTACACCGGGGTGGGGTGGGGTGGGGTGGGGCTGATCACAATGCAAGTTTTTGATGATTCTGGTCTCTAATATCTATATCTAAAGTGCTTAAAATTTCTATAAGTTTCTTATGCTGAACTCTGTCGAAAGCTTTATTGTAATCAATAAAGCACATATATATTTGGGAATATTTGGCTTTTTGCCCTAATATCGCCGAATAACTTCTCTATATAGTCACTCTATCTATTCGCTATTTCTCCTCTCTCTATTGAAAGGCTTCCCTCCGAGGACTTAATTCATCCACCATAACTGCAGATTTGGTTACCATTAATTTCTTTTATTTTCCTGAATTGGTTTGATGACTCATGGTTTCTAACATTTTCAATTTCCGAACACTGTTTATTGAGCCATTTTTCTTTTGCTTTCCTAAAGTTTTCTTTTATGGTTTTTAGTGCTTGGTACGTAACACTTCTAGGGTCTTTTAATTTCTGTCAGTCTTTCATCAATTCTAGGGTGCTGCCTTTCATCCAAAGTTTTTTGTTTTTCATTTCTCTTTCTTTCCTCCTAAATTTTTTGCAGGCTCGACTATTGCTTCTTTGAAACTCGTCCAGTCTTCTGCTTCTGTTTCATTTAGCACTCCGAACCCGCTCTGTACAGCTACTGTATATTCCATTTTTTTCTGATATTTCAAGGTCCGCCCAACTCCACCTCTGTATACCGTGGCTTACTTTCCTTTTCCTTAAACGTATCTTGATATCGCCGAACGCAGGATTATGATCACGGTCGGAATCAGCAATTGGATGGGTCTTAAACCTCACTATGGCATTCCCGAAGCGATAGTTTATTTTGTGATATAGTCAATTTGGTTAAGTACATCACCTCCTGGACTCCTCCAGGTAAATAGACGTCTTGGTGGTTATTTGAACCATGTATTACATATTACCTGGTCGTACCCTTTACACCAGTCCTCCATATTTCACGACGCTCGTTTCTTACGCCGAGACTATGACTGCCTAGAATATTGTCTAATTTATCCATGCCTGCTGTGCCTTTAAGATCGCATATGACAATGATCACTTCCTGCGACTTGCATTGACTCACAGCGTCATTAAGGGTGTTGTAAAAAGACTCTAAATCAAATTCATCGGGTACAGAATTGGGGGAGAATACCTAGATTAAGCATATGTTGAAAGGCTTTGCTTCTAGCTTTACGTAAAGAACCCTTTCAGGAAAAGGGCTGTAGCCTAAGAGGGTTTTGCCTGTTCTTTCATGCAGAATTAAGACTACTCAGAGCTGGTGAATTTTACCACCCGAGAAAACTACCGTTTTTTCCCCGCTTTTAAAAGATCCACTTTCTGTCTACCTACACTCACTTACACCTAATATATTTATGTTAATTAAGTTCATTTCTTGTTTTACGTTTTCCAGTTTACCAAGCTGGTAAAGAGTGTTAATGTTTCTTGTGGCTAGAGGTAGGCTGCGCTTAGAAATAGCAGTGGTCGGTTGACGATCTGGGCTCACCTGCTGTGCATGGAACACCATACCGAGCGCGGTGCCGAAATTGGATGTTGGAAAAACCCTTTACGTTATTATTGCGAGTATTATTTGAATGTGTGGCCATGGCTATTGTAGGGAAATGAAGTGGTTTTTCGTTGCCTTATTCATTGCAGTCCCACCTTACAGGGAAATGGTCCTGCTAACGTGGACCCGTGTACTCCTACCGTTTTCGACCCATAGGGAAATCATCCGCCAGCAGCCACCATTCACTACTGCTGCTGCCCTGTAGCTTCAAAGTGTTATCCTTTAAGCAATTTTCGTGTTTGTAACTTGATACTAGCCTCAAAGGACTAGTTGTTGCGAAAAACCTTAGGAGGAACTTTTATCAATAGGAGAGTCAGAGGTGCCGCACTGTTTAGCAACCGAGGTTGTTATGAACTCACAAATGCTCTAACCTCCATTGACAGAGTTCTATCAAAATTTTTTACCATGGCTATGGCTATTGTACGCGCAGGTCACCAGGCCAGTATTCATAAACAAGTGTTTATGCCATGCGCTTGTTACTTCATGCACTTGCTAGTTATAAAGGTTACGGGAACAAAGGTCGCTCGAGTTTTGGCTGTGGCTCAGCTATTCAATTATAAAAGCCACTAAGACGTAGGTATTTATGTTGATCTGTCTGCCTTTCCCTCACCTTATATAATGACCAGCAGCACCTTTCTTCGTGATAATCATGATTTATATCAAACGAAATGCAGCTATTTGTAGTGCAGATGACCTTGGGGTTTAAAACAAACCTGTGAATCAATGCAAGCGCCGAAGAAGTAAACATAATTCAGTCTTCAACATACTCAAATCCAGTCACTCTACTGTGACGTTTGCTAATCTTTTCATTAGCTCAATTGGAATTTCGGTCTTTGGTCTCAGTCAGAA
>RDPX01000015.1:1568568-1591890 GCA_003991215.1 Morbakka virulenta
ATGTAGCCAAATAAACGATTCGAGGCACAAAACTTGAATATCACTATGAAAGGTATATACCTATATTTTGGTTATTTGCAGGTACTCTACTGGATCAAGACACAAGAAAACACAAGTCACTTTGTTTTTTATTAATAAGGAAAACAAAGAAAGAATCAAGAAAGCCAGTCTCTCTTTGTGATTGGGTGATGAAAACGGAGTATTGATAGCCCCTGTCCAACCCTCGTTCCTCTTGTCGGTCTAAAACAATTAAAGACCCGAGACAAGTTATTTTTGTGTTTTTGTGTACAAAAAGGAGGTAATAAAGGCTGAATTCAAATCTACTACTACTGCTACGACTACTATTACCACTATCCTGCACTTAGTAGTTGGGGGAGGGTAGTAGTAATAGTAGTAGTAGTAATACTGATAGTAGTAGTAGTAATAGTAGTAATAGTAGTGGTAGTAATACTAGTAGTAATAGTAATAGTAGTAGTAGTAATAATAGTAGTGGTAGTAATAGTAGTAGAAATAGTAATAGTAATAGTAGTAGTAATAATAGTAGTGGTAGTAATAGTAGTAGAAATAGTAATTGTAGTAGTAGTATTAGTAGTAATAGTAATAGTAGTAGTAGTAACAGTAGTAATAGTAGTAGTAGTAGTAATAGTAGTAATAGTAGTAGTAGTAGTAGTAGTAGTAACCTTATTCGTATAAATTTTCGCGCGTACTAATTTTGGTGCAAAAGAAAAAAGGAAGTTTTTTATAAGACAAAATAAAGCATGTTACTGACGTTTTTTGATATATAAAAATGAATATCAACAAAATATCAACAAAATATCAATAATATATCAGCGAAATATCATTACCGAAGATCTTCCTTGGTCCAAGGAGGCCTCGAAATTCCTTTTTCATTGATAGTTCGCATGCCTGGCACAGTAAAGAGCAATCAACTAATCAAAGAATACTTAGAGCTTTTCAAAGAAAGATATGAGGAACCAGAAGAGGTTATAATCATGGGAACTTTTGGATCCACAAACAGCAATAATCATCCCAATTTGAACCGACTGCAGGACCGAAAAAATACATCTGCCACTCGTTCCAAACCCTTGTTGTCAAAAAGAACCAAAGCTTCCGGTACGAAATCAAAGAACGAAAAATCGAAAGATATTAGAACAAGTACCTACATTCTACATTCTAAAAATGTTAATAAAACGATAAGATATTAGAACAAGTACCTACATTCTACATTCTAAAAACGTTTATAAAACGATAAGATATTAGAACAAGTACCTACATTCTACATTCTAAAAAGGTTTATAAATCGATATTAAAATATCTTTCTTTTTCCTAAAAAGACAACAAAAGGTATGAGAGAAAAGAAACGTCCCAGATACTTTGGTACAAATTTTGTTTTCAAAAAGTTTTAAACTGATTTTTATATTCTTTTAGATGTTAGATCTGATGATGAGAATAAATCTCGAAATATATTATCAATAATTAAAATACATTGTTGGGATTATGNGAACTTTTGGATCCACAAACAGCAATAATCATCCCAATTTGAACCGACTGCAGGACCGAAAAAATACATCTGCCACTCGTTCCAAACCCTTGTTGTCAAAAAGAACCAAAGCTTCCGGTACGAAATCAAAGAACGAAAAATCGAAAGATATTTGAACAAGTACCTACATTCTACATTCTAAAAATGTTAATAAAACGATAAGATATTAGAACAAGTACCTACATTCTACATTCTAAAAACGTTTATAAAACGATAAGATATTAGAACAAGTACCTACATTCTACATTCTAAAAAGGTTTATAAATCGATATTAAAATATCTTTCTTTTTCCTAAAAAGACAACAAAAGGTATGAGAGAAAAGAAACGTCCCAGATACTTTGGTACAAATTTTGTTTTCAAAAAGTTTTAAACTGATTTTTATATTCTTTTAGATGTTAGATCTGATGATGAGAATACATCTCGAAATATATTATTAATAATTAAAATACATTGTTGGGATTATGATATTGTGGTCAAGAATTAAAATGATTTAATAAATAATAAATTTATTATCTATAATAAATATCTATAATAATAAATATATTTTAATAAATTAAAATAAAAATCCCTTTCTATGCCAATAGTAGACGTATATTACAATCATCAAAAGGAATTATAGGAGAACATGGCTGAACTTTGAAACCAGTCTTTTAAAAGTAGAAGCCAACTTGCTGAGGTTGGGAATAATAGCATGTTATCATCACTGTGCCAATACTAAGCTAGCAAAAGATATTTAACTCATATTGTAAATGTCAATCTTGCCGCTTAAAGTACAGTTTTTGCGTTAACAGATATTACTGAACAAAGTGTAAAGTTCTAAAGTATTTTGTACCTTTGACATAATGCAGGCTTTTGTCCCAGATATACTCATCCACTAATACTTTGGGTCGTTTAGGTTAAAATGTGGTTGGTGTAATTTTATGACACGTGCTTTATTTGACATATTAAAGGTGATAAATATCAGGGATATTGGAAGAATTTAGTAGATTTAACCTCATTCCTGCTAAAGGGTTGTTTGGTATAATGATCCCCTACTCGAACTTTTTGAAGTATCTCAGAAACCATTTGTTGTATAGACTTGATGTTTTTGAACATTTTTGCTAATTTTCATGTCTCTGTAACTAGTATTTGCACCATAATTGACTTTTTGTGAACAGTACCCAGAATTTCTTTACAAACGTAATTATCAGCATCTTTTATTATAATTGTTTTTCTTGTTTCATCATTGACTACATTCTCCAGTCTTATGAACAACAGTATAATAAACATTGTTTCAATACAACATCTTCAAATGTTAATTGTTTGATTTTGTGTACTGTCAGAATTCAACAGGGCTTTCTTCAGAGTAAGTAAGAAAATGCAACTTTTGCAGGGACTTCCACGGACTTCAGCACAACGTCCAGATGGATCAGCAGCTAATGTTGGTCTATGTCATATATGTGTAAGACCTATTCTCCTCAGGTGCCGTGTCCTTCCAGAACATCAGCGGTCCGTGCTCCTCCACATAGACTTGTCCTTTGCTATCCTCCTCAAGTGCCATGTCCTTCCAGAACGTCGGTGGTCGTGCTTTTCCACATAGACCTGTCCTTTGCAATCTTCAGCATCTCTATTTCACTTTTCTCGGTCCAAGTTGATATGCTTTTCGTGAATGGTAATGAATGTAAGAGCTATAACAAGTTAAAATTGTAATGTGACAAATGTTTGCAAATAGTACGCATCCAACGTACTCTTAATTGAATTAAGTTGTGTGGCTTTGTTCCATAAAATTTAAGACACTGGAATTAAAATAGCATTTTTGTAACAGGAAATATAGTAGAAGTGGTAAAGGAGATAGTGAGTTACAAATAACAGGTGTCAGTAATAAATGACTGTGGACGGACAGGAATGGGAAAGATGAATTTTTTCAAGGAACAGAAAATTGTGTGCATTGGTACAAAGGAATAGCATTATGGTGTTGTGACACCAATGATTTATAGAAACTTGACAAAAATCCTTATAGAATGAAGATCTGTCTTAAACAGGATATTCAGCGCGAGTCTTTGCTCGACATAAAAAAGTCTGACGTTAATACAAGTGTACCCACCGATAATTGATGATATAAAAGGAAAGTCTACAACAAACTACAGAAGACAACGAACAGGTAAAAGAGCTTTCAAAAATCAAGCGAGTTCGGAAAAGTAAGAACAGAGAACATTCTGGTTGATAGAGACAAGACTAGTGCTATGAGGACACGAAAGACCTTAGAGGCTGCCGATTTGAGTAAGTACCTTAAAGAAGTGATCAATAGAAATGATTCAAGAGAGCATCTGACAGATGATGCTGTAGAATATTTATGAGAAACTGATGAAATTAATTGTTACTTAGATGACATTCTCAAAAACAAGAAGGGTATTTATTACAGAGCGTTTCCAATGTAAGTTCTGAGTTGTTCAAAAAGACTATTAAGAAGAAAATAAGCAGTTTAGAGTACCTTTCATTAAGGCATAGGAGAAAGAAAAAGTTTCAAATTATTTGGGAAAGGTTGATAACTGTCAAGATTCTGAAAAAAGACAAAATGGGAGACCATGAGAACTGGAGAGGAGTGACTTTATTGCCTGTGATAAGCAAGTTGTCTGTACGCTTACTGTATGATAGGATGAATCATGGTCTGCATAATTTGTTAAGGAAAAAGTGAACAGATCTTCATCCTTTAGAGTTTATGCGAACAGGTGAATGGGTGGAATTAGTCAATTTTTCTTAGTTGCAAAGCTTTGTAGGTCATTCGATTCAGTTCACAGAGAAAGTATAAGAACGAATGATAATGGTACCATACAGTGTTTTTAAGAAGTTAAGTTACCTGACTAGACGGACGTATGTAGGAGGGGGTGTAGTGTTCGGTCACAGAAGAAGAAGAAGACAGATAGAAGTGGTTTCAACTAAAGAGTAGTAATGCCAAACAAGGGTATATTACATCACGATTCATCTTTCTCTTCGTGGATGACTGCCATGAGCAGCGCTGTGAAAAATCGGAGGACAGAGATAAGGTTGAAGTTTATAGCAATGATATTGGACTTGGATTATTGTGGAGACATAGCACTCTTATCACCAATAGCAGAGCATGTTTATGATAATACCACAAGATAAAAGAAGAAGCAGGGAGAACTGGCTTAGAAATACAGTAGAGAGTTTAAGATGATGAAGCAGGATTCTAAAATGAGCACCAAAATATCAGTTTGGGTGATATTGTCAAAGTCATAGGAGAGTTCACTTACCTTTGAGGAATGCCTGCTACAGATGTCATTGGATCACGAAAATATTCAAAGTCGAATGAACAAGAAGAAAACAGCTTAAGGAGCAATTAGTAATATCTTGAAAATGAGAAACAGTAAACAGACAACAAAATCTACATGGAGAAGAAGCTAGTTGCACCAAAAATTCAATATCTGATACCCACTATCAACCGGCAGGTCGAATAACGAAATTATAAGTTGAAGGAAGGTTGTGATGAGCATAAAGTTTGGCAAATTTGTAAAAAAGGTTTACGCTGATACGCCATATGCTAAAAAGTGGAGAAATCAATGACTATGCGACAGGATTAAGGTAGACACCGAAAAAAAGAGCAGGGAAGAGAGGAAGCTCGAAACCAAGGTAAAGACAAATTTTGGAATCAGAAAGAGAAAAGGAGGGAGAAATGTAAAGAAAATATCATGACATTTTGCGTGAAGTGGGATGGAAAGGATTCAGTTAATAACCAAGTGAGAAAGTAAAAAAAACCCAATACATTATTGGAAAGATGGCAACTTTGGTGTTATTCTGAAAGTCAGAGTGGAAATGTTAAGAGTATACAATCAACATTAATACACAGGACACGACAAATAGCATGGAGCAGCGTGAAATGCCACCAGGTTGTAAAGAGAGCGTTTTCAGAGCAATTCTTAGGATACAAATGATAGATTAGATTTTAACAACTGTTGAGGAACACTAATGAAAGACGGTTTTAGCCATTAATGGAAAAATTCTAATCATACAGAAAGAGTCATGGTGGAGAGCGTGAAGTGGGATGGAAAGGATTCAGTTAATAGGCAAGTGAGAAAGTAAAAAAAACCCAATACATTATTGGAAAGATGGCAACTTTGGTGTTATTCTGAAAGTCAGAGTGGAAATGTTAAGAGTATACAATCAACATTAATACACAGGACACGACAAATAGCATGGAGCAGCGTGAAATGCCACCAGGTTGTAAAGAGAGCGTTTTCAGAGCAATTGTTAGGATACAAATGATAGATTAGATTTTAACAACTGTTGAGGAATACTAATGAAAGACGGTTTTAGCCATTAATGAGATTCAGTTTGGGTTCATGGTAGGAAAAGGCATGACCAATGCAGTATTCTTTACTTTTTCTGTCTGATTTCAAAATTATATATTGGTCTAAAAATATTATTTTGTGTTGTTTGAAAGAGAAAGTAAGCGTAAAAGAAATTGGAAGAGGGGGTTATCTGGTGAGGTATATGTTTAATGGAACTAGCGCAGTTTTAGAAGTAACTTCTTTTCTAACAATAAATATGAATTGAAGTTCAACAAAAACAGGCTATTAGGTTCATTGCACTTTCTATGAATTCTTGATAAAAATTAGTGAAAGATTTATGGTTGAAACTTCAAAGGATTTAATTCTTTTACATGACTTGGTGTTTATTATGAGCAGCGAGAAACACAACATGTAATAACGCTTTGGAAAAGGGTATAGAAAGGTGATGGTTTAAAAACCAATGCAAGCAAAACAGGTGATGGCAACTAGCGGAAGGGATTAAAAGATCATATCCTCGAAAACAATGTGAGCGTAAAAGATGGAACAGAGTTTTACCTGAGACCAACGATATTTGCATCATAAGTGGTGCTGAGGATTGCATCTGCAGTATTATGGTAGGAATAGTAGAGAAAGTCAAAATATTTATTACTGTTAGCAGACCAGTTGAATATTCTGGCACTGAAAAGTAGACAGTAGGAAAGAAAGAACAAAAGGCGTCCGGAAAATCTATGGTGAGAACCTTCAAGCAACACCCAAGAAAGGGATAAGATTAACAAAAAAAATGTTCAAGGTATCTAAAAGAAGAAATTCAAGGACAGAATAAAGTGGTTTGTATATGTAATAAAACCTATATCTCATTGCAGCAAAGACAGCATTGAGCATGATGATTTCTTAGAGCAACAAAAAAGGAAGAAAACCTAAAAAGAAAGGAACTGACCACTTGAAAAAAGATACAACTAAAAATATGTGCAACAAAAAAGACAATTAACTTTAAACAGATTTATTTAGGGTGACAGTCGTAGGCTTGGGGCAAAAAATCTAGCTACACTTTGTATGGAAACTTATTCATGGGGGTAATTAAGCAAGTATCTAGGCATACAAGAAAAAAGATTCAAGAGACTACATTCGTATCCTTATGTCAATGTTTTTACGAAACACTTCTCTTTTTTTAAAGGTTCAGTATTTGAAAAAAATTGATAAGTTCGAAATTTATTATCAGGTTGAGCCAATTGAAAAGGTTGAAATGACAGGCATTCGCAAGAGTTTAGCAATGAAAGTGTTAAATTTTATTGGGTCTCTTGTTAAATAAATCTTCAATTTAGTATCTTTTGTAGCTGTGGACAGCAAAACTAAGTTTACTAAAGTTTGGAAGTAGGCAGAATTAATAACTGCAAAATTTACAGTTAGACATTAATGAAATGATGCTTGTTACTGTTTTCGAATAAATTTTTTCAGGAAATCAAGTTTTAAATTGGAGAATTTGATACTTTCATAGATGTTCTTATGCCTGTCTCTGAAAAAGATGTTTGAAATGTATAAATTTCTATTGAAGAATTAAATCAAAGATAAGTTCGACAAAAAAAATGGTAATGTCATAGTGTGTAGTAGTATGAGTAATAAAGCATATAAGCAATTATATTGTTATCGGTACAAGAATGCCTATGGTAGGTGTTGAAAGCATAAGAGTTGACAGTTAACCGTTCCCTAATCCACTTTATTACTGTATGTCCACCACGTGACTACAAGGAGAGGAAATTAATGTCAGCGTGAGTTGCAAATGAGACAGCCTATAATATGCTTGAGGATGTTGTGGCTCCCTCGTATAGAAAAATTGGATTTAGTCACCAGACTTTGCAAGGCCCTTTCGATCTATATTTATTGTTATTATTATCATTATTATTAACATTATTATTATCATTATTATTATTATCATTATTCGAGAGAGGCGAGAGAGTGCAGACGTCTTTCTCTTGCTCCATGATGTTATTTGTTTAATTGAAATAAGAATTGCTATTCAAAGCTTGATTTTAAAATAGAAGAAATGGATAAAGAGTGGATTGTAATCCTGGTATTACTTTATTTGCAAAATGTTAGTGGTACCGAGGAAAAATGCAGATATCGTGGTAGAACTTTCAAAACTCTGTCAAAACACATACGGAGTTGCTGAAGGAAAATCACTCAGCCTTTCCATACGTATATTAGAAACCATGGAAACGAGTTTGTTCGAATCGAAAATCAGAATCTTTCAATTGCAAACCTTAACATTGAGAACTCTCTTGATTCTCCCGAGGGACTACAAACAGAATGCGACGAAAGAAAACAGAAGAATGATAATTACTACGTCAAATGTCATTGCGGAAAATTATGTAATGGAAATAGGGGTCTCAGGATGCATCAAAGGTTTTGTCACATTAACAATTTGCCAGAATTAAAGGAGTTATTCAGTGTTGAAATCAATGAATCAAACAATCAGGATGACAACATTAAATATGACATAATATCGGATGAAACAATTAAAAGATTGCCTAAAAAGGGAACCAAACTACCAAAAACAGCTGAAGGATGGAGTATTGCTAATGAACTTTTCAAATTACATCTAAAATGCAAAGAAATACATAACGTTAACAGAGAAATACAAACGGTCCAAAATGCCATCTACGAATACTTCGCTACCAACTACGGTACAGTTAATAGCGAACCTGATGAGTTGAAACAACAGTACCAACATCTCTCCAGGCGGCAACTTAAAAAAACAACTTAAAAGGCTAAAGGATGAAATCAGAGAGTTACATAATTGAAAAACCGCTATAATTCCAGACTGATCAGAACAAGGTACTCAAAAAACTAAAATGAACAGCTTGATCGAGACCATAACGCTGAAATTAAAACAAACTTTTGGCAGCATTGTAAGAAAACATTCGAACCATCAAGAGACAACATTGAAATAGTTCAGTTCCATCCTTACTTACGGGTAAACAATGAACAAATTCCAACATTCACAGAACACCATTAGACCCCAAAAACAAAATTAACGTCATCGTAAAATATATTTAGAGCAAGATCCGTTGGAAACATTCAACAAATGGTTTCTCTTTTACATGGGTCAAACAATGACCTGACTCTATTGCGATTGAATACGTAAAAAGGTGGTTAATCTTCATCAAGGTGCAAATACGCGACATCTGTTCCTGCCGACAAATTACCTAGGTATCAGATTCTCATTCTCATCCTATATTTTCAAAGCAAGTCAGCTAGTGAAACGCTCGATATTAAAGTTGTCTAAAAATCAAGAGATTAATGAACTTTACAAACTTTCAATCAAGAAGCACTTAGAGGAGGAGAGTCTTCGCCAGAGCAATGAAAAAATGTCTGCAGCCAAACTGATGAAATAAGAGACCTTAAAACGAATTATCAGTGAAATGGCTGGTCTGAAAGAACAAAATACTATTCTAAAAACCTTTAGAGACTTCTGTTCTAGCAATATAATTAACATGTGGCACAGAATAACGGAAATAGCTTAGTGGACATAGCTTCGAATGGAAATTCATAGCTTCGAATACAGAGTGGACATAGCTTCGAATTTTTTAAATTCGAAGCTATCTCCACTCTGCAATCAACGGCAAACGCGGCTTTACGTTCTTAATCACTGCTGCACAGCAATAAATGATGGAAGATTTACATGCTGTCATGATTTCGTAAAATAGTTAGGAGAAAGGCGTTTCGAAATCTATGTTGATTCATCTGGTTATCATGATCCAAATGAAATCTTCAAAAGGCTTAGGCCTGATATTGTATCGAAAAAAGGCAATGGTATCTACTCAATCGAACTTACATGTTGTTTCAAATCAAATATAGAGAAGTCAAACAATTACAAGAAAAATAGATACTCACATCTCGAAAGCGATTTAATTATTAACATGAACTTAACCAGATTTTACGTCAAAGTTACTTCACTGGGATTTATGCCAAAGTAAAATGACTTTGGCATAATGTTCTTTTCCTTTCTAAAAAGTCACAACATAAATATTCAGAGACTGATTAATAAAGTTAGTGAAACGGCCTTACACTGTTCGTACTATTTTTATACACAAAGAAATAAAACGTGGTTAGAAAAAGGAGTTTTTAAATTTTACAAAGCTTTGTCAGCAATTCACTCTGTATCAGGACTGCGAGACAAATTTTACTGTCTTAGATAAACTGATATATATTTTAGTGCTGTGGATATTGCATTGTATATATTTTAGCACTTCAGACAAATAAACATGAAGTTTTAAAAAAATTATTATTATTATTATTATTATTATTTTATAATATCATGGCATTCTACAAATGTCAAAATGGGACAAATATTTGGAACTAAAAGAATTGTAAAGTTTGTCTCCGAAAAGGATTAACTACCATGTATCAGCTTCATGAATAAGGCAGTAAACTCTCTGTCAAAAAGTCTGTCCTCTTTTTTCAACAAGAACATTGATACTAACCACGCTCATTAATAAGAGCTTGAAAACTGGGGGTGGATTGCAAAAGAATTCTGCACCATTACTCCATGACATCTGCACAGTGTCACATCCGTGACAACTGTTAGGCTGCTACCAAGCAACAAAGATACACATGGCAATATAACCCCCTTTTGAATCCAGTTGTGTACCATATTTCATCAATTCTCGCTCCTTCTAAAAATTTGCTGGTAGACATCCATGGCTTTGTAAAGATTGATACATTTTTCACGTGCATACAAGAACCGGATTTACTATTGGACATCTTTAAAAATGTACATCATTGAGATGACAGTGTGTTTTGAAAGGAGCTTCGTCAAATGGTACAGGTATAAATGCACCTCTTACGAATACCTAGTTGACTATGCGAAAGATGAGAGCAAAGTTGTCCAACTCAATTTTTTAAGCTTTTTTCTCTTGATTTCTATTAGATTAAATGAACAACTTCAGAAATATTTCTAACAAATTAAATCATGTTTATATTACCGGTAGTTATATTACCGAAAACTCAAGGATTGGGCTTCACCCGAACTACTTTCCTTTGTAGAAAAGTAAGCTAATTTTATTTGGTCGCCCTAAACTTAAGAGAATACATTGGTAATTTTTAGTGGAATGTTTAAATTAGGACAGGTAACGTTTAACAGTGTGGACACAGTATTAGAAAAGCAGGCAACGAAGATTAACAAGAAGCGAAACTTGTTAGGGCAAGAAGGGTAAGATAAGGAGAAAATTAGATGGTGGAGATTAACTGATAACAGCTAAAGCGGATGGGATGTCTTAACTATGTTTCTTAAGTACTAAGAGATAATGCCAGTTGGTCATGTAATCTTCAAATCAGAATTGCTATGGAAAACGTGTTTTGATAAGAGCAGAGAACAACTCACCATAGGACTGAAGTCAAACCGTGAGGTACTGAGAGGAAAACCAACAGTAAAGAGGATATTTCTGTAACTTGCAGAGACAGAGACTATGCGAAAAAAGGACATGCAGAAGCTAGAAGCATCCAAAATATGGTTTCTTGGTATTAAAAGAAATATTATGATGAAGCCGGTGGGGGGACAATAATATAACAGAAGGGACTGGGGAGATAACAAGACTACTGCTATTGCAAATCTAAGGGAAGGCATAGGTATTAAATAGAATACAGTGCTTTAGAAGGAGATATGAAAGGAAAAAAGCTCATAGAAGGGTGAGATAGCAAAGATGGCAAGGGAAGAAACTTAACTGGACCTAACAAAGATACCATCGGAGAAATGACTTTAAGACATGAGTATAAAACTTGTGAAATTACATACCATTCAAGAAGGTAATACCTGTATCTCCTTGAGTTACCACTTACCCTATAATACTGCTTCAACAAAACCCAGGTAAAGTTATTTCAATGTATATAATCCCCCAGTCGCAAACAACTTGATCAAATACTTACCATTAATACTTTTAAAGATGACACAGATTTATATTGTTTTTGAATTTTAATGATATTATCTTTAAGACCTTTTAAAAAATATTATTTAAAAACGCTAAAAGAGTATTTTAAGAGTTAATATAGCAGTAAATAAATTAATCTGAGTAATATCTATTTCATAGCACTGGAATTAATATTACTTATTGTACTTGGCAGTGCCTGATCATATTTCCAAGCATTCAGCTGCGTAGCTGGAAAGTAGCTCAAATTCCTATTGTCCCCTTATTTTTCCTGCAATCATGAATACTACCACACTTTTTATTTTTCATGTAAAAGATAAGTTTTGATTCAAGAACAAAAAAAATGTATTTCCTTTTTTTTATTTAAAATGAGTGCTTTCACGGTATTTGACTTAGGCTTCTGAAATGTTTTCACTACACAAAATAATTAAATCGATGTATGACAAGTAAAGTTCGCTTCTTGTTGGTATAGTCCAATACGATTATTACCTTGTCGAACAGCCTCTAAGGAAGATTTTCGAGCAGAAAGTAGTGTCTTGCCAGTTAATAGTGTTATCATGCTTGCGATATATTATTCCCGTAGACAAATACATCAAAGAAAGGTCTGTATTTTTTTTGTGAGTAGAAACTTCTCGTCTCATTACTTTATATTTCACTTCTTCGAGCGCAGATAATTGCCAAATCAAAACCAACCAACAACAAGGAAGCCACCCATTTATTAATGTTGAAAATTAAGATTAACAAAAGAAAGTCATAACCCTTGTTAATAACATACCTTAACTAAAAATCCCTTCAAGTAAATTTTGCCTCTCGCAAAAATGGGGCAGTAGAAATTAGAAGTATCTTTTAAATTCAAAATGATCCTATTGGTCTGGTTGACATAAAAATTCTTTATAGATGAAAAATTTAGCCACTGAGTTGCTTCAAGTTTTTTTGTGATACACAGTGTCAGGTATATTATTACTTAAAATTCAAATAAAAAGTAAAACATTTTATTTAAATGTTTTGGATTAAGAGAAAAAATATTGAAATTTGTGAAGTCGATATTTTTAATGTGGAAGATCAATTATCTTGTTGTGTTTTTCAAATCTATCTCTTTTGAAATAGAGAAATTGCATTCCCAAAGGGGTAAGTATGAAATTGATGCTGTGAAATACGTAGAAAAGCATTAATCAATAATATTTCAAAGAAAATTAAAATTTGATCTGTGTTTTACTAGAGACATATCTTAATAGAAAGCTAAAATACTATCCCTAGTAGCTCGAGGTACCAAAAATCAATGTAAGTTTGATGAAGCAGTCAGAAAGCCTATGCTTTAAGTGTTGGAGGTGAGAATAAATGAGATTTATCAAGATAGACTGGCTAAAAGGCTTCTCAAATTTCTGTAAAATAAGTATGAGGAAGGCTGAGAGGTACTCTTCACAGCTCCATGTAGTTAGTGGCATTATACCCTGTATGGTCTTAACCTTTTAAATAAATGGTGATTTAGTTAGGCTGAAAGAGAACCAAAGTACACTTAGCACATGATGTAGATTTTATTGCATTGAAAGTATGGCTTAAAATTTGCAAAGACGATGCCAATGATATCTTCTCCAAAAATGTAAGGAATTTCATTTGTTACTGATTAGTTAATCAATACGTTGATATCTCACATTTCTAAATTTTAAAAATCTGCAAGAAAAATTAACAGTTGTTGTCTTGCAAGAACAAAAATGGGGTATCAAAAAGGACAAAAAAGAAAAAAGAAAGGACAGGTATCAAGAGAGTTGATTTAGCAAGCGCATCAAGAGGTAGAGGGCATTAAAGAATAAACTTTTGTCTTAAAAGGAGAAAATCTGCTTTTCCTAGAAAAACTACGCCATGTAATGACCATCTGTTTTAGAGAATCATACTTTGATCACCAATGAGTTAGAAGAAAATAAGGTTTGCGCTCCTCCTAAAGGATACCAATGTACGTCGCATTAGAGTTTGTAAACGTTAACAGAGGTAAGTATATAGATCCAGTCAGTATATAGATCCAGTAGAAAAGCGAAATATACAGGCTTTGCTACAGGTATACTTACTGAGTTGAAAATTAGTAGAAACAATTTTCTTCTCAAAGAATTTACGTTACGATAGTTCGAAGAGAGATAACGTTTTTTAAAGGAACCGTGAGACCCTATTTCAAAAAAAAGGCTCTGTAATAGACTACGATAAAAGATCACTGCTAACAATGATTTGAGGTTAAAATCTGCCTTAGAACAGGCTTTCTCGTCTTTTTGCCTAACGTAAATAATGTCAATCGTAGTATACAGGTAAAAATTCCAAGAGGCAAAGTTAACATAAAATTGGACGGAAAATTCATAAATGCTACAATTTTGTAGTGTTATGCAAGATGCAGTTCCTTAAGACTGACCTAAATAAACATGTTTTGAATCCTATTGAAAATTACCAGAGAATCATGAAGAATAAAGCTACAGATAAGAAACCAACTTTTGAAAGTGATTCGGAATTGCCAGTAACAGAAATATAGGTACATGACATTAGCGCAGAATAGGGAAAACACCTAACACACATATAGAGTTCCACAAGGTTTGGAGACTGTATTAAAACGTAAAGGCAGACAAAAAAACCCTTAAAATGACTAATATTTTTAAGAAGCTGAGAAGTTGTACACGAAATCACATGTCCACGCTGCAAGGTGTGCTATGTTGGGCAGACAACCCTACATTTAATACAAGTGTTCAAATAACACTTGAAGCCTTCACAAACAATGAGTATGCAGTGACGTAGCTGCAGAGTGGAAGAGCAGGCAAAGGTTGATGATGTGGAATTTTTTAGGATTTACAACCTTGAGCGTTAAGATTTTGGAAACTCTAGAAGCACTGTGGATAAGGTAGAGGCGACCACCCCTGAACAAAACAGATGAGCATGGAAGCCGAGAACTAATCACTTTGTGGTAGGAGGTTTTCCAGTTATTGTATAAGATATTAATTTTGTTGTTGTTGTTAAATTGAGCCTTTCTTAATGCAATTTCATGAAATAGAAAACAGTACCTTTCAAACTTGTATTTCTCTTTTTCTTGCGTATTTTTTTATTTTTTCACATGACTTTACAATTCATAAGAGATTTGATTATGTTATTGCTAAACATCACATTCAATCGTAGCTTTCGGAGGACAGAGTCTTCGTTCAACAATAACAATAGAAATGAAAATTGCAAGCCTCCTCGCAGGCATTTTTCTCCTGTTCAGTAAGTGTAATGAAGTGAGGATAAAATTAAAAATGCGTGTATGCATATTAATGGCGTTTGTGTGTGTGTGTGTGTGTCTGTGTGTGTCTGTGTGTGCGCACGTGTGTGTGTGGCTTATCTCAGAAATGTGATTAAAGCCTTTTCAAAATCAAGTAAACTACTTTTCACCACACGGTGAGTTATAGTGTTTAGTAACAAAATGTTGTGGAAGAATTTAATTTTCTTGGATCAATGATATGTAACCATGGAGGAAATAGTAAAGAGATAAGAAGGAGACTCGCTATGGCAAGACCAACAATTACAACGCTGACCAAGATCTGGAAAGACCGCGGTATATCTACAGTGACAAAAACTCGTTTGATGAAATCGTTGGTGTTTTCTATAGCCTTATATGGATGTGAGAGCTGGTCACGAAAAGTGTCTGACATTCAAAAAATTAATGCATTTGAGTTATGGTGCTGGCGGCGTCTCCTTAGAATACCATGGACAGCGAAAAAGACAAATGAATTTGTTTTGAACTCAATAGGAAATCCAGATAGTCTTACAAATGAAGTTCAACGACGGAAATTATGTTATTTTGGTCATATATCTAGAAGAGATGATTCCAACTTGGAGAAATTAATCATGCAAGGAAAGGTTGAAGGGAGTAGGAGACGAGGAAGACCACCGAGAAGATGGATAGATGGGGTGAAGTCAATAATGAATATGAACTGGCAAGAACTTAACAACGCATGTCAGGATCGCGAAAAGTGGCGAAAACTGGTCAGAGAGGTCACTAAAGGTCGATAACAATCTACAGACTACGACGACGACGAACAAAATAAACTGCTGATAAGACAACATTCTCTCCAAACATTAGATTTGATACCAAGGTCACGAGAAATGGATGTATTAAACATGAACAAATTTTGCTGCTGTTAGAGAAATATCTAGAATCGTTTGAAATTTAATAATTCTGCTATACTACCTCATGATACTATTACGCATGACCAACAGTTCTATCCGTCTAGAAATCTGCCTTTTATTTGCAAAAGACAAAAATATACTTTTAAAGCTTCGAACAAATTTTGGCCCGGAGTAAATGCCAAAACATGTTTCCTAATTTCCATGATTTTTCTAATTTCTAAATTTCCTTATTTCTCTGATTAACGAAAATAAACATTATCAAAGAACCCTTAAAGAATTAGTTAGAATATGTTCTCCGGTAGTTACTTATAATTGTTTTTTAGTACTTGAGAGTGCAAGAAAACTCAGAAAATATACAATGACTGATTCAGGAACAACTTAAGAAATTAAATTTTAAAAATAATTACAGTTAATTGTGCTCCTTATTTAACATTATTGTCTCTTCATGACTTGAATAAAAAAATTATTTTAAGCCATGTGCAACGTAGTGAGATAAATATGTTGTCTCGTGGACCTTGGCAAATAGTTATGGTACAATTGATATCTCTGACCACACGTTAATTGTCAGTACAATAAGAGAGAAAAAAAGAGGATTAAACAGTTGGTCATATGGTCATTGAGTTTTCAGCTAAGATGTTATCGTGAGAGCGACCATTAGCTGTAATTTATAACATTCTCATAGTAGCAATACACAATAACTATAGGTTTTGGTAAGAATTCAAAAATGCTAAAATTTTGTTACCTTCATGTTTTCAAAAAATCACTACCAGCCTGTTTTCAGCTCAGATAAAAACAGCGAGGTAACATTTCTTAGCAGGTTATTTTTATAAGGAAGTTTCATAAGGTCTGCAATGAAAGAAAGAAATTGTCACTATTGCTGCGAACTCAAATAAACTACTAACAAGAATAAAAAATGTTAAAGATGGGTAGATCTTAAGTATTCGTCCAGATCACTGCATGTCTCCAATGTAGTTAAGAGAGAAAAAAGCAAAATTCTTCAAAAGCTGTGCATTTTTGACTGTTTGTAATTATGAGGTTCTGAAGGTTAATTATCATAAAAGTATTTTTAGTAGTTGAAATACATAAAATACTATCGCTTTAAGGTCTATGGATATATGATTAATAGAGATATTAGTTGGGAAAACGCTTTATAATAATTACTGGCGAAGTCAAAAATATTTCAGCTTGATCAAATTCCAGCAAATAGTAGATATTCAAATTAGTAGATATTTCAAAAGTTGTAATTAATATCACATTAAAAATATTCAAATTACTGTATGAGACAATATTATATTTCAACATATTTATGAATTTATCTTTGCAAACTTAAATATCGAGTGTGTTAAGTTTGGAAAAAGGACCACGAAATGCCCATAAGACGCCATATGTTTAATAATGCATCCTGGGAAACGAATTCTTAAGATCGAGCAAGTATTGGCGCGCTTCTACATCTTTGTATTTTCCTAGTTCTTCTTCATGGACGATTTATCTTTTCATTATAGACAATTGACATAATAATAGACCAGTCTTTAATGCGTGTCCTGTACGCGTGCTCCATTGTGTAATAGAACAATTAGTTGATCAATTCTGAAACTGAGTTGAATGTAGCCCTAATGGGCACCCATCCATGTATTAAGTGAAGTTCAGAGGTTTTTTATAGATACTTCTTTGCTCAGTAATAAAATAAAATAAATAAAATACTAGGCTCTCGCTTATAGACTGAAGGTTTTTCAACCTTGTTTATAAAGTAGAATACATTTTTTACCAGAGGCATAAGCAAACCCTCCTTTCTAATGCTACTCTACTAACTCATTTTCTGTAAATCATAGTAATCTTAATTACAAGAGCCGTACTAGACATTTTAACAACAAATGTACGCTAAAAAAAATTATTGCATTTCTTTCTCCGATACCAGGAAACATCTTATATATAAACTGATTGTACTTGCGTCCTTTCAAGAAATATATTTTTTTGGCATTTGTTTTCTATCTGCGTATTACGTTTTACAGATAACAGAAAATTATTGCCTTTACCCTTATTATTGCATTTACTAATGTAAATAAAATGTTATTTATTAATACCTTAATTGCACGTGGGTGTATTTTTGCCTCGATTTATCACTTTAAATCTATAAATTGTAATCAATTTTCTCATTGCTCTTAGCAGCAAAACCCAAACTGAAATCCCTATCACATTTTATTTAGTTTGGAATATTTTCAGTAAGTTTTTAGTAATTTGAAATAGGCAAATAACTTATTGCACCAAAAGAATGAAACTACAGACCAATTTTGTTATATTCCATCGTAGTCACTCTTAATTACAAGATATATATGAATGAAATATGAAACTGCCAGAAACATTGTCATCATATTTTTCAAAATATCTTGGAAATTTGTGAGTCAGCTGCTCCAAGAATGTCCATAAATATTTAAATGACAATATCAAAGAGCTAAACAATATCGTTAGAAACGTATGGCATGATTGAATGTAATAGTTTTGCAAGCTTTTCATTACTGTAGCATAAAAAGTGTGCCTATAGCTATTTTAACAGGGAAGATTTGTTTCTATTAATCCTAGGTTACATGCTCCATTTCTATTTTTTGATCCTTTGGTCTACTAGAGTCATGTATGGCTAACACATATTTAGTTTAACGGTGAATTCTAAGTTATATCAATAAAGAGGTTTATTAAGCTCAAGTTATCAACACCAATTGATATTATACCTGCTACTTTTAGGCGTGTGCACTGGCATCACATATGTAACTTCTCATGCAAAACAAATTTTGGAAATGCTGAAAATAAGCCAAATTTGGAGCAAATTTTATGGAACCAAATTCGGAAAGCATGACATTATTTGCTAATTATAGGTCCACATGGAGTAAAAGCAAAGAAGTCTTCTCTACCTAAGGCAATATTAATCCAGATCAATGACTTATGCTCTTTGTTGCTAATTTTCAATTCCTTTTTCTTGGAGTTGCTATACAGACTCATCAAGTGGCGTGTTACAGTATTTAAAAAAGTTTTCTTTAGCTATAAAGTTGATAACAGTTGACTTTTCGGATTTTCAAACCAGACCTTACTTGCACTAATAAAAACCATTTATTGAAAAAAGGGTATTGGTATCCAACCAAGAACTTTAAGTTCGGCAATAAATTATTTAGTAACATGTATATATGTTGATAAATATATAATATATAATACATAACATATTCACAGACACATATCACTTGATATATTTTGTTTTGAGCTATATACTTGATAATACTCTACAGGATGGAAGTAGCAGAGTAATGCTTACTTTGCATATCAAAATATGATGCGGATTCATCCAATACTTCCCATATGACGTGAAAGGTTATACGAATATCGAAGCAGATTTTTACTTGTTTGAAAATCAATTAATAATAATAGCAATGCTTAAGTCTGCAATTTGAGATCTCAAAGTAATACTGAATTACTATTTTTTGTCTTTTAATTCTCGATCACCCAGAAACATTGCACCTGGTCCTTTAGCTCTTTTACTTTACTTTGAGGCTTTGTCTTCAATACATCTCATTATAAAACCCTCTGAGTTCCATGTTTACGTGTAGATCTAGTTTATAAGTTTAACATTTAGCCTAGTGATAGGCAGTCAGGAAGCTTAACGTTAGTTTTTATTGCCTTGTTTTTCAAAATGGCAAAAGTAAGCAAAAAAACCTTTTTGAAATTTAAAAAAACACTTTAAAAAGAACTTTATCGAACTGGAAAGGAAAATATCAGTAAACATATGTATTTGTTAGCTTTGAGATAAAAAACATGTGTTTCGATATAATTAAATGCAGCTGAAAATCCCTGACGTTGTTATTGATTTAAATAAAAATGTTTCTCGTCCTTAATGAAAAAGACAATAAACAAACAAACAAAAATCCCGGCTGTAGCAAGGGCTTTTTAAGTTACGAATTACATCGCCAAAATCAACAGACTAATCAAGTTAAAACACAGCTGGGTTAGTTGTTTCCAGAGTGAAATCTAAAAAAAAAATAATATTAGTTTTATTGATTCCATCGTCTGATCGATTTAAAATCATTTAGTTGGTATAATGACAGAAAGTGAGATGCCAAAGAGGTTAATGGAGAAGAAAAGGCCAGCAAGATAAAAAAGATGTTGGAAAAGCACGTTTGATTCTCGTTAAAGCAAGAACCATGCTTTAAAGTCACGATGATGTCATATGAAAAGAAACTGCTATGGCGTATGGTCTTAAAAAGTTTTGGATTTGGAAGTAAAAGGAGGGTAAAGATTATAATATTTCTGCTGTTGCAAAACAATGTAAACAACTATTTGTAAATTGCGAAAGACAAAAAAGTTTCTCGAGATTAGTGTTTGCTACTCTATAAACTTGGAATGCCTTATTAGTTAAAACTAACAAGAGACAAAATTAAAACGAAAAAACAAAGTTTAGGTTAATTTTCATGGGATTACTTTCACCACTATTAAATTTTCCGATCCCTTATTTTTCATCATTTGTAAATTTTCATATCCTCTAATTTAGTTCTTTCAGATGAGGTTTGTAACACTACAGACGCCTTATTTTTTCAGATCTATGTCCTGTGATGTACATAATTAAAAAAAGATAAATAACGCACTTTTCACTACAAAAACATTACATTACTATTGTTATTATTTCTTCATCTGCCGAAGCTTCTTCTGATCATCCTTCAACTGAAGACATGTTGTTATTTTCCGGAATTTTGTTTATATAGTCATCATCTATTTGATAATCAACTCCTCTGACATTATTATTCTCTAAATGTGTAATCATTCTTGGTTATCCCATCGTACAGTCACTTTTATTACTATTTCAACCCCTTCATTTAGCAATGTTGAGAGTTTGATTTTTGTACATTTCAAATTTTCCTTGAATTTTGCATCTGTAATTATGCATACCAAATATAGCGGTAAGCTCACATAGGATACGTTCTGCTATGTTTGAAGCAATTTTTCCAGATGTTATAACTATTCCAGCCACCACAAGACGTTCTTTGTTTTCCCTTGTTTTTCTTTTAAAGCTCATTTATTGTTTGAGAACAGGCTTCCAATTTTCAGCATAATATATTTTTTGATAATTTTGTATTCATTTCAATTTATATATATATATGTATTTGGGTATATTTTTCTTAGTCCTGCTGTAATTTAAAAAAAATTATAAAAATCTGAACAGTGGATGCCATGAGTATAGGGACCTTTCAAATGAAAGATAAAATATCCTGTTTTCGTTAAAATGTAGTTCAAAAAGTGATAGAATTCTATTCGAATTTTTTAGAAAAAACATTCAAAAATCAAAGGAAGAGTCTTTTGGCATTATCACTGGATAAGAATACGTAAGCTCCGACTCAACGCCAGTAAATTGACGTCGTGGTCTTCCGACTGAAGATCTACCGTGTTGCGGCTTCCAAAATAATAAATCACTGGCCAATTCGCCTTTCGCCCTCCATACATGACCAGCTAGTTTTAGTCTTCTCTCGCGTATTACTACAGAAAGCGGTTGGAGATGACCATATAGGTGCTTATTAGTCACGCGTTTTTCCCAGGAGTTATTTAGCGCTGCTCGTAATAGTCGTGTGTATGTCCCATCCAATGAGGCTTCCTGCGCTTTTGTCAGTGTCAATGTAGATGATCCGTAGGTTAGGACAGACTCTACGACAGCCTTAAACAGATTTCTCTTCTGAATAGTTGGTAGAGACGACTTCCATATTATTTGTAGGCCATCAAGAGCCTTCCATGCCTTTGCTTTGCGGATTACAATGTCTTTTTCAGTAGAATGGGTATTGCTGCCTAGGTAAGAGAATTCATCAACTTGCTTTATGACGTGGCCACTTTTTGAGGTAATCTGGCCATTTTGGTTGAAGCAGATGAACTCCATTTTG
Organism: Morbakka virulenta; assembly: GCA_003991215.1. Taxonomy (NCBI): domain Eukaryota; kingdom Metazoa; phylum Cnidaria; class Cubozoa; order Carybdeida; family Carukiidae; genus Morbakka; species Morbakka virulenta. The sequence continues at coordinate 1,590,357 of RDPX01000015.1, forward strand.
CGAGTATTGATGTAAAGCCCTATTTCACTAGCAACAGATTCCGCATGGTGTAGAAGTTGGATGACATCGTCAATAGTATCGGATAGAAGAGCCGGATCATCGGCATAGTCTACGTCAGTGATTTTATGTGCAGGATATAGTGAGCTTCTTCGATTATACAGAGTAAAGCCGAGATTGTTATTGATATCAGCAGAAGTTCTTAGCGCATAGTCTAGACATAGGATAAATAAAAAAGGAGCCAGAGTGTCGCCCTGTAGGACACCAGCGGCTATGTCGAAGAAGTCTGTGTCGCCATCAGGTGACCTCACCATTGATTTAGAATTTTCGTAGAGCATCATGATAGCGGAGGTGGTATCTTCAGGAACACCATACGCAAGTATGATTTCTTTCAATTTTCGTCAATGTATCGAATCGAAAGCCTTTGAGAAGTCTACGAATGTGAGTACTGCTTTCAAGTTTTTAGCTTTTACACCTTCAATTAAGCGTCGAACTGTGAGGATTTGTCCCGTTGTAGATCGTCCCTGTCGAAAGCCATTTTGGTTCTTGCGCAGTTTCTTTTCGAGCTCGGAGCGAATTCGATTGAGAATTAAAAGGTTGTAAATTTTTGCAGAAATTGCGGTGAGAGTTATTCCTCTATAATTAGTGGTTAGACCTAAATCTCCTTTCTTCGGGAAAGGCAATATGCAACCCACTGTCCATCTTTTGATGTGATTTTGGTGGTAAACACTGTTACAGAAGTATAATAATTCATTGTCAAAATCATCTGTAAGGCAAACTTCAGCGGGAATATTGTCTAAACCACACGCTTTTCCTCGTTTTATTCCGCGTTTTGCAGTTTTAAGTTATTCAAGAGAGAAGGGTCCTTTCATTATATGAAGTTCATGTTCTACTGTCCTAGTGGTTTCATTTTCTGTGATCGATAGTTCTTTTCCAAGCAGATTTTGAAAGTGAATCTTCCATTTTTCAATTAGCTCTGCCTGATTTTTAGCTTTTAATTTTGCATTGCTACTGCTTACCGGCCGGATATCTCATTCACGGTTTGCCAAACTAGGGCTGCTTGTCTGTTGATCGCAGAAGATTCGATCAGATCTATTTTAGATTTTACGTAATCCTTTTGTTCATTCTCATAAGTACGTTTCAGTTCTGTTTGAGCTGTTCGACAGTGATAACGATTTTGTCTTGAAGGGTTTTCAATTCTTTTTTGTAGAGCAAGTTTTAGATTTTGACGTTTGGCAATTACTTCTTCTGATTCCCATGGGATTCTCCGCCTTGCCTTTGGTTTTAAAGGTATTTTTTCTTCAGCAGCGAGAGCACATGCGTTTTCAAAGTTTTGGTATGAGGAGTTCACATCAGTATCATTGCTTTCGTCTTGTAGTTGTTGGTATCTGTTGGACAGTTTGATTTTGAACTGGTTGGAAATAGTTTGGTTTTTCAGGGATGTCCAATCGTATCGAGGCCTTTTTAGAGATTTCAGGTTGTTTGCTCTTAGGCTGAGTCTGATTTTAGCTAAAACAGGTCTATGATCTGAGCTGAC